>CM040182.1:4768366-4816067 GCA_022606455.1 Callitettix versicolor
GAGAGGTTGTGAGGGAGAGAAAAAGATCGTGAGAAAGAGAGAGGGAGAAAAAGAAAGGGAGAAAGAAAGGGAAATTTTGAAAATTTTATGAATTTTTTGGGGATTTTTCAAAAATTTTAAAATTTTGGTAAATTTTAAAAAAAAATTTTGAAATTTTCAAAATTTTGTGAAATTTTTAAGTTTTTTAAAATTTTCTAAAATATTTTAGAGAGAAAGAGGGAGAGTGAGGTAGAGATTGAGAAAGGTATCGAAAAAGAGAGAGATGAAGAGTTAAAAGTATAGAGGGAGAGCGTGAGACGAATAGATAGAGTGAGAGGGGGAGACAAAAATGGAGGGAAAGAGGGAGAGAATGAGAGGAAGAGAGAGAGGGAAACAAAGAAGGGGAAGGGAGGTAAAGAAAGAGGAGAAGAGAGCGAGTGAGAAATAGAGTGAGAAAACCAGAGAGAGAGGGGGAGAGAGCAGGAGAGATTGAGAGAGAAAGAGAGGGTGAGGGAGAAAGAGAGTGAGGGGGAGATAGGGTGAGAAAGGGCTAGAGGTAAGTAAAGAGAGAGGGGCAGAGAGCAAGCGAGAAGGAGAAAGAAGGGAGTGAGGGAGAGAACGAGAGGGAGAGAGAAATTGAAAAGGAGGAAGAGAGGGAGAGAGAGGGTGAATGAGGGAGAAAAAGTGAGAGAGGTACAAGGAGAAAGAGGGAGAGAAAGGGAGAGAGATACAAGGAGAGAGGTACAAGGAGAAATAGGAAGAGAGGTGGAGAGGAAGAAAGAACGAGAGAGATAGGGAAGGAGAGATAGAGGAAGAGGAAGAGAGAAGAGAGAGAGGGAGTGGGAGAGTTAGAGAAGGAGAAAAGGTAATAGGGAGAGAGAAAGGGAGAAAGAGGGAAAAAAGGGAGTTAGAGAAATGAGGAAAGGGTGATAGGGAGGTAGAGGGAGAGCAAGAGAGAGGGAGGGGAAAGAAAGTTGGAGGGATAGAGTGGGGGAGAGAGGCAATGAGAAGGAGATAGGGAGAGAAAAGGAGAGAGAATGAGGAAGAGAAAGAGAGAGGGAGTGAGAAAGGGAGATAGTTAGAAGGAGAGAGAGAAAGAGATAGAAAATTTCTCAATTTCAGAAATGTTTCAAAATTTTTGGAAAATTTTTCAAAAATTTTCTAAAATGGAAAAATTTGTTTTCCCTTTCTCACTTCCTGTCTCTCCTTCTAACAATCTCCGTTTCTTATACCCTCTATCTCTCTTTCTCTTCCTTATTCTCTCTCCTTTTCTCTTTATCTACTTCCCTCTCTCCTTCTCATTGGCTCCCTCTCCTACTCTTTCCCTTTCACATTCCCTTCTTCCTTCTCTCCTTCCCCTCCCTCTATCTCCATATCACCATCTCCTGTTTCTCCAACTCCCTTTCCCTCTCTTTCCCGTTATCTCCCTATCACCCTTTCTCTTTCTCTAACTGTAACTGTCTCTCCCTCTTTCTCTATCTCTCTCTCCCTCTCTCGCTCTATCTATATCTCATTCCCTCACTCTCAAACTCACTCATTTCTCTTACTATCTCTTACATTATTTCTCCCTCTTTCTTCTTTTACCTCTCTCCCTTTCTCTCTCGTTCCCCCTCTCTCTCTTTCTCTCTCCCTCTCTCTCCTTCTCTCCCCCTCTCTCTTTCCTTACCTCTGGCTCTTTCTCTCCCTATTTCTCTCACCCTCTCTTCCTCCCACTCTTTCTCCTCTTCCTCTTTCGCTCTCAATCTCTCCTATCTCCCACTCTTTCTGGTTTTCTCCCTCCCTTTCCCTCCACATCTTTATTTCCCTCTCTCTCTCTCCATCTCTTACTCTCATTCTCTCCATTTTTCTCTCCCTCTCCCCACTCTCTCTCTCTCTCTCTACTTTTCACTCTTAATCACTCTCTTTGTCGATCCCTCTCTCTACCTCTACCTCACTCTCCCTCTTTCTGCCACCCTCCCTCTCTCACTCCTCTTTCCCCCTCTCTTCTTTTCCCCTCTCTCTCTCCCTCTTTCTCCTTCTCTCTCGCTCCTTTTAAAAAGTTGGCAAAATTTTGAAAATTTCCAAAATATTTGAAAAATTTCCACAAAATATTGAATTTTTTAAAAAAATTTCCTAAAATTTTTAAAATGTCACAAAATTTTTAAAATTTACCAAAATTTTAAAATTTCAAAAAATAAAAAATATAATTTTTTAAAATGTTTAAAAAAATTTAAATTTCAAAAAATTTAGAAAATTTCCCAAAATATTGTAAATTTTTTTTAAAAAATTAGAAAATTTTGAATATTTTAGAAAATTTTTGAAACTTTCCAAAAATTTTTTAAAATTCCTGAAATTTTGAAAATTTTCCTTTCCCTATCTCACTCCCTGTCTCTTCTTCATTCTATCTCCTTTCCTCTCCCTATCTCTCCTTCTTGCTCCCTCTCCCACTCTTTCCCTCTCACATTCTCTTCCTCCTCTCTCTCCAACTCTTCCTCCCTTCCATCTATCTTTCTCAACCTCTCTTCCTCTCTCTGAATTCCTTTCCCTCCTTTGAAAATTTTCCAAAATTTAATTTTTTTTTAAATATTAAAATTTTTAGAAATTAAAAAAATTTCTGAAAATTTTCAAAATTTCTAAAAATTTTAAAAATCTAAAAATATTCAAAAAATTTTAAAAATTACTAAAAATTTAAAAAATTTCTAATAATTTCTAAAAAATTTCTAAAAATTTAAAAAAATATAAATTTTTTTAAAACTTCTAATTTTTTAAAAATGTGTACATTTTAAATTTTTTTAAAAATTTTTAAGTTTTAAAAAATTCTAAATGTTAAAAAAATTCTAAACATTTTAAAAACTTATAAACATTTTTAAAATGTTTATAATTGTGTAAAAATATTTATAATAATTTTTGATACAGTAGAACCCTGTTATACAGTGGGTGACTTGCTACGTATTAGCACGGCAGCAATTTTTTTATAAACATGAACTACGCAAGTGCTTAAAACCAGTGAATTTAGTATACCGTGAAAAAACCCAGAAAAAGCCATGATTTTTTTTTGGTTAAATTTTGAAAATCTACAAATTAAATTAATAATGAAAACTTACCACAAGTTTTGTTTACTATTGCTTCTTCAGAAGGTCAATTTCTGAGTCATAAATATATAAAATTTCGAATGACCTCTAAAAAAATTATCTAGAATTAGGATCAAGTTCATTTCAAGGTCTTACCATGATGACCACTACAACAGCTTAAATTCACTAATAAATACTCTTAGGTCACCACTGTCTGAAAATTTGTTTTATAATAAAGAAAGTAAAGGTTTATAGTTAAATAAAAAAAAATAATTAAAAGTTCAAATTAGTTTATAGTTGACTTTTAGACATCAATATTGACGAACAAAAGATTTCAAAATTACGTAAATGTTATCGTAGTTGATACAATTTTACGTTTCACTTTCGAGGCTAATATTGACAAAAAATTAGACTATATATGTTATCATTGGTAGGCACAACTACACACACAGTTAATGTTCAGGTGATAATATTGATAAACAAAATTTTGAAGACAATAAACTAGGGAACTTCTTTCCCCATTGTCTGACATTATACAGTTCTTATGTTAAAATTGTTTAATCATAAAAAATTAAATCTTAAAATTAAATTTAAAGAAAAACACACAAACTAATTGTACAAAATTAATTCTTAAACTATATGAGATTAAAAAAAAGAAAGGATATGTAAAGGAGAACATATTACACATTATGCGCCTTTGTTGTCTTCTTAATCCTGGCTTGAGGTGTGCCATGCAAGACGCTCTTCAAGATCTACTTCATCCGTTCCTTGCCTGAAACATTCAAGGTTCCAAAAATTAAGACAAAAGATAATTAAAAAATTGTGCAAAAAAAATTACACAAATTTTCTCACTCACTTCCATTTAGGACTTTACTTAAGATTTTGGTCACATACAAAATTCAATGTTTCCAAATTTGTAATAAAAGAATTTGTACTGTTCAAATCACAAATCAAGGAAAAAACCAGGCAGTAGTTTAGAGTTCATTTTAGTGTTTTTTTTTCAAATTTGTTCTAAAACTGTACATTTTTATTTATTTCAAATTTATAATACCGACTTCCCAATGTTTTTTTTAATGGCTAATAAACCAGATTTTTTGGGAATCCAGAGATCCATTTAAGTTCTGTTTGAGTACTTATTGACTATATTTGAGCTAAATTTGATGAAAATAATTTTAAAGTTTTTTCAACAAAGAGAGCTTCATTTTTTTAATAGTCCTGAGATATGGAAAAATCAGACTTACATAACATCGAACCATCATATATATAAATTTGAAACTAGACTAGAGTAATGAACATTAGTCGGACATGACCAAAAGCAGATTTACATAACATCGAACCATCATATATATCAAATTTGAAACTAGACTAGAGCAATGGACCAAAAGCAGACTTGGCAATTTGGAATGATTAAGTAGCACCGATTTGCATGAAAATTTGGATTAACGTCCTACTTACCCTCTACATCAAATATGAACTTGTGTTGTTGATTACTTACTATTTTTTAGGGGAGAAAACTATCCCTGTTTGCAAATAATTATAAAATTGTAGATTCATGATTGTAATTGATTGAAAACTTCTATTAGAAAAAAAAACCCCTTATGACAGTAATCATTAAAAAATGTTATTCAGCACCTTGGAATGATTTAATCATACAGTGATATTAAATTAAGATTTATATACTGTGTAAATTTTTTATCATTTATTTATAAGTTTCAACCGTTATAAAACCAACCCTTGCAAAAAAATCAATAAATTCGTTAATTTTTTTTTTAAATTAAAAATACAATCTTTTCATTACTAAAAATGTAATGTATTTTTATTTTATCAACCCCTATTTTTATTTTATTTTAAAAACAACCCCTAGAGATGAAAATCTGCAATTAAAAATAGGGAAAATAGGTGACTCTTAACTGATACCTATATACTGATTTACCCTGAAACGATTGTGTTTAATTTAAAAATTCAAAACCTAATCTTTGAATTTACTATTTGCTATTTCATGTTTAAATATTTTAATATTAATAGTATTTTGCCAGCCGCTTCTTGGTCAACTTATATTCTTATCGCTTGTTTAGACTTGTACTCTGCAACTGTTCACATCTTGTCACTTATTCTGTCTGCATGGCCCAATGTGTACCATTGTGGATTATCCATAATGCCTGCACCACTCAATAGTGGAGATAATCTTAAGTTTAAAGAAATGCTACACCAGCATCCATTGCAATAAAAGACTTCAAAAAATATTTTTCTGAGTAAAAACCATATTTCATCGTTCCCATGACTAAAATTATTGACAGAAAATTGTTTGCATAAAAAAAGTTTATAACAGTTCAGTAGATACAACAATCTTAAAAAATTAAGTTATTAACAGATTATTGCTCTCTTTGTCAAATGTTGAATTCATGTTCATATTTATTAATACAACTGTGTTCTTAACTCTCAACTTTTACTTGTTAACTGTTTCATTCATTTTTTTCAGATTTTTAATACATCTAACCATTTTTTTTTTTTTTTATTAACACATTTTAAAAGAATTCGACTTTCTCTGCAAAAGAGCTCATTTCTTCGATTTTCCTGATTCGTAGGAATCCTATTCTTAACCCCAAACGATCTATTTTTGCTTTTTAAGTCATCAAGTAATATTTCTTAATACGAAATAAACCAACATGCCAAATACGAAGACAGTTTGCCTGCAATGCGTTGAACACAAACGCACATAAATATCAAGAAAGCAAAAATCAATCGTTGAAATACAAACCTCCATCACTTTCTTTTTCTTTTCTGATTTAGGCTTTTTTTCTTCGTTTGAAATGGAACTTGAAGCGCCCTTCTTTTTTTTGTTAGTGGTGCAGGAGTTTCCTCTTCTTTTGCTGCTTCAGCTTCACGTTCCTTTCTGAATTCTTCATATACGGATACTAGATCAGGGCAATACAGATTCTCTTCCGGTTCCCAAGTGTTGTCGTCACTATGGGGAAAATTAAAACACTTTAATAACTACAAACAATACTTTAAACTCAGTTTTATGATCAAAACTATTAGTTTTTAAACTACTGATACAAATATTTTTTTTAGAATTAAATTAATCAGTAAATTTTATATTTATGAACTTTCGAAGTTAAGAACAAAGGTTCAAGAACAAAAATATTACCTTGAACAATTATTGAAAGGAAGTTTTTTTTAAGAATTTACAATAGACTTTAATAACTACATCTAGGCTTATGTTATAGTTGCATGTTTAGGTTTTAGTTTAGGTACTTGGAAACAAAGATTTAATCAATATTCTTCTAACATCGTGTGTGTGTGTGTGTGTGTGTGTGCCCAGCAAGGGTACCCAAATCTTAACACACACTTATACTTATGACTTTAACACTTTACACTGCACGCCCACACCCACTCACCAATGGGTTAACTTCCATTCTCAAGTCTGTCTACAGTATCTAAAAAATCTAAAAATGTAACAAAAACAAGCTTAACTGTCTAGGCCTATATTAAAACCAAAAAATATTGAACATAGGCCTAAACAAGTTAGGCTGTTGCATGTTTATTTTTTAACCCTTTTAAGGCCACGCAAGAAAATAGTATTTTATTCTAAATAGGCTAGTGACTTGTAGCACTTGTATGCCAAAAAACCAGGCTATAAATGCCACTTATGCCTTGATGTTTTTTCTTTTTTAACATTGATTAATATTAGGAACATTGAACTCGTTAGAGTTTACACTGATTAAAACTGTTCGTATCCTTTCAGTTTTATACAACTATAGTTATTGTACACTGAAAATGTCGCAGCGAAACACGAATACACAGCTAGTACTATTTATGCATCTGTATAGATTTTTCAAGACGAGGCATAACAGAACTGCCGTTTACAATAGAAATAAAGCTTTTCCTCACACCATCAAAAGTAAAAAAAACCAATAATATGTTAATAATAATAATAATAATAATAATAACAACAAAAACAATAATAATAACAACAAAAACAATAATAATAATAATAATATTTCTAGGAGAAAACAAAATAAAAAGTTAAATTTAAACCATGGCTAAAAAATGTTTATATTTGGTTTTGATATGAAATAATAGTTCATATTTCAATGTGTAGCCTAACTATTAAGTCTGCTACACAATGTGTAGTGTGTTATTAAGTCTGGAACTGGTTAAAATAATTTAAGTACTTTGTCCAAATAGAACGATCTTATTTAGAAAATCTTCAGTTGCAGAAAACATGCGTATTAAGAAATATGTTTATTTTCACAGTAACCCTTGTGAATGACTTTTGAACGATAGTTGTTTTTAAATTGTTCAAATAAACCTTCCTTTCCCAAAAAAAGACTATTCCATACTCAAGTCTACTATTTACTTTTTTTTTTTTTTTTTTTTTTTTTTTTTTTTTTGGTGTTTAACGTCTCTGACTATTGTGCACACTTGGGCTAATGCAGACGATGGGATGATTTATAGCGTATGAAAATGCCAAGACCTGGCCGGGAATCGAACCCAGGGTCCTTGGGGTGAAAGCCTAGTACGCTATCAACTAGGCCACCGAGGCGGCTGTCTACTATTTACTAGAGCCTAAATATAAACTATATAAACCTAAATATTTGCATAGGACAAATATTCCTAAGAAAATATAAAAGGCAAGTACCAGATATAATTTTATTTTTTAAATTAATTCATCAAATGAGTTTTCCAATTTAGTTCTATATCCAACCCAATCCCTAAATATTTCGTTTTACTACTTGAATTCATTACTGAACAGTTGTTCCATACAGTCCTCAATAAGCGAGTGTCACACTTATTCAATAACTTTTCATTCTTCAGCGTAAACTAAATTTTTAACTTATGAAAATATTACTACGCTCAGCTATGCGTGATAATGATTTTCACAATGAAACAACTCTGATCACTGTTAACTTGCAATTTATTGCTGTGGAATTTTCAGTGACAAGCGATATAGTTGAATACTTGGATGAAAAGATACAGTATTCTTGTACTGTTGTGAAAGTAAAAAATACTACGGAAATAGCACCAGGAGATTTTCGAAGAATGAAATGGAAAGATGGAAAATTTTACAAAGCAAAAGTACTTCAAATAGGTAAGCTTTCTATATTCTATATTAGGTAAGCTTTAAATCAATCGTTAGATACTTGTTAAGGAAAGTAAAAGACACATGTATTTAAGTATGTAACGTATGTATGTAACGTGTGTAAGTAATTTACATACATTTCATTAATTTACCTTGGCAATTCTCCTTGGTCCTAACATCATATAATAAAACACTATTTTAATTTCTTGCTATTTGGCACAAATGATCAAAAAAAACAAATAGCTATTTTGTTTAGGGTAATTAATACCTCCGTTATAAATCCAGTATATAATCAAATTCCTCCCATGTGCTTGTGTATGCGGTGTAAAGAAAAATGTATAAGTCTTAAATAAAAGTGCAGTGTGTGCTACCGAGTTACTGTGGTGATACAATAACAATAATCCATCATTTGGAAACTTTCCAAACATTCGGTCTTAACTATTTTAACTATTTGTAGCATATCGTTTGATTGTTTTACCAGTAGACCACGTTCTTCAATAAAGTTGATTGTAATTATGGCAAACACCATATTGTTTTATTAATTTTTTTTACTTGTGAACAAATTTTATAAACCTTAATATGACTTTATACCTTAATAAACTGCATAAAAGACTAAAGTAACTTTAACAATTCTATATGTTAATCTGTGTGGCATTGTTGTAGATTATGACGGGCAAATCACGGTAGAGTACGTGATAGACAAGCAAAGATATTTAACTAATACTACGAGTGTTCAGAACTGCCACCTTCAAAAAGGAGATATTCACCTAGTAAAGTGGTGTGATGGAAAATACTACAAGGCTCATATACTTCGAATAGGTATGATATTATAGAGTAGCTTTAATATTAAAAATAATATAGCTTCCTTCATATGTATTCATGGAAAAACTCTTGGGATCACTCATCTAGGCTTTGATAGAATTTGTCTAAACTGTAATTTTTTATTGTAAAACTTTCTTATTTTTATCTATGACTAAAATAATGTTCTACTACTTTTTCCTAGTTATCAGCGGAATCTATGGATTTTTGCCTCCCCCTCCATGGTTTAAAACTTCCGGCTTTACTCAGCACTCAAACAAGATGGGTTAGCAAAGATTACCTATAATATTGCTATAACAAATATTAGGAAACAGTTAGTTAATCTTTGACATAATAGTTAATATACTTGTTACTTATATTTTTTTCAGATCGCACAAAACCTCCAAATTCTGTACTAAAAAAAATCAGAAACTCCAAATAATGAGGTGGCGATTACTACGAGTTTCCCATTTCAAACAACAGTGACTACAAATGCTGATGTCCAGATGACAGACACTCCAAAAGAATGAGTACAAATAGCAGTTACTACAAGTTCTCCATCAGAAACGACTTTAACTACAAATGATGATGTACAGATGAAAGACACTTCAAATGATAAAGTACAAATAGAAATTAATACAAGTTCTCCATTAGAAAAGACTTTAACTACAATTGCTGATGTACAAATGACAGACACTCCAAATGATGACATAGAAATAGCAATTACTACAAGTTCTCCATTAGAAACGACTTTAACTAAAAATGCTGATGTACAGATGAAAGACACTCCAAATGATGAAGTAGATATAGCAATTACTACAAGTTCTCCATTATAAACGACTTTAACTACAAATGCTGATGTACAGATGAACGACACTACAAAAGATGAAGTACGAAAGCAATTACTACAAGTTCTCCATTAGAAACGACTAACTACAAATGCGACAGGATAGACGTACAGATGGAAGACACTTCAAATGATGAAGTACAAATAGCAATTACTACAAGTTCTCCATTACAAACGACTTAACTACAAATGCTGATGTACAAATAGCACTTACTACAAGTTCTCCATTAGAAACAACTTTAACTATAAATGCTGATGTACAGATGACAGACACTCCAAATGATGAATTACAAATAGCGGTTACTACAAGTTCTCCATTAGAAACGGCAGTGACTCCAAATGCTGATCTACAAATGACAGACACTTTAAATTGTAGTCAACAAATGTCAAAGCCTTCAAATAATACGGAGTTTAAGACAGTACCTCCTAATGATGTACCGTCACCTCCTAGTAGTGTAAATCATGATTACTTATCATTGTCTGATTCTACCAGTGATTATGAACCCTCATAAGAACAAACAGAAAGTAGTTCAGAGAATATGTTCTTTCCGATGATAATTCTGAATAAACAATTCAATTAAATAGTTTTAATAGTAAAGTGATGCAGACAAATGAATATCTTGATAAAAAACAGTTGTCTGATGTTTACAGTAGTACTGATGAGAATGACAAGATAGATGATCAAACAAGTGCACATACACCTTCAGGAATTATTGTTTTCCCATCAACAAATACTGGTACAAAAAGAATTTGGGATAAGCGCCAATGCTGCATCTATTGCAGGAAATTGGTTACAAAACTTCCTTGGCACTTGCAACAAATGCATCCTGAAGAAAAAGAAGTGATCAAGTTCACAAACTTATCTCGATACAATGAAATCAGAAAAATAATTCTTGACCAACTTAGAAGTGCAGGAAACTACATTCACAATTCTTCCGTAATAGAAAACAAAGCAGGAACAATTATACTTAAAAGAAGAAAGGTCGCCATCAAAATTGATTCCGTGTTCAAAGTGCTGTCAGTTTATTTGAAAGAAAACTCTTTACAGGCATATGAAAAAATGTCAAACAGAGAAAAAGACACTTGTTTCTACTACTAAAAGAAATTCTGCTTTACGAGTTGCAAGGTATATGTTAACAAACCAAACAAGTATGGAAAGATATATTAAATTATTTCAGACTTCTATCACTGACAGAATGAAAAAATGTGCTGTTAGAAATGAAATTGAAAAGGATGAATTGATTTTTTAATTTGGAATGGAACAGCTAGAAAAGTTAGAGCATCTACCAGCTCAAGTTAATACAATAAGGAACAGACTAAGAGAGCTAGGTAGACTGATGATAGAGGTTAAGAAAATTTTAAAAAATGGCAGTTTGACAAATTTAATACAAGTTGAAAATTTTGAAACATTAATTGCTGCCACAAAAAAAAAATAGTAGGATTTCACCCAGAAACTAATACATTTCAGATCCCTAGTATTGCAGCCGCCTCGGTGGTCTAGTAGATAGCGTACTAGGCTTTCACCCCAAGGACCCGGGTTCGATTCCCGGCGAGGGCTTGGCATTTTCATACGCTATAAATGCTATAAATCATCCCTTCGTCTGCATTAGCCCAAGTGTGCACAATAGCCGGACGTTAAACACAAAAAAAACCCTATTATTGCTACAAAAATTGGAGAGACTATAGAGAAATGCCCTGCAATTTATAAAAAAAATGCAATAATTGAAAAGAATTTTGATAGAAAAAATGAAATTGATGACTTCTTCACATTACTGGAATGTGACTGGGCTTCAAAGATCTCAGTGAAAGCTCACACAACCCTGTATACAGCAAAGTTTAATAGAGGAAATCAACTACCCAATTCTGACGATATGAAAAAATTGAATAATTATATTTCAAAAGAGCGCATTATTGCAATAAATGAACTAATAAAGACAGCTACTTCAACTAACTATTCGAGTCTTGCTAAAATTTCTCTAGCATCTATCACCATCTTCAATAGGAAGCGTTCTGGAGATACAATTTAACTATTGAGAATTATCTTAAAGGAAACACCGGAAATGAACGCACAGATGTCTTTAAATTCTTGACCAATGAAGAAAAGGATCTTGTAAATACATTTACCCGAATAGAAACGAGAGAAAAAAAAGTAGAAAAGTTCCCATTTTGCTAACTCCTTCTATGCGTGAAATGACCAAGCTATTATTAAAATCTTGTTTAAAGTGCGGTGTATTAAACGAAAACAAACTTTTTTTTGCCATTCCACGAACTAAAAATTCTTTCTTTAGAAGCTCATATGTATTACGAATACTGAGGAGGAAGGCAAAAGTATCAGAAGAGGAGAGGATAACGACTAAAACAATGAGGAAGGAAGCAGCAACACTATCAGCTATCTGTGGTCTTTCAGAGCAACAAGTTGATATACTAGCAAACTTTTTGGGCCACACAAACATTGTTCATCGCCAATATTACGGACTTCCCGAATCCACTCTTGAAAAAGCCAAGGTCGGGAAGTTTTTAAAAGAAATTGAAGACAGTTCTGGGGACAATGTATGCCAGGGCCAAGTTTTTGTTGATAAAAGTGAAAAAACAACATTTGCTCCAAATGTACCCGAACATAGTCTAAATACACCAAAGAATAAAAGTGAAACCAAATGATAAAACAAAAAACAATGTGGAGAAAAGATGAAGAAGACTTGATAACAAAAATTATGTGTCAACACTTGTTACTCAATACTCTTCATGGAAAAAAAAAGAATGCTCAGAGGCAATAAATAAATATGCAATACTCAGATCAAGAGAATGGCAAGACATTAAATACAAGGTAAAGAATTTAAATGAAAGAAGTAAACATAAAAACATATTATAAATAACTAAGCACTTGTAGCAATGTTGTGTATTCGGAATTTAAAATTAAAACCCCGTTTTAAACTTTAAAAACTTAGACACATTTAAACTTTTTGGTGAATTATAAGCACTTCAAATTGAAGTAATATATATATATATATATATATATATATATATATATATATATATATATATATATATATATATTGTTTACTAGATGTAATGTAAACTTACATTACTTACTTAAAAGTATGGAAATATTTTAAGGGTTTATTCTATATCATATAAACAATTCTTTTATTTACAAAGTGGTTCTGAAATTAAGTAGTTGTTATTACAATACAAAAAATTAGTGAATAATTATCTCGGGGTGGTTGTTTGATACTAAAAATTGGAACTAAGAAGGGTTCTTAATATTGTTCAGTTTAACTTATTACAAAAAAAAAGGTTAAAATGCAAATTAATAAGGTTGCTGATTTTAAGAGTCTTTTAGTGATGTGAAGTTAGATGAATGGTAGAGATGTTGGTCCAGATATCAACTGTGCACGAATGTCAACCTGTTAGAGGTTGAATCGGCTTCGAAAATGACTTGTTACACTTAACGACGTTTACACTCGACTTATTCAGTATTCTTACTGAATCAAGTAATTACTTAAATTTACACTAGCAACACAGTACACAGGTACACAACATACTAGGTACACAATACCTCTTAATTCGACGAATTCTTTGTGTAAATTATAAACACTTTGAAAGTGTAACATTGTAAATTATAGACTTGGTTCTATTTCATTAATCAATATAAGAAAAAGAAAGATAACAAATTTTTTGTAACAATTATTAAATATACTCAACTTATTACTTTATTAAGAAAAATTTGCTCAGTTATATTGCTTATTACAACATATAAAAATACAGAAAATTAGGTCGTGAAACAACATAGATTAACTGTTCAAAAAAGCTTTAAGAATTCCTCTCCGCAGACCTTTTTTATGAGCTTCCTTCCACAGTACCTAAATTTGCTTAACCAATAGTAAAAAAGTGTAGGTAGTTAGCTTAAATAATCTCTTTAAATTTAAACTTATTTTGCCGTTTAGTTACAGTTACGTTTGATATTTTTTAATGTTTCGTCTATGTGACTTCTAGCACATTTCTGGAATCCTGCCTTACTTACAATAGATTGTATAAATTATGTTTTCTTTTATTTAAGTAACTGCATCTTGCAGTTAATTTTTATTGGAGTTTGCCGCTTTTAATTACCTTTCTAACTGACAAATTCTTTCATATTTTTAAATTTCCGAAGCTAAACTATTAGTTACATGTTACAATATAAATGCAACACTGGTGATGAATTTGTAGAAAATACTGACCTAAATAATATATTATTTATCCAATTATAATGTCCAATATTTATAACAACAATATCCAAGGTTGTAAAGTGTTATACTGTATGTACTGTTTTGTTAATAAATACTTTTTTCCAAAAATGGTTGTTTTTATTATTGTGTTTTAAGCCATTTAAACAATATCTACCGGCTGCAGGTATACTAATGAAGATTCAGGAATGAAGGAAACATGGATTTATTTAAAACCCACCATTTATTTTTTTTTTTTTTTTGTGTTTTAACACAATTCTTCTAGTGATTAATTTCAAGCAGAGGATTTCCTAAAGCCAATAAATGCATAACATTTAGTAGCCTTCAATGAAATTTTGTTACTATACTGTTGAAAATATCTATGCATTTGTGTGCTACATTTTCCTGTTAGTAGCTAAATGTACTAAATATGATGTAGCTAATATGAAACTGGTACTTATACCAGAAAATCTGTAAATTATTTGTTTATAAAATTTAAGTGTGTAATTATTATGGAAGCGTCTTCTAGAGCTTCTTCTAGTAAAGAATAATTTAAGCTAGAAAATAATGAATTCACATCTATAGACGAATTTGTTACCCTTCTTTTATCTGTTTTGTAAAGACAAGTGTATTAAGACCTCTCTTCCCTGTTTTGTGATCACGTAGTGTGTTAAGACCTCTGTTGTCTGTTTTGTGAAGACGAAGTGTGTTAAGACCTCTCTTCCCTGTTTTGAGAGCACGAAGTGTAAGACCTCTCTTCCCTGTTTTGAGAGCACGAAGTGTGTTAAGACCTCTCTTCCCTGTTTTGTGAACACGTAGTGTGTTAAGACCTCTGTTGTTTGTTTTGTGAAGACGAAGAGTGTTAAGACCTCTCTTCCCTGTTTTGAGAGCACAAAGTGTGTTAAGACCTCTCTTCCCTGTTTTGAGAGCACGAAGTGTGTTAGGACCTCTCTTCCCTGTTTTGTGAACACGTAGTGTGTTAAGACCTCTGTTGTTTGTTTTGTGAAGACGAAGTGTGTTAAGACCTCTCTTCCCTGTTTTGAGAGCACAAAGTGTGTTAAGACCTCTCTTCCCTGTTTTGAGAGCACGAAGTGTGTTAAGACCTCTCTTCCCTGTTTTGTGAACACATTGTGTGTTAAGACCTCTGTTGTTTGTTTTGTGAAGACGAAGTGTGTTAAGACCTCTCTTCCCTGTTTTGAGAGCACAAAGTGTGTTAAGACCTCTCTTCCCTGTTTTGTGAACACGTAGTGTGTTAAGACCTCTGTTGTTTGTTTTGTGAAGACGAAGTGTGTTAAGACCTCTGTTGTTTGTTTTGTGAAGACAAAGTGTGTTAAGACCTCTCTTCCCTGTTTTGAGAGCACAAAGTGTGTTAAGACCTCTCTTCCCTGTTTTGTGATCACGTAGTGCGTTAAGACCTCTGTTGTTTGTTTTGTGAAGACGAAGTGTGTTAAGACCTCTCTTCCCTGTTTTGAGTGCACAAAGTGTGTTAAGACCTCACTTCCCTGTTTTGAGAGCACGAAGTGTGTTAAGACCTCTCTTCCCTATTTTGTGAACACGTAGTGTGTTAAGACCTCTCTTCCCTGTTTTGTGATCACGTAGTGTGTTAAGACCTCTGTTGTTTGTTTTGTGAAGACGAAGTGTGTTAAGACCTCTCTTCCCTGTTTTGAGAGCACAAAGTGTGTTAAGACCTCTCTTCTCTCTTTTGTGATCACGTAGTGTGTTAAGACCTCTGTTGTCTGTTTTGTGAAGACGAAGTGTGTTAAGACCTCTCTTCCCTGTTTTGAGAGCACGAAGTGTAAGACCTCTCTTCCCTGTTTTGAGAGCACGAAGTGTGTTAAGACCTCTCTTCCCTGTTTTGTGAACACGTAGTGTGTTAAGACCTCTGTTGTTTGTTTTGTGAAGACAAAGTGTGTTAAGACCTCTCTTCCCTGTTTTGAGAGCACGAAGTGTGTTAAGACCTCTCTTCCCTATTTTGTGAACACGTAGTGTGTTTCGACCTCTGTTGTCTGTTTTGTGAAAACGAAGTGTGTTAAGACCTCTCCTGTCTGTTTTGTGAAGACGAAGTGTGTTAAGACCTCTGTTGTCCGTTTTGTGAAGACGAAGAGTGTTAAGACCTCGGTTTCGTGTTAAAATCTTGTTTTGAAGTAAGACTTTATTATCTTTTTCCTTAAAGCTAAAAAAATATTATCAACTTGTTAAAATAACACATTATAAAGAGTCTTCAAGAAAAAAAACTTAACATTTTTTTTTCAATAGTTAGATAAAAATGGAAACTATTAAAGACCTCAATAGTGTGTTATGTGCTTATAAGGACCTCATATGAGTGTTGCATTCTCGAGATGGAATAACGAGGTCCTCGTACGTGTGTGTGTGCGTGTGTGTGTGTGTGTGTGTGTGCCTGTGTGTATCTTTCAAACAGTTGAATTTTATTTTATTGTACATCTATAAGGCATTCATTCTGTTTCTTTATAAAAACATTGCAACTAAAGAAATAGGTTTTTGCTGTATTAAAACTACTGCATTTTTGTTATGCCTACTTTTACACCAGAAAGTTATTTTACTGCTAGGCCTATGAGGCTGATACTAGTCAGTCTGCGTCTCTTAAGGTTGCAGTTACTGCCTCTAGGCTCTGATCCATTGTCCCTAATCATTACACATCTCCCCAGATTAAAGATGTATTATTGATGTAACCATTAAGCTATACTCGCAATTCTTATTATAAAAAAAATATTAATATTTTTAAAAAACAATAATATTTTACTTTTTAAAGTTAAATGCATCATGACATGACAAAAAAAAACATAACAAACTTTAATCTTAAAAAAACAATTTGTTTTAATACTTATTTATCATAGCTTACTCATAATATCCTTTCCACTTCAGTAAATATTCTACTTTTCCACCCCTCGTTCTGCGGTCGAGAACCTTCTCTACGGTATACTTCTTCTCGCCTTCAGAAGTGGCATCTTCTTCGACTGCTGGATCTTTTGTTTTACTTTTGTTTTCAGCTGTATTAAAATAAATGCAGTGTAAAAAACTAAGAAACTTTCCTATATTATAGTACGTTATTTAACAGGAAAATTATGCCGTTATTTCCCCCAAAACAAATTCAGAATCTGAAAAAAATAACTAATTTCTCAAAATTTATTTACTGGATTCCAGCTAACTCACAAAATCAGAAATAAAAAAGAAATAATTTGAGAATAAATCGAAAAAAAAACTGCAACGATAGTCAATGTTAATTCTTTTCCGATTCACTTCTGAAATGTAAATTTAGTTTATTTTAAATGTTCTATGTACTGATTTGAATTATAAATCTTTATACGTAACCCAAACTGGTGTAAATATGACCAACTTTGAAAATTACTTTTTTTGACTGTAGCTTGTAATATTTTATTTCTCTTACCCTATTGTTACTTCCTACTATCTCCTAGTCATGGTAAAGTGAGGTTGGGTTATTTGGATCGTAATTAATATTAAATAAACAAATATTTAATAATATTGATGGAATCTAAACAAGGAATTAAAATCAACAAACCTAGGTGTTGAAATCAACACTAGTGTTTTTTCCCTTTAAAGATGTTCCACTGACCTTTGGTATATCAGGTATGAATAAGCTTATTGTGTTCCCTTCATACTTCATCCTAAACTGACTCCAGTGTCTCTAACAAACTCTAGAATATTTTGTCGGGTGTCCTTGTGAAAACCCTTGTCTAGTCGCTGAAGTACAAAGTTTTCTTCCTTTGCACTTTAGAGCCTTGCATTTGAGTGAACATGCTGCAGTTTTAGGTCCCGTTCCACACAGATGGCAATTAAGGAAGATTTATGGTAATCCAATTTTATTGAGGTGACCTCAGATGTGGCCATCTCCAGTCATCATAGCAATGACCTGTCTCATGGACCTCTTGTTGAACTGAACAAGCGTCCTTGTTAGTGGTAGGTCTAGACCCGAGGGATGTTTTCTTAATTGCTGGCCAGGGAATTGACTCCATCTTCTCCAATCCACTTTCTTACTGCATTTCTTGCAATTGTGAGAACGGATCTCATATGCGGGTTCAGGTTCCACAAGGTAAGCAGCAGCTCTTTTTTTAGCCATTACATCCGCTCCCTTGTTTCACTCAATCCTGCAATGCTTAGGCATTGCAGTGCTTAGGTACTCATCCTAAGCACACCATGTTAACCCTAGAAAGATAGTGTTACAAAGAATTATGATATGGGTAGCGACACATAAATTTGACGTACAGTTCGAAAACGTATGGTCCTTTGCTAGTTTGTTTTTTAATATTATTTTTATATATTTCAGTTAAATTCAACATTTTAAAAACAACTAGACACTAATTTTAAAAAATCAGAAATTTTGTACATTACACGACATATGAGTCGCATGTATTTTTTGGCCAAACCAAATTTCATTGTATGTATTTTAATCATGTAATTGTGTTCAGTGTTTGTGAAGTACGTCTTTAATGTTTTATTTAACTTAGTGATGACCTTGACAGAGGGATCTAACATTTTGTATTACGGCCTGAAGATGGAAAAATAGTTTCAAAACCGCGGTAGCCTTTACGAGGTGAGTAGATAGGCCATTGATGGAAAAAATAGGTCATAATCCTAATTACTTAAATATGTGGTCTGGTGGCTATGTTGCAATAATAAAAGATATTTTAATGATTAGGATTATATACCTATTCTTCCCGTCAGTGGTCTATAAACTCACCTCATAAAGGCTACCGCGGTTTCGAAACTCTATTGTTCCATCTTCAGGCCTTTATGAGGTGAGTTGATAGACCACTGACAGGAAGAATAGGTCATAATCATAATCATTTGAATATGTGGTCCGGTGGCTATGTTACAATAATGAAAGATATTTTTTTATTACTACTAATAACCATTACAGTACCTAGATACTAATGACCTTAAATAAACAGACTGAAAGATTATTTTTAGCTTTACTTAGTCAGCTCATCCCAGTTACAATGAAATTTTGAGACACATTTAAATTCAGTTAGTTCTATCAATTGAGTTATGTAACAATAAGGTCAAGATTAAATAAGAATCTTATGAAATAGTTATACGCTTCCTATTACCTTAACCTACAAGAGTTTGTAATCGCAAGCCTACAATATACATGATTAAACGAATAATGTCAATGGATTCCTGGACATATCAGATTATCTATATACTCAACTCCCCACAGGGGGTGCAGACTAGCTGCACCAATTGAGAGGATTTAGACATTCCTTGCTGGGGACCCAAGTCTAACAAACACTTACATTTACAACACTACACTTATGGATTTAATACTTTACATTCACACTTACATTTACGGAGGCAATAATAGCCTCAATGTGCTTCTCGCCTTAAAAAAACAACAACTATAGCGAATGTTCTAAATTTTACACTTACGAGAGCACTTTTTTTAAAATTGGTTTCCCATAAAATTTAAAAACATATTACTGTCCAAAATTTCAGTTAGCCTAAATAGAATGTTTTAATATAAATTACCTTTATTCATTCTCCCTTTTAAAAGAATCTCCTTAAGCTCAGAAATTACTGATGTGTAAATCAGGCAAGATTTTCCAAGTTTATGAATCAGTCAGGCTATCTGTAATAAGAAAATAAATTATTAATTTCTTCAAAACACAAGTAAGCTGTAATAGATGAAATATGTTTGCCAGTCTTATATTTATAATTACAGTAAAACCTCAATAATCTGAATTAATTACGACTGGAGGTGGTTTGAATTACCAAACAAACACAAATATAGCTAATAACAGTGTTAACTGAACAGTAATGTATTTAAAGAGGGCCTAGAATACTTACAAAATGACAAAGAAAATCCCTTTACTTAACACATTACAACATTATTTTGATATCATTCTTGGAAATGTTGTGGTGGAAATACATGATTATCTAAGTGTTCAGTTCTAAAACGAGCTATTCTGAAATATGTGTAGTTTGACGATTAGACAGCATGATTGGGGTACTGGATAGTATTAACAGAATGTATCATTTTTAATATTTGCTCAAAACCACCACTTCTAGATTTTATGTTATGGCTGACTAGGCAAATCTTTGTGAGGCACTATGTATTGTTGAAAAAAGATACTGAAAATGTGCGACTGCCCTTATTAAAGCAAAGCAATACTAAGAATAAGAATAAGAGGATATTACAATTTTTTTTATACCTGCAAACACACAAACAAGAAAAGAAGTGAAGAGACATTCAAGTATTGTCAATGTTATATTTACAATTACAACAGAAGTCACTGATAAGCCTACTTTGATTTGACTGACATTTTTACAAATTAGTATGACCAGTTATCTGAAAATTTTATCTCCTTTGAAAATATATAAGTTTTCCTGAATATAAAGGTATTTTGTTTCTAAAAAGCTAACACTGTAGTGATTTTCGAAAATCAAACCAGCAGAATTTTCTCTTATGCTCTGCTTCGGTGGCCTCTGAACAGAATACATCAGCTCAGCTACGGCGCAACACACCACTTGTTCTTTTTCTCTCTAACAAAGGAACAGTACATTCAGACCAGTTTTCTGCAGTACATTTGTTGTTGTTATTTTAAAGCGAAAAGCACATTAAGGCTATTATCGCCTCCCTAAATGTAACTGTGAGTGTAAAGTGTTAGTCGTAAGTGTAGTTTTGTAAGTGTAAGTGTGTGTTAGACTTGGGTACCGTGAGGGACACCTAAATCCACTCAATAGACGAAGCTAGTATGCACCCCCAGCGGGGTTCTGCAGTACAATGCAGTAAACACTAGCTACTGTGAACACTTTCGTTTTTTTTTCTCTTCTGTATAGTTCTCTAGAGCATTTTAAGTAGCCAATTTGTAATAAATTTAAAGTCAGTAAAATTGGTGACACAAAAAAGAAAAACACTGATCTAGGAAAGTTGTCCCTATAAAAAGACCCTATCTAGTTTGTTTTGTATACAATTCAAAAAACATTTGTTTATATGGCCTTAAAACTAATTTTTATATATAGCCCTTGCTTGTATAGGAATTATTAGCATTTATTCTCTTTGTTTAGCCATAGGTTTGGTCCCGAGGTTGTCAAACTAGAGAGAGTCTACTGTACTGTGTAATTATGCAGGCACAAAAAAATGTTTTCTGTATAATTTTAATTACCAAATTGCCCTTTGTTATGTAGGACACACAAAAATTTTAACACTTTTATTACACATAGGTCTAGTACAATTTTGCTAGTACGTTATTTTCTTTTTACTTTAAGGTTTAGGAAGCCTATAGTAATTTTGTTCACATTTACTGTCAAACCCAATCTAATTCCACACATTAGGAAGAAATTTAACCCTACCAAAGTACCATTTTTTAAGGATACAATCATTTTCCTCCTTGGAAACAAACATGAATGATGTTAACAATTTTTCAGAGGAAAGAAACTGGTGTATTATTTATTTTTAAAAAAAAAAGCTTAAGGAAGTATACATGTTTAAGGAATCGAAACAACATACAGAAACCAAAGATATAAGACGAGTATCACATGTTTTAAAACACCCAAAACAATGAAGTTGTGATGTGTGCACATACAATGCTCCAATATGGTAACTGGACACATCATATTGCTGGCTGAATTTATTGTCGAAAGGGTATATACTGATTATAAAAAAATCATATGAAGCTTCATTTAAAGAGATTGGTTGTCTTTACAAGCAGCAAGACTTGTTTGAAGCAGTTCCTACTTAGCCATTCATTTGTAAGAACAATATTTTTACGATAAGTTTTTACCTTTTCTTGTTTTTACAATTCTGTAAACCTACATGCCAATCTATTGTTAGCAAGCAAAAATACATTGAAAACAATACCATAAGTCGGCCTATATGGATGTAGGCTACATATTTTTAAGCATATAATAAGTCTTGCTAACCTAACATGGTATGCATAAAAATGTGTCAAGTTTTCACCTTTTCTAGTTTTTCCGATTCTTTATACCAGCATGTCAACATGTTGCTTGCAAACAAAAATAAATTGAAACCCCTAACCTATATAAGACTATAAGTATGTAAGCTAATGTATTTTTATGCATACCATGTCTTGCTATTGATATAAGCATGAAAATAAGACAAGTTTCCACCTTTTCTTGTTTTTCTAATTCTTTATACCGGCATGTCAACGTTTGTTTGCAAACAAAATAAACTGAAAACACTAGCCTATAAGGTATAAAGGCTAATATACTTTCACGCATATTGTGTCTAGCTAATATCACATGGTATACATGAAAATAAGACAAGTTTCCACCTTTTCTTGTATTTCCAATTCTTTATACCGGCATGTCAACGTTTGTTTGCAAACAAAATAAACTGAAAACACTAGCCTATAAAGTATATAGGCTAATATACTTTCACGCATATTGTGTCTAGCTAATATCACATGGTATACATGAAAATAAGACAAGTTTCCACCTTTTCTTGTTTTTCCGATTCTTTATACCGGCATGTCAACGTTTGTTTGCAAACAAAATAAACTGAAAACACTAGCCTATAAAGTATATAGGCTAATATACTTTCACGCATATTGTGTCTAGCTAATATCACATGGTATAAATGAAAATAAGGCAAGTTTTCACGTTTTCTTCTTTTTTCAACTTTTTAAACATGTTGATGGTATTCTTAAGAGTTTTTAATTTCAAAATGACTAAGCTATAGATACTCCTGATGAAAAAAAACTTTCCAGCCTAAATAATTTAAGCATCTTCAGATTAGAAATTTAAAAAATGTAATTTTCTTCATCAAACATCACTTTTGATTGTAACTATGTAGGTAGGTGATTTCATATTAAAATTCACTTAAAATAAAATATTGATTTCCTTATTCTATGAGTTGTCCACTCAATTTTTTGTTAATGATAGACTTATCAAGTCTATATTATGCATTCGATGTGGGATTTCCATATGTATGCTAGATACATATTGATTCCAAGTTAATGATATCACAGAACTATTACTTTTTCACAAATAGCCTGTTTTCATATATTTATCTAATATGTCAGTGGCTGAGTTTAACTGTCACTGTAATTCTCCAGAATTTGTTTTTCCACCAATCCATGCCCCCCCCCTGATTTCTTTCATTTCCACTAAGATTGTCATGCCGCTTTGTTTTGCGCCTGATTAATGGTTTCATAGTTTGGTAACTACCAATCTGACTGGATACTTAAACTAGGCTATTTTAACATACACCACACTAAATATTGACACAAAGTAGTTTGAAAATTGTCAATGATGAAATAAAAAACGCGAGCCGAGTCATGTTAGGTTATAATTTTTTTAACAAAATGTATTCTTTCCACTATTAGTAACACACATTTCATTAAGGACCCAAAAGCCAAATCGATTTAGGTAACAAAATTCTTTAAAATGAAGCATATTTTTTTATTATTACCAACAACTGAGTTGTGTTATCATTTTTTTTTATATGTATTCTTTTCATTATTAGTAAAACGCATTTCATTAAACATTTCACTGAGTTAGGTTATCAAATTTTTTAATAAAAAAATTACATTATTTTTATTATTAATAACACGCATTTAATTAATTGTCCTCATCATTAAAAACACATTTCTCACAGTAGTCATTTTGAGGTTATATTTGTCACTTTTAATTTAACTTTTTTGTAACTTCTCATTGTTTCCACACTTCTATATTTTGAATTATTAATACAGAATGTTTCAGTATAAAAACTACCAAAACTGACAAGTTCCAAAAACTCAGTTTTACTATATTTTTGTTATGGAATTACTGAGGAGATAAATTATTGATATTGCTAACTGCACACACACACACACACACACACACACACACACACACACACACACACACACACACACACACACACACACACACACACGACAGTTCTTTCCGGTCAGGTTTAGCTTGTTCTTTATTTAGTACAGCATAAGTTTTCTTTTATACACGTAGTTTTAGAACTGTGTAGATAAATAGATACCATTAACATCGGTTTTTAGATAAATATGCAGTAAGTCTTTCCTGGATTTTTCAATATTTTTTTTACTAAAATGCTTTATTATATGCCCAAAAGCAATAATCCAAAGTATAAAAGCGAGGAAACCACAAGAAGTACGATAAGTCGAAAATAATAGTGACCAACATAACCTCAAAATTGCTAAAGCGCGAAAGTCAGTAACGTGTTGTAGATTGGTAAAATGACAAAATACGTCTAACACTGTTTTGGGACGTGCTAGAAAAAAAAACCCTTGCTTTTTTGAAAAAGAATACTCCATAACCTAACTGACACAGTTGATGGGTGAAAATCCTGTTTAATTAAAATAGTTACTAACCTTGTAATAAATGTTATTACGGTGAATATAAAGCAGCCGCTATTTTGTAGAATTGGTGAATTCTTTGCTTATACAGTTAGATAATAATATCTAGGACTAATCATAGCCGGTGCAGGTTCATGTATAGAGCATACTACTTATTTTTAATATTTCTCTCTATTCGTTGAAATTTTAGATGAAGACGTTTTATACTAAACGTATATAACAAAATAACGTAATATGTTTTATAAAACAGAATGATATAAATATTGATTACTGTGTTAAATACAGGCTATTTAAAACAAAACATTGGTTATTCTAAAGTTATCGCTAACTTCAGCCTTTTGTTATCGCTCTTGAATAAAGTAGGTTTTTAAGCTATATTATAGTTTAGTCCAAAAATTAAGACTCCATATGAGTAGGCTATATTACTTAAAACAGATGTATGCAAATACGTTTTGATAGCTATTGTATAAATGAATTCATACTTACTGGTGAACAATATATCAATAATATCTAGGACTACACTTTGCCGGCGCAAGTTCATATGCTACACCATTTATACGTAATTTTTATACCTCAGACCAAAGATTGACACTTTAAATGAACATATTATTTAAAATACATTTGTAGCAATACATTTTTATAGGGTTTGTGCCTGCTAATTCATACTGGTGAACGATATTCCAATAATATCTAGGACTAATCTTTGCCAGCGCGAGTTACATATAAAAAATCCTTTATATGTAATTTTTTATACCTTAGACAACAGATTGTAAATTTCAATGAATATATTAATTAAAATACATGTGTAGCAATACACTTAGATGGGTTTTGTATCTGCTAATTCTTACTGGTGAAGGATATAATGTCTAGGACTAAACTTTGCCTTTTGCAGGTTCATAAGCCACACTCTTTATACGTAATTTTTTATCTTAGACCAAAGACTGAGACTTTAAATAAATGTATTATTTAAAATAAATGTGTAGCAATACATTTTGATTAGTTTTGTATCTGCGAATTCATACTGGTGAACGATATAGCAACAATATGTAGACAAAACGTTCCCTACGCTAAACCTTATAATTTTTTCTATAAAGTTATTATTGTTTAATGTTTATACGTCAAACTGAAATTTATTGTAATTTTGTTATTTGTGAAATAAAAAAGTAAGAAAATCACTACTTTTTTAAGTTTTACTCCTTAACATTCAATTTCCTTGCATGTTTCTAGCTTAGCTAGAATGGCATCGTTGAGGCTAATTTCAGCGCAGCACCATGAATACCATTAGAAAGTAGAGATTCTAAGCTTTATTTAGCATATTTATGAAATTTGTATATAAATTGTTACAATAAATTCATATGTAAACACACTAATTCACTAATTTCTAGTACTTGCCTTCGTTAGAAAGGTGTCCACCATATGCCGGTTTTCCTTGTTCAGTGGCGGGAGATTATAATTCTGAGATTATAATTGCAATCGGTATCGTTTGAAAGATTGATCCTTCCTCTTTAATTCATCTGTTGAATATTTTACCTGCGAAATATAGTTTGTATCTATGATTTTTCAAACTGTGGTCTACAAACGAAGTAAGAAACGACGAAATTACAGTGATCCAAGAACTCCTCGATTACTAATATGTTTCTTTGTCATAGATCTACTATTTTCTTCACAATTGTAGTGAGAAAGTTTCACTACAAAGTGATATATTGGCCACTAGCTGTTACCCGTTGCGGCATTGCCTGCAATTATAATGTAGGCAATAAAATTTATAGTCGATTTTCAAAATCAGAATAGGTCATTTCATTTTAATATAATTCTATATACAATATTATACGATGTATGGTTTTCGGCCAAGACATAAATTTTTGCTACTCGTTACTCTAAAACATTATCATATTTGTTGAATTCGTATTGATAAACATATTCGATTTGTGAAAAAAAAGTTTTTTCAGCTTAAAAACATCCAAAATGCCTTGACATTTTGCAAGACTAGAAAAATCGATAGTTTTCAGGTGTAAAGGGCTGTCGTTTTACAGCCGTAGATGACATTAAAAGCGCATCGCTGGAAGAACTAAAGGCTATCTCAAAGATCAAGTTTGAGTAGTGTTTCGATGATTGGAAGAAGCACTGGCATAAGTGCATAATCTCCAATGGGAACTATTTTGAAGGCAAGAAGGCAACAACATCAATGTAGAAGAATAAATAAATATTTTGTTCAAAAAATTAAAATTCTCGTTACTTTCTGAACACACCTCATATATGAGGCTCTTGAAACTTTCCTGGTATGTGCTTTCGAAGAAACGATTTTTCTAGACGTCTGTTTAGTCGTTTGACTAAACATCGGCCTAGACGTCTGTCTAAACGACTTTCTAAACATCTGTCTAGACGTCTGTAAACTTTTTTTTCATTTACTAATAAATGATACATGGAATTAATGTAGAATTCAATTTCAAATCGATCTGCGGTGTCAGATTTTCAAAATTAATAATATTTTTTGAGTTATCTTCAATTTTCTATCGATTTTTGAAAAAATATTTTTTTTAATATTTCCATGTGTGATACCATAATTAAGGTGTAGCATTAAATTAAAATCGATCTGTGAAAAAATCAACTCCTTATCTCTGACGGTTATAAAGTTATGAGTGTTTTAATGCTAAAAAACGCCTTCATTTTAACAATTCCCAGTTGTCGGCTTGCAAGCCTTTTTTGAAACGCTTTTTACGCAGTTGACTGGATTTCAAATAGCACCGAGATTATAGTCGAAAGACTAAAGTTTCATACGGTGTTTTCACATTCTAAATATCTCTCATAGTTTTTAGTGAACTAATAGGAGATATTCTTAGTTATAAATAAAATGTTGTTTATGTATTGCATTATGTTCAATTATACACTAAAAAAAACACACACAGCACTATTCTTTAAAAAAAAAATGAAACAATAAAAATAAGACAACACAACGAAATTTAGACATAGGCTAGTGTAAATTAAATAATGAAAATAACAAATTAATAGTTTTCAACGTAGTGTAAAACCTCTGTCAATTGACAAACAGAGGTAAACATATTGTATGTAGACTACCGAGTTATTCAATTCTGTAATTGCCTTCAATTTTTTGTCTTCATAGCACATAGCACATACTGCTCATGAGACACCAAATTACATAGGTTAGAGTAGGAATAATTAATGTACTAAGCTACCAAGGTCATTAAACAAAGTTCGTTATAGGAAAAAACTGGCTAGTATATGACACTTGAGGATGACAGAACTGACGATCTGATTAAACAATAACTGAGCCAAACCTGGACTTCATTGTGCGTGAAAGGCTTGTTGACCTGCTATGGAACAGGACAGGGAAAACCTCATTTACAATAGAATTTGCATTTTTTATCAAACTTAACGAAATGTGTGTTTAGTAGCATTATCATCACATGTCACTTTCAATCAGTTTCCCTATTTATTTTGTATGTTGAATAAGTTTAACCTTTACATCTAATGTTTCCCTATTTATTTTGTATGTTGAATAAGTTTAACCTTTACATCTAATGATAAAGTTTTCTGTTTATATGCCATTACACTGTATTGTAAAAATATAGAAAAATAAAGCACTATTTTTTATATTTTTACACTAACCATTCATTTCCAACAAAATGTACTAGTCACAAAATACTCGATTAGTTAACACACTACGGCATGCTTTTAAGACCTGAATGATATTTTGGCATACTGAGAAATAAGAGTAGGCAGTGTGCACATTTATGCTGCTATATAGAGAGGCTTTCTGGAATTTTGTTGGCCTCAATAAAAAAAGTTGCAATAAATATTTCTATTATAAGAATAGGAAGGGATCATCGCATTTTGCCGTTATAGAGAGATTTCTCTTATAAAGAGATTACAATAGAGACTTTACTGTATATATTTTACCTGTAAAAAATTATCAATATCAATTATTCAAAAAATTTTGAATTTTGAAAATTACAGTGTTTTAATATCTAGCATTATTTTCAATGCACTGTGCTACCTGTTGACATATCACAGTGCTACCCTGACCTAAACTTTAGATCACTTTTTATACTTAAGTTCTTGTTCTTGCTCACGGGTTCTCCTTCTTCATATTGTACTGTACAAATCCCTTTACATGCCAGCTGTATGGGCTTATTATGCTTGTAATAGTTATGGATAACGTAAATAAGAAAAGAGCTCCAAGTACTCTGTATGATAATATCCTACAGGCTTGAGGTTGTAGTATTGTACTTCAAGAATAAATCAGTCCTTAGTAGATACTCAGAGAGTGTAGAATTCACTAGTATAGAACTCAACTCTATACTATAGAGTATAGATATAGTTTTTGAAGATGGAGGTTCTCCGAAATGTGTCAACAAAAGTAGAATTGATGAAGCTAGGGAATGCAGAACATTATACTCAACATAGTGACAATAATCCTAGCAGAAAAGAAGAAGAATATAAAAAGAATTTCATTGTAGAATTCATTTAACCATATATATAATATGGCACAGTTGGTAAGCAATTTTTTAGTGATTAATTAATTAAAACGCTGTTTAAAATAATGAAAATGAAAGTACTTTATTGAAACCACCAAAAAAATTTAAAACATTAAGTGTCTTTAAGGTAATGTGGGAGAAACGTGGAAACAAATAATTTTTAAGTATTCTAAAATGTGCTATAATACTCCATGTAATAAGGGATGAGTGTGTACATATTTTAACACTTCTAATTTAAAGTCTGAAGAGAAAAAGTAAATTCAAGAAAAGTATTTTGTTAAGAAAGTTTCAAGATTACTTCATTCCATGCACAAATATAATGTATGAAAGATTTTAATTTCGAACAAGTATTCAATCAAAACATGAAAACATTGATCAGTTTGTTACTGATTTTAAAATTAAACGTTTAACATATGAATTCGGTGACACAGAGTTTAGTTAGAGTTCAAATTACATTAGGCTTCATAATTTCATTATTATGAAATGACTTCTGAAGTTTAACATTTTCAATAAATTTAAAAATTAATAATCTTGGCTTGTTTTTTCTTCTTTTTAAATTCAGTTTTGTTTAAACAGACCTGATGAAGTTGCACATACGACTAATTGTGGAGAGTTTTCTTGTTTTGTTCTAAGCCCTAATGTAACAGTTGAAAGAGGGAAAAGATCTCAACGAACTGGTAAGTACTTTTACAATAAGAAAATAATTGAACCTGTTTTAGCCAAGATTAATTTTTTACAACTTTTTAAAATTTCCTGTGTGTTTTATGCCTTGTAATAATATCAAAATTTTAATTACACACACACACACACTGTGGTACCTTGTTAATGGCTTAGATTAGATTATATTCTAGAGGAAGGGAGTTGTTCAACCCCAGGCACTGCGATCAACTGACCTATTGTGCAACTTACCTCTTAAAATACCTAGTTCAGCAGATTGGTGCCCCTAATAAGTTCCAACAACCCACTGACTAGCTCACACTGCTGAAGATCCCTAGGGTCTTGGAAACCAAAATCCCCTAGCCTCCTACTAGCAAGAGCCTCACAATCATAAATTATGTGACCTGCAGTTTCCTCCTCCTTCCTGCACAATTTACACACGGTTTCTTCGTAGTACACACCTATCCTGTTCATGTGCACCCTCAGACCACAGTGCCCTGTTATGAGCCCCATGATCCTCCTGAGTTGTGCTCTGCCCAGGACATCTGCTGCCCTTTTGATTCCTCCAGAAGAAACTTTGCTTAAGAGACGTTTACTATGGGAATGCCCATGAAGGTTGTCCCATCTTACCTGGTGTTGACATATAATCCACCCGTTGATAGCGGACCTGGCCAACAATAGAGAAATCTCTAAAGCCTTGCTCAGGTCCGATAAACTCAGATGCAGATCCAAGTCCAGCCAGTCGGTCTGCTTCCTCATTACCCTCAACTCCCCTATGCCCTGGAACCCAGTGAAGAGTTACCCGGTTATCCCAATACAGAATGTCAAGGTTCTTCCTACACTCCCAGACCAGCTTGGACTGTATTTTAGGACCCGCAAGTGCTTTTATTGCCGCCTTACTATCGGTATGAATATGAATATACCGGCTTTTTTGAAGCCCCGATCCAAATTCTCCCGAACACAGTCATTAATGGCCATCACTTCCTGAAATACTGTGGTCATTAAAAAGTGTGAAACATATGAGCGTAACATTGACCATTTACTAAAGGGCCATAAGGGCCCTGAATTTTATGGGTCGGGTCGATTGAAAAACCTGATTTCAGTTCGGGCCAAGCATACAATTCGGGTCAAAGACAGGTCGAGCCACGTAAATATTAACTTTTATTTTTAGGCAATAGTGTACGTCAATATGCATACATATTTTCATTACTAAAATATGTAACAGATAAATAATATAAACAAAAACCAATATAATATCATCAAAGGTCAAGTATTTCACCAGTTATAATCATATAAGTAATGCAGTATTAGTTTATAAAGACATGAAGAAGAAGAAGAAGAAGGCAGTATATTGTCATCAGTTATTGTATTCTCTGGTTAACTTGATCAGCCCCTTACTCTAATCAAGTCACAATCAATGCCTCTCTGCTCCGTCCTTGTAATGTAAACATACAGTAGTTATTAGCTGATTATATTAAAAATTCTAATTGTACACTGATATAACTTTATGTTGATTATTATGATCGCTATAGCAGATTTCAAAACGTTGGTATTTTATCTATATGTGACCTTCATATATGAAGATAAAAAGATTTTTGTGTAAAATTTAAATATCTTCTTCTTCTTCTTCCAATGGCTCCTTTTGGTTCACACCAATTTGGATCTTGCCTCCCAATACAATTCAGGAAAGTCCCTTCGTCCCTGCTTCCCTCTATCCAAGCCCTCGCAGATTAGCAAGTGATCCTTGTTCATAACATACACATCTTTTGAACAAATTTTGCACTTTCAGAGGTCTCATCCTATGGAGATGCTTGGCAAGACAATCGTGACCAGTTTCCAAGCGGAAATTTGCTACAGCTATTTTGCGTGGAAGCATCTTATTGTCCTTAAAAAGATTAAACGGATCATAAGCTTTGTCTTGTAGGTTTTTCTTCATTTCACTAACAAATTTTTGGGGGACAATGTTGATCGTGTCCGCAGCATACTTTAAGCTGTACATGTCCCCTGGGTAGTGCTAAATGATCAACAGTGCTGGCAAACACCTCCCAAGAAGCAAATAGATTGAATGAACGGAAATGACAAAGGCAAAAGGAAAACAAAAACCAGCCCTTCTCAGGGCTAGACATGACAATACTATGAATATCAGTGCAAAAATAGATTGTAGCAAAAAAAATTTAAATATAACTGCAACGACTTTACACTTTTGTAAAGTAGGCAAACAAATTAAACTATATGCAGTATTCGGATTCAGTGGAGGTGAGGTGTATACACGAAGCACAATATATGAAATGACATTTGGTTTATTTATTTAATAAGATGGCAATACCATTCACATCATGAGCACTTCCTTAGCCTAGCAAACATCTCTTTGTAAAGCATAAATGTATTAAAACAAATAACGTCTGACGTATGAATGCAACTTTTTATTCCTTACTACCGTACCTTTAAAATTAGTTTTCTAACATCCTTTTTATTCTTGGTCCTTGTAGTGGCATAATAAACAAGTGTTACTGTATATGATTAATTCATTACTATTTAATAACACAGTTCAAAGTAATACAAATATTACAAAAATATACAGAATTTAATTATCTTCATATGCTAATGTAAAGATTAAAGAAAAGAATTACTTAAAAATTGTTTTGTTAAAAAAAAGTTAATGATTTAATGGTTTTTACATGACAATTCTTGGTTTTTGTGGTCATCCTATACTTTTTACAATTCACCATATTTGTTGTTTTCACTTACATTTGTTATTGGAGATTTTCCATATTCCTTTGCAGTATATGATGTCCGTACTGCAATAAGAGCAAATGGTGAATTTTTCAAGATAGATGAACGTTGTTTATTCACAGTGACAGTCAGTTCTTCTTTGATTAGGTTTACAGGTTTTGAAATCATTTTTTTACCTGAAACAAAAAAAAATCATACAGTCTATTATTTAAGACAGGAGTTATTATCACACAGTATAATAATTATTATACTGTATTATTATTATACTGTATTATTATCATACAGTCTATTATTTATAAATACAGGGGTTTTAACCGACACACTTCATTTGAAGCATAATAATCCTTTATTGATAAAATGAGCTACAATCAATCAAATATGTGAACACCATATAATGTAGACTAAATTGCTTCAAAATATACAACTAGGCCTATAAAAATACTACTTTTAAACAGTCACTTACCATACATAAACTGTGCCAAAATAAAATAAAATTTTTTAATCACATTTAAAATTGTATCAACATTTTTAAATATTTCTAAAATTAGACTATAACAGTTGAATTTTACAAGAGCACAAACATAACTTTTTCGTAATTTTGCTATCAGGAAACATCTTGTGGAAAAGTGCATCCTCATGAACACAACTACTAATACGAGTACTCATAATTCTAAAAGAAAATATGTAAAGCAGCATTCTGCTTATAGAACATCATTCTTTTGTTTTCAAATGCTGAATTTAAATTTCTTTCAATGGCATTAATACACTACTTATGTTTTTCTGTTCAAATATGTTTTACTATATCTTGTTCATTTCCATGTAAGCCTGTAAAACACACAGGTAAACAGGCTGTCAACACTTTACAGGCTTTTTCTTGATTCTAAAATTGATGGAAACTATTCCACAAAGGATTTTTGAAAAACACAACTTATTTTCTTTTAGACACAGCAACATACTAAACAACAGTAAACATTATCAATTCTATAATAATTAATTTCCATATATCATTGCATTATAAATGACAACAATGTTCAGATATAGTAATGAGTTCAACATTGTAGCTTATTCAAATTTTTAAAAACCATGATATAATAATAAAACTATGTCGTTATTTGAAAAGTTTAAAGTATACTACCATTTAGTTTAAGCATAGACAATAATGAACAATACTTTATTAGGTTTGGACTTAAATGGTTGAAAAGATAATGTGCATGTAAAGATCATTTATTATCGAAATAATATTCAGAATCAGATTCAGATCCCATGTATAGTTTTGGTGTTGTCCAAATATGCAAAACAATTCTGCATAACTGATTCGAATTATTCACTACCAAAGTCATTTAAATATGAGTACTTTTATCAACAACAGCAAGTGAATGGTAGACTTTGAGTCTACTTAGACTGCCTGTACAAGCAATGCATACAAGCAAAAAATATGAACAAATTAAATACGAAGTGTGTATATAACAAACAACACAATAATTGTCTTAAATATTTAGCTGAGAGAAATGTCCACAAGCATAAAACTAAAAATTTGTCTACTTTTTTCTCATTGATATCCATTGTTAACTCCAAATTGTATTAAAACATGGATAAACTGACTGCCAACACAAAAAACTAGAGATTGTGTTCAAAATACATAGTCTCCATATATGTACATAGCAAACAACACACTAATTGTCTTAAATATTTAGATGAGAGAAATGTCTACAAGCATAAAACTAATTTTTTTATCATTGATATCTATTTTTATAATCAAAATTTTATTAAAATATGGAGAAATTGATTGCCAATATGGAAAACCACAAACTGTGTTCAAAATGTTGTGAAACTGTATACTAAATATGGAAACCTGGCAAGTCTGCAACAATGCGCTTTCATTCTGTTGGTCACCCACCAACAGCAATGGAACTCTTTTGTAGCCTCTAGTATAGCCTAAACAAATGCTACTTTTAAACAGTCACTTACCATGTAGACTATGCCAAAAATACACAATTGCGTATTTTTAATTGCGTATGATTCAGAAATGAGTATGACACAAAAAGTATCAACATTTTTAAATGATATTTCCCAAACTAGGCTTTGAAAGTAGCATTTTTCAAATAACTAGTCATCACGTTGTACGCAATTATACAAGGAGCGGCAAAAAGATCTGACTCTTCGTCGTTGTAAGGCTAAGCGAGTTAATGGTGGGTGGGGGGGATTGGCGTGATGATGAGCCTACATAATGCTATTTCAGTAGCCAAGGAGCTGTGGTCAGGTAAACATTGTGTGTTTGTTGTCGAGGCATTTTTTAAAAGTTTGCGTCGTTACTCAGCGTCAGTTCCGTCAGCACTTTAATGTGGGTCGAAGAGGACATGTTCCATCTCATAACACAATTTTGTTATGGGTGTGTAACTTTAGAGCTACAGGTTCAGCCTTAAAACGTAAGTCGACAGGCCATCCAAGATCAGCCAGGACACTAGAAAATGTTGAGCAAGTGAGACAAGCTGTGGAAACCAGTCCACGGCGGCTGGCTCGTAAACAAGCTGCTGTTTTGCAAATGTCTGATCGAACAGTGAGACGAATATTGCATTTCGACTTGCATTTCCATCTGTATAAAATTGTTATTGTCCAGCAGTTGAAGCCTAATGACTATGCAAAACGGATAACATTTTCAGAAAAAATGATTGATTTAATGACCGACAACAAAATTTTAATAATGAAAGACGAAGCACATCACATTTTCATTTGGACGAGTATGTGAATAAACAACATTTTCGTTACTGGTTGGCTACAAATCCTGAAGCACTGCATTAACGTCCTCTGCACAGTCCCAAGGTTACAGTATGGTGTGGAGTAATGAAAAGTTATGTCATTGGGCCATACTTTTTTGAGGAGGGTGGGCAAACTGTTAAGGTGAATTCACAATGATACCTGTCAATGTTAAATAACTTCATGATCCCTGAACTTCGGAGTAGATGCTTAGTTCGCAGAAGGGATTGGTTTCGACAGGATGGGGCAACTTCCCATACAGCCAATGTTGTAATGGCCATTTTGAGAAAAAAGTTTTCTGACCGCGTTATCTCTCATAATGGGGACATTGCTTGGCCTCCTCGCTCCTCAGACCTGAGCATCTGTGACTTTTTCTTGCGGGGATTCCTTAAAGGCAGAGTATACGTAAACAAACCCCACACACTGGCAGAACTGAAAGAAACCATAAGCCAAGAAATCGCCAACATATCTAATGAAATATTAGAGAAGGTGTTTGACAGCTTTAGTGCACGACTGGAAGAATGCATGGCGAAAGATGATCACCATTTGAAAGACATTATCTTCAAATCTTAAAAGTTAAACCTGTTGTTCTTTCATGTTTTTCATTAATTGACTTGTACTCCTTGCTGTTATAAGTAATAAAAGAGTTTGTATCATTTAAAATTTTTGTGTTGTTTTGATTTAAAAACCATCAGATCTTTTTGCCGCTCTGCTCATTGTGTAATATAAAAAAAAACTTTGACATGATTTATTTATATTCACTTCAGTCATCACTCATTAAGAAAGGGAGATATGACAGACCTGCTTTATGTCTGATACCGCGGTCGGTATAATGGAAATCGCTACACTTCCAGTCCTTCCAATAAGTACAATAGCCAAATTGCAATAAAAACTAGTTTTCACTGTATTGCTAATTGGTGCAGGCACCAAAGTGCAGTAAATTTGTGTTTTATTGATGAGTTAATTATGTTTTGGTCACTTAATATAAACTACCGCTTATGTTGTCAGCTGCAGACTTTGCAGTTGTGGCTTGGCTATTTCAGCATACCCTAAGATATTTGATTGGAACAATACAAGTGTAGTTCCTAGTATTAGTGACTGCAGCACTTATATTTTATTTTATTGCAAAAAAACATATCTAGTCATAAACATGAATTTAAAAAAAAAATCTTTTGTTCATATGCAATGAATATGGTTGGTTGTTTTTTAGGGTTTTCTCTATTCCATTAACCATCATGGTCTCAGTCCTCACCTCGACAAAGTTTCACTGTATTATGTTCTAATTTTTTTTCCCGGCGAAAAACTGATGTGGTTATCATCGCCGATACTCAAAATAAAGATATAAAAGAACAAATAAAATAAACAAAAATTTAAGTTTAATAAGAAAACAACCAATAAACTATAATAACAAAAACAAATACATAAAACGAAACAAAATAACAGTTATAGATATATGACTAAAACTAGTTAACAATAATATATCTAAAAACAACAACAAACACAAATTATTGTAGGGCTGTAAATTGGCCCTACAACAATAACAAGAAAAATAAAATAAATATAAACGTACCTAAAATATAAATATAATATAGATTCAATATGGCGGAATATAGATTCAATATGGCTGACAGGGTCCACAGAGCCTTAAGTCAAGAAATAGGAACAGTCATAGTTTAATTTCCTTTTCAGAAAATATTTAAAGTTCGTAAACATTTAATTCTGGGTGGAATTTTATTAAGCAGTCATGAAATTAAAAAATCAGATAATTGTTTACTTTTCTCTTGCCACCAATGCTACTTACATGCACAATGTTGTCTGGTGGCATGAAGGAGCGGAACATAGCTTCAAAATAAGTGCAACGAGCTGCTAATACTGATTTGTGTGCTGGAATGGCAACTCCATCCAACAACAGTGTAATGTCACAAAAATCCCTACCACTATACCTCAGAAAGCATTCCATGTCTTGTTCCAGAGTTAAATCTGTAAATGACCAAATGTATAAATACATAATGTCGATTTATTACATTGCTAGCGAAGTGTACCGAAACAACCTGACATCATGTAACAAGTATACTTAAGAGAGAATTCTCAAACATTTGGATGAACAATCTTAACGGATACAAACATGTCATTAGTAATGTACGCTGATTGTGGATGAACAGGTAACAGGTGAAACAATTAAAATGTTTAGTTCTTAAATAGTTGCATTTTCATAATTTATTACACAATTTTTGCACTTACAATAATTTTCTGCTACTTTGCAAACAAAGCAAAAACTTCCACCTACAAAGTGTAGAAGTTAAAGTATTAATTTTTCCACATAACAGAATGTTTTTCACAACAGGAACATATCATTAATCAGAAAGAAAAATGGTGTATAAAGATCAGTTGATTACAAACTACCACTAAGTGCCAAGTGTACATGTACTGGGAAGAGTCAACTACACACTGTGATTGTGGTTCTAGATGTCGGTACATGTTTTTCACTGCTATGTCTATATTGTTACCATAGTGTACTAGTAATTAGTAATTTAAACCTTTATTATTTTACATTGTGCATTATTTCAGTACCTGTTGGTATTAGATATTGTATGTTTTTGGTGTAAGGTATCAGCTGAACCTTCTTTTACATTCTGTCTGTGTTACTAATTCACCTCTTACACATAAACAATGAGACCGATTATTATAAAATTTGGTAAAAATGACCATAGAAGCTGTCCAAATCTAGGCAAGATATAGGTAGGGGTTGATGGAAAAAATATTTAGAAATAATTAGGAGGTACAATCTTAAAGGAAATTTTGTTTTTTATTTATCTAGTGTCGGGTATTATTTAATACTGAAAGTAATGCTGATTTTTGAATATATAGTTTTTACACATAAAGTTTACATGAAGCCATCACACTTCTCCAAAAGTTCAAGTTTTCATTTTCCCCTCTAAATTTGACAGGTCAGAAAATTTTGAAAAATGTTTATGCGCCATCAATTAACTATTTTGTGTTATTAATGAAGAATTTTAAAACAAAATCACTAAATAAATAAATCTTTTACCACTGCTGTCAAGATGATGATCCGCCTGGGAATTGTGGTTGCGGACAGAGGGCTGAGGCATGCACTGTCGACGGATCATTTCCACCATCAGTGGACGCTCAATATTCTCAAACTCTTGGCTCATAATTATCTGGTTGTAATTTGACTCCTTCACAATGAACCTAAGACAGAAATCTTTGATGGAACTGATTTTCAGAGTTGAAGCATTGTACAATGCGTTCAGGACATTGCAATTGGTGATAGTGGCTTCTATGTATTGTATACATAATTGCTCCAGTTTTCGCATGTGAAACTGAAAATATACATAAATAAAGTATATATATATATAGTTTATATATAACATAACTAATTTTAACCTGTTTGACACACACGCATGCACGCACACGTGCACGCACACACACATACACACGTATATAATGAAATTTGGTTATAACTTTATTGAAGAGTGAGAAAAAAATTATGTTATGTCTGAATGACTTCAGAAACAATTCTAAAGATCAGAAGGAATAAGAAGTAAAATAAGATTAATTTTGCATTGATATATCATTTTTATACTTGTGTTTAACCCTTTTAAGGATAGGCAAGAAAATAATATTTTATTCTAAAATGGCCAGTGACCTTGTAGCACTTGTATGCCAAAATGGCCAGGCTATAAATGCCAGTTTTGCCTTGATGTTGATTACAAACATGTAACTTAACTAAAACTCCTAGTAGAAAAACACTGTTGACATTATTTTTTTCTTAAGAATGTGTACTATACTTATAAATAAAGAAAAAGAACATAAAAAATGTTTAAACATTTTTTTGGTCATAATATGTATACATATACTTAATTAAATTTGAATTTTTTGATTTTGAACTATAATACGTATAAATGTATGAAAAAAATATTTTGAAGTTAATTTAGTTATTTTCTAATATAATAATGTATTTTTGCACAAACTCTGAAAATTTCAAGAACATTGGCTGATAAATATATTATCCAGATCACTTAAGCAAAAGTGTATTTAGCCGTAATTTGTCCCTAAAGTTGTACAAGTTTACAAATTATTCTACAACTAACAGCTGTCAAACTGAGCTAAAAACGAATACTGCAACTAATAAAAACTATACAAACAAAAATTAACACACTATAAATAATATAACATTACCACACACGCTTATTCACAGACGTAAACAATACGCAACTGACTATAAAATGATTCAACTCACAGCTGTCAAACTGATCATTACTCGACTTCGTCGAAGTTACAAGAATTTTTCTTAAATATAAAAATTTTGTGTTTTAATTACTAAAACATAATCTGTGATGATTTATCTTTATTGCAACTTAATTTTAATTAAATAAAATAAAGAATAAGCTTGGTATTTAAAAAATAACAAGCCGATATATCGGCTCTTGGCCGTTTTCAGAGCTATTTTCATACGCTGTTATATCGGCTCATGGCCGTCTAAGGGTTAAATATTTAAAAATTAGTGAAGCAGTACTTGTGCATAAAAAACCATGAAGCAGAATACAGTACATATTTAAAATTTCAAAAAAGGGACAATATTGTGCAATCACAATTTGGTTCTAAGTGTTGTGAAATAGACAAAACATACAGCTCAATCTTGAAGAGTTATTTTTAGCAAGATTACGAACGCTGATAGTTGTCTTGCTTTTATCAGCAGTTGTAATCCTGATGATACTTATCTGCTGTCTGATTATTTACATTAAGTTACATAGCATAAGTTATAGCTAGTTAATAAGGTAATTCAAAAGAATAAGAGAATTGAATAGTCCTGAAATATGTGAAAATGAAGAACAGGTATGGATGCCTAATGTGACAACTTTTATAATAGCCTGAACTTTTTAATTATATTATTCTCAATCCAAATTTTTAATTGTAATAATATTTATTACTGGAATTGATTTTTGTGGTAGAGGTGTTGTATGCTCCTCAGTGCTTCAATAGATATATTCCAAATCAACTGTAGGAAGTAATGACTACTAAAATTAGTAAGTACAGTCTAATGACTAGAGGTAAAACTTTAAATACTACACTTACAGAACTTAAGAAACTAGTTGATATTCTTCTCATTATGGGTAAAATACCTTAATCAAGAATAAAAATGTAATGGGATCAAAAATGCAGACTAACTGCAGTTGCTGATAGGATGACTCATAACAGATTTATTGCTCTTACAATTTGTTGATAACAATGCTTTTTCTGATGAAAAAAAACAAACTGTGGAAAAAGCAGCCTATTACAAACTCTGTGTGCAAACACTGCTTGTAGGTGCCGTGGCCTCCAGCTGACTATAGCGTAAATGAGATGATTCCTTTCAGTGATTACAAGATGTTTTTCTATCTGAATCCTCTGACTAAGTAATCTAGTTTTATGTTGTTGTTTACACTAATGTAGACCTAATTCATTGACAAAACAATCGAATGAATTGTCACCTTGCTATCGTAATAGATGGTGTGAGAAATGTTGAATAAATATTCCAAGTAAATTGTGAAGGTCTATTTGTTTTTTTTTTATATATGAGTGACAAAAATAAGAACCTTTCAGTTAAGTTTGAAAACTGTGTAGTAAATGTATGTATTTTGTCATATATATATATATATATATATATATATATATATATATATATATATATATATATATATATATATATATATACATCAATACATTATGCCACATATATATATTTGTGTGTTTTTGTACACTCACATTCACAATTTAGGAATGATTTGATTCCAACATGGCACAAAAATCGATTATGATAATAAATTGGGTAAGTTCATTAATCGGCAAAATTGATTAGCAGTTTCAAAATGGTGGCCATTTCACTGTTTACAAAATCACAACTTTTTTGTCGCAAATTTTTTCTGAAAAATGTGATTTCACCATTGTCTAATCAGTGTTAAAAACTGCACAAATTCCCATTTTGAATTTTCAAAATCTGTTGAATTTAAAAAATATTTTGATCGCAGTCAGGGTTTATTTTCAGTGTAATTTGTTAAAATGGTAATATATGCAGATGCGGATTTTAATGCTGATTATGATGGCGAAATCAGGATTTCGAAAAGGGTAAAATAATGAAAAATACTTTTTAGAAATTTGCATGTATCATGTCAGCAAGAGAGCTGTGTGCCAGAATTATTGAATTATGTATCATAACAGGCATTGGCTTAACAAATGTCAAACATCCCGACTGGTATTTATATGATTGACTCGATTGTTTTGCCTTTTGTTGTACTGTGGTTGATTGTAAAAGCATCTCACTCTCATGCATCACTAAATTCCTTTTCACAGTGAATACCCAGTCACACAGTTTGTGAAAAACAAACCAAGCACTTGGTTAAAAAAAATTGTTTGCATTTTTTTCAAGTGTACCAACAGAAAGGTATGCCTTGGATGACAGTGGTTTGGGTTTTGGTGCTAATATAGTATTACACATAAAAACATTACCTGCAGGCTAAAGAGTATATATAACAGATATTTTCAACTATTTCTGTACTGGAGGTATTGAAAGAAAAGGGCATATTTGGAACTGGGATCATTATGAGAAATACATTACGTGGTGCACTTTCAAACCAGACAAGAAAAAGGGGAATCTAGTCTCTCTCTCTATATATATATATATATATATATATATATATATATATATATATATATATATATATATATATATATATAGCGAGAGAGAGAGAGAGACCTACAATAATATTGGCCTAATAATGTAAATATTGTGTAATGTATGGCAGGTGTAAAAACATTGCAGAGCTTCAAAAAGCATCCTAATCAGCAGTGTTGGCTTGGGTAGAGCGCAAATTTCAGTTGTTTTCTGACTCAATTTGTCTGAAACATTGGCCAAGCCTAAAATTAGGTAACAGGAAATGAAACTTATTTTAAAACGTACAAACTATATTTATTCAAAATGTACACAATTAGCAAATAAATGACTATTGGTAACCAATTTTAAGCTAAGTAAATAATCAAGAATGACTGAAACTTTGTAATGTGCTAGTTTAACTAATCAAAAACGAAAAATAAGTAATCAAACTTATCCAGTGAAAAATATCAAGTAAAATTCAAAAAAAGATAATGTTAGTTTCTATTATTTTATAAGATAATATGTTCAATGGATTACATTATGCAGTAGATAAAAAAAACAGATATTCTAAGCAGACAATAAAAAGTACCATTAACAATACAGTATTTATACCATAGTAAAAATGATGTGTCAAACGTTTTGAACAAATTCAGTTGCTAAAATATTTCTATACAAAATTCTGTTGATTGACTTTGAAGTGTTGTTATAAAATTTTGAATACATATTAGACAATCTAAAATACATACTGAAATTTCTAAAATTAACAATAAAAATCAAACAAAGGAAACAAAATGAAACAGAAACTTTAGTGTCCACTAAAAAAACAAGTAACTAATGGATAATTCCAATCTACAGCCAAATAGTGTGTTCTTCTAATTTCTAAACAACTTAGAAATTAGTAACTTCTAATTTATGAACAAAAACACATTTTAGTTTCTTAGAAAGAAGGAAATATTTTGAACTTAAGCATAAGAAAAAAGGTCTAAACTACATTTAAAAGGTATCTTATACACTTGAAGTGTGTTTTACACTTAATTATAGTAAGCACTATAAAATAATATTACAGTAGAACCTATGTTATCCAGGGATGGATTAATCAGGACAAAAATCTACAATTCATAGCACTCTAAAGGCAGAACTTTGTCTCATTTATGAAAGTAAGTTTTATTTTTAATCCCAAAAATTCTCTACTAATAGCCATAAGAATATGGTTGTTCTATAGCATCGAAAGATACATAAGAGAGATGAGCAAATAGTAAACAGACAAATGGGCTAACATACAATTTTGCAAGCTTGCTAGGTACATAAATTGGCAGCACTGCTACACATCAATAAGACAAAAGAAATAACTATTAATAGAAAAACTACTTCAGTAATCTGTAAAAAGTAGTTCAATCAATTTGTGTTGTAAGTTCTCTACAATGATACTCTAGTGTCTTTATTCAGGAAATAACCATAAACCCATTACCATAGATAATAGAGGTCCTACTGTAAATCTTACTAACATAAGAAATTTGTATTTAAATATTAATATCACTTAAATATAAATATTATTTAAAGCAATATGGTCATATGTATTAATCCATTTTCTTAATAAAACATTAGCATTCTAAAACTATAGTAATCTTATATTAACATAAATGGTAATGTACAAGCTCAGTACTTAAAGGGAATATCAAGTCAAGTAACAATGTATAACTACAAATACTTCCTAGTAACATGAAGGCACTGACAAATCTTAAAATACAAAGAGATCTACTTTTCAGTCTTTTAAATTTCAAATAGGAACTGTCAAATTTTCCTAACCTAAGTTATTAAAATTTTTATTGAAATGTTGGTTCTTTAAATAGCTAAAAATTAAAGAGATCTATTTTTCAGACTTTTAAATTTCAAATAGGAACTTTCAGATCTTCCTAACCTAAATTATTTATACTTCTACTGAACTGATATTATAGTTAAAAATATCAGATCTAGTTATCAGTCTTTTAAATTTTGAACAGGCGCTATAAGATTTTAATAATCAAAATTATTTATATTTTGGCTAAACTACTGTCATTTTGCTGAATAGAACTAACAATATTAAGTTAAGTAATACAATATTATGCATTAATTGAATATTATATAACCTTAACGTTACTAAATCCTACAAATTATATTAGAATTTTTATACTAGTTAACTTCTCTCAAGGCAAGGCACAGAAAATGCTAAAAAATATAAGGAACTAAAAATCATTAATCAACAAACTAAACTATATGGCATTTTTCTTTAACAGAACCAATATTTGAAATAGTTCTGTGCCACAACAATAATAACATAAAGACTGAATGACTAAACTTATGTTATTTTTTTAACATAATTAACAATATTAAGTAAGTTAATTTTCAGTCTTCTTAAAGTTACTAAATGAAACAAATCACAATAAAATTCTACAAATACTTAACTTGTCTCAGGGAAAATACAGAAAACATTTTTAAATAAGAAATTAATATTATTAATGATCCCTAGCGCCTTTCCAACTGGAACAAACACTTGAAATAGTTCTGTGCCAAAACATAAATTTTTCAAATTACCAAACACATCAACAACAATATAATCAATAGCTAATATATTAAGAGATGTATTTTTCAGTCTTCTTAATGTATCACATATACTTAAATATTATAAACATAATAAATTCACATTTTTTTTAGTAAAGTTGCATCTTTAATTACCCTGAAAGGAGATTTTAATTAACTACTTAAGTTCTAAAGCTACTTAACTTCTTAAAATGAAACAAATTAACACATTTAAAAAGAAGGAACTGAATTAATCATTGTAAATATGCCTAGGACGCCTCTTTGACACATGCAAACGCTTGAAATGGTTCTGTGCCATAATATTCATGGTTGAAATTACAAAGTACAACATAACAGACAAAAAGACTAGTTGAAAAGCCCTGTCCAAAATAGTGACCTGAAACAAAACAATTAAATCTTAATCATAATAAACATGCTACTTTAAATGGGCACCTTGTTCTACTTTAAACAAATATCTCTGCACACTATTTACTATTTTCACACTATTTTAATATACGAGAAGTTATGACAGGTTTTAATATATTGTGTTAACAACAATATGGTTTTATATGAGTTATTATAATCAGTTCAATCATTGTTGGGCAATATATATTAAATATTCACAAATTTGATATTTTTGGCTACCATAGAATGAATTTATATTTTTTTATGCTAAACACAATGCCATTAGGCACTTACATTTTTAGGGTATGTAGGCAAAATCAAAGACCCTTATAGATTCATATGCATATCTCTTAACATGGGTAATACTTTTCTTACTAATAAATGATAAAGTTAAGATTTTGTAAAAAAGGTACAGGCCTTAACCCAGGAAAAATACATATCAAGACAAAAAAAATATTTATTTAGAATGGAGTATAATTTGGAACAAGAACTGATGTTCTCTCTCTTTCTACTCTCTCTCTCTCTCTCCCTCTCTCTCTCTCTCTCTCTCTCTCTCTCACACACACACACACACACACACACACACACACACACACACACACACACACACACACACACACACACACACACACACACACACACACACACACACACACACACACACACACACACACACACACACACACACACACACACACACACACACACACACACACACACACACACACACACACACACACACACACACACACACACACACACACACACACACACACACACACACACACACACACACACACACACACACACACTTTGTACCATGACAAACAGCATATATAGAGATACCAATTAGAAACTTTGCCACAAGTAAGTTTCATGTTATTTTTTTAAAAATCAACATATTAGGTCAGAGAAATCTAAAAAAGGATCAAAATAAATTTTTTTTTTAAATCTTTTGTTACTTTATATATTTTTGTATTTATGGACCTTACCAAAAAAGTTTTTTAAAAATTACCAACAATTTAAAAACGTTTTTATATATGCCGTTTTACACATATTTCCATATTTGGACATCAATACGGGAGTCACCATGCATTCTTGTTAAAAAATATTTCATATGTAAGTATAAAAATACAAGTATGTATGTGTTCTTGATACTAATTTAAAGGACAAGACATATGAACCCTCAGTATATTTTGAACTGCAGATGCAAGTAGTTATGATCCTTCTATACTTTTTCATAATTTTTTTTTATTTATCACTTCTAAGCCACTGTAATCATTGTTGGATAGTTAATACAGTGTTCCCTCGCTAAGCATTGGGAACACTGTATTAATACAGTGTATAATAAAAAAATACGATCGCTATGGACATGAATTTTGATTTTTTGTCGTGGTGAGATGGGGCTCTTTGATTACATAGACTGTTGCTTTGTTTCAGAATCAAAGGTAAAAAAACTGTGAATTAACACAAGTAATCACTCTGTCTTACAATTCTGGATCATTATCAACATTGTTTAAAAGGTCAGCACAAATGTTCGTTTCTTTTGCTCTGGAGTAAGAGGAAAATATTTTGGCACCATTTTTGCACAAAATTTCTGCATTTCAATGGTTCAAGCAAAATCTGATGGACACTTTTTTAGTTAATTCCTGAAATTTTAGCAAAAGATCAAACAAACAGACAGTTTTCTCGGATCAATTTACCAATAATGTCGTCTGTTTTTGATGTTGAGGGTCTACCAGAGCGGAGATCGTATTCAGTTTTTTCACATCCCTTCTTAGACCTTTTAAACCACTCAAAATTTGTGTGCACGATAAACATTCAGTTCCGTAAACTTAATTTAACATGAAATGAGGTTCTTTAACAGTTTTTCCTCGTTTTAGTAAAAACTTGAGGTTAACTCATTGCCCCATTAGAACAAGTTACATTTTTTTAAACAAAGTGATAGTGTCAAGGACTTGATTGGACAATTGCTACAGCGAGACTGAGTGACATACAACAGTGCCCATCGAATTAAAGGTGGGGGAAGCATCAAGACTGGTCATCTAACATGGGTCAACAAAGTGCGCTTTGCTGTAACCCCACTGGAGCCCATAAGTGAATTATGCTGAAGCTACACAGAAAGCAATTCTTGGACAGTCCTTGAAGCAGTCATGCTTGGGGTACAGCAACACAAATATAGCTTCCCAGCTACTCATATGTGCAACATAACATCATTTCTGCTTCCCTTCCGTTACATGTGTTCTTTCCCAACTCGTCGTTTTCAAGAAAATACTACATAATAGTTTGTTTTGTTTGCTTCTTACATCAACAATTTCCAAGAAAAAACTGACCTATTATGCTCCACTATCTGATATTAATGACAGACTATAGAAAATCTACACTGTAAACATCTGTTCTTCATGCCTGAAATCAGTAGTTTTTCTGTTTACTTCCCATCTAAACTACTGCCTTTAAAGACTGGCACTAACGTTATTCTTTGTTCTGTGATGTATACAATACTTTACACTTGAAATATAATTTCTAGTTTTATTATTTTGATGTAGTTTTCAGTATTGTGTTATTTTATCTTGTTTTATAATGGTTTATTACTAGCTGTTATAAATATAAACAATAATTACTGAGCAGGTTATTGCTTACAGACAATAGATTGTGATGAATGAAATACTAAACTGTGATTTTTAAAGAAATTTCAAAGACTTTAAGTATTTATGATATTTTTTAATGGATAAACAGTTTTTAAAATTTTTTTCAGCTTTATTTCATTCCACATCCTCACTCCTTAAGGGCTTGACGTTTCAGAATGACAATCCTCAAAAGGTAAATGTCTGTTTCAGAATGACAATCCTCAAAGGGTTAACATCTGTGTCTGTTTTTGCGAATGTTCGCTACATAGTAGTTCTGCTAAGGCAAGAATAGCTTCATCTAGATCAGGGAATACAAAAGTGTCTGTTATAATAAAAATGGCTACTATTTATACAAGTCTCTTTAAGGATTTTTTTAAAATGTCCATTTTGAATGTCAGTTATACTAATGAAGATGAAGGATCAGCATTAATGTCAAGGATAAAACAGTTGGAGTAAATGTGTCTTGAACCCACAACCTTGAGGTGCGTAGTAATTTCACCTTCAAGCTAAGGAAAGTGTCACTGTACATTATAACTTACTATGCAAATGTAC
>CM040182.1:4816167-5101167 GCA_022606455.1 Callitettix versicolor
TAATTTTAGTTTCAATTTGCTCATACTACAGAAGCATATTATATATATATATATGTATATACTCGCACACAAAAATCAGACACTTCAACAGTCATAAAACCGGAGGAATTATACGCAAGCGAGACGCTAGCACTCCACACAAAAGGTACTATGGAAGACATTTTGAAGGAAGAACGCAAAATCTTGAGGAAGATCCTTGGCCCAAGATTAACAGAAGACGGATACAGGTTGTGCTCCCGGAAGACCACAGAGAAGATATCGAACCTGGAAGCAGATATCTGAAGAAGGAGGCATCAATTCTATGGACACATCAGTAGACTCCCAACAACGAGACTTGCCAACAGAATACCTAAGTATATACAAGAGTCAAATGAACAACGTTGTGGATCACACAAGTCAGAATAGACCTACATGACGCAGAAATAGACTCAACAGACATTGAAAATAGGAATGCATACAGCAGAAAGATGGTCGTGTGGAAAAACCCAGAGAATGGAATCCCAAAAAGAGCGGGGGAAAATGGATGGAGGAGAATCATGGGGACAGGATGAGGGAGGTGAGAAGGATTAGAAGGAACAAGACATGAATCAGAGTGTTCTGTGTGATCCAACAGGGTCTAACGCTAATAATATATACATACTTGAAAAGAAAAAATGTATGATACTGGGAAGATAAAAAATTTAAACAAAGCACAATAGTACAGCTTTATTGTTGATTGGTGATTTTGTGTACTTTATATGAAAATTACTCTGAATCTATGTTATGTGATGATAAGATACATTGGTGGGCTTATCACATTTTTTTGACAAATCTGTAAGACATTGCTTATTAATTAGCCTATTCAAATATTTTGCCATACTCATACTTATGAGACAAAAGGTATATTTTGAAAGTAGTCAAGCACACAAATAGACCTACCAGTGATTGCTTGTTTCCTATTCTTCCAAGTCCATACTGAATGCATATGTCTCGTAACATTACTTTGCTTAATTTATGAACTCTGGTGTTATCATTATATTCCAGAATCTTTTTTAATTCAAAGTAGCCACTTATGGAGTTTTTATTACTAAGAGGATAGTTAGTCCTGGGCAGGGCCAATAGAGCATGACCAGATGACTGTTTCTTTCTTGACATGTTTGTTGCCTTTTAATTATAAAACATTCTAAAACAGAAATATAAATTTATGTAGATAAAGTACAACCTGAAATAAGAAAAAATTATAGTAATATGTGAATTTAACTGATATAAAATCCATTGTAATTATAGTTCTTGTAATTCTTCCATTGTAATTATATTGGCTTGTAGAAGTAAAAGCCGCAATAAAGTTAAAAGGTCACTCCATATCCAACTTTGTTGTTGACAAAATATACATTTTTAGATGTTTAGTTTTTTTTAATAGTCATTTTGTACAGGTGCATCAGTTCATTTTGCATTTTACAGAAGCATGTCTTAAACTCAGTAGCGTTTTGAGGCTAACATAATTAATTGTAAAAAAGGGGTAACTAATACTATAATCACCGTAATATACGGACTATAAGACGCTACAAACTATAAGAACTACCTTAATTTTTACGCTTTTTTTTTAAAAATAACCTTTTGCCATATTTATTATTAGGTTGCAAAGCCAAACTAAAAAAAATTCTTAGTATATTTTTAACTAGTTACTAACAAAAATAATGTACTCTTACCGATAACACAAATTAACTTCAATTTCACTGGCACCGTAAACTGTAATGATGTATCATAGGCTAGACAGTGTTCTAGATTTGTGATGGCAGAGCAGGTGGGAGACAATGTTAGCAAGCTTGTGAATCCACACAACTGATGTTTATTGCATGGGTTAAACTGCTGCTGCCAGTTAAATCCAATGTTGCCAGACAGATAGGTTTCCCGCAGCATAGAATATATGGCCATTTTTACAACTGGTGGGAATTTTAAATCAAACACTGGGCATTTTTATATTAGTTTCAAGTATAAGATGCACCTGAATTTTTGAGGCAATTTTTCGAAGAAAAAATGCGTCTTATATGCATAATATAAGGTAATTCCAAAAAATGATTCCAATCTGAAGTCCCACCCCCATTTCTTAACGGGTCTTCAAATATTGCGAATCGTCTAAACTTTAATACTTTCAACGATAAATATTTTATGACTCCAGACGTGCAAAAAATGCGGGAATTCGAGAACCATGTTCCTGGGAAATTTCAGAGAACTGGGGAAATTTTTAACAAAAGAGCAGGTAATTTTTTGTTATTTTAAGGCGAAAAGCACACTGAGGCTACTATCGCCTCCTTAAATATAAGTGTGAGTGTAAAGTGTTAAAGTCGTAAGTGTAGTGTTGTAAGTGTAAGTGTGTGCTAGACTCAGGTACCGCGAGGGACATCTAAATCCTCTCATCAATAGGTGCAGCTAGTCTGCACACCCCTGCGGGGTAGGAGCAGGTAAAAACTTTGTGGAGAAATGATCAGTCAGATAATTTCTTAGAAAGTAAGCAAGAGAGACAAATTTTCAAAATCAGGATATGAACAGAAATTTTAGAAAAGAACAGTTGAGAAAGTTAATGTAGGCCACCAAGGCGGCTGCCAAAACAGCCGGTGTGATATCAATAATTTTTTGAAAAAAAAAGCTACTTAAAAATGCTTCAAACACGCCACGCCATGAAAGTTGATTAAGCATGGACAAACAGAGTAACATAGTAAAATCAAACATGGAGAAAATTTAGGTACTGTAGGACTTGCACAAGCCTGACTTTTAGTATTTAATAGAATGGTATATCTTTGTCTCAAGCTTTTTGTTTATTCACGAACAATTATAAGGCTGGTGTAACTTTACATAAGCAGTGGAATGGCTTTTCATGGACAATATTTTGATATTGGAGTTGATATGAGATTGACAAATTTATATCCTAATATTGATCATGATTTTTTTTTTACCAAAATTTGGTACATAGAATTAACATGACATGAAAAAAATTGAATCTCTAAAATGGGTATCTGATCAAGCTTCAATTATTGGTAATATTATGAAACAATATAACTCAGTACAACTAAAAAATCACCCTTCCTTAGTTTGTATTTAAATTTCTTGGTATTAGAGACATTTTGGAAATAATAACGAAATACAGCTGTATTTCTCAGAATAGTAATATTTATATTTCAACACTATTTAATTGGTTTTCAGATACCAATGAAATCCTTAAAAATGGATTTAGAATTGGAAAAGAACTCAATTTTGGCACTTCATATTTCTATATTGAAAATGGAACTATACCGTTTAAGCTAAATATTATTTCAAGACTGTTTCTTACAAAGTAGTGACATCTTGAGAGTGACACATTCTCAATTTAATCCAGAAAATGTTAATTTATCTGACGAATAAAATGGGTCTGTAGATATATTTAAAGCAACTGTAGAAATATTGTGTTTTTATAAAAATGTTATTTTTAATTTAGAGAGAATTGAACAGACAGAGACTGTTTGGGATTTGAGACTAGAATAGCTAAAATTTCAAAAAACACAATAAAGTGCAGATATTACAAAGATTGTAATCGAAATAACACATTAGTTTAATAACTTATTTATAGTTCACAATCTGTAACTTCCTGGAAATGCAATTACTTTCAGTTTTTAAAAAGTGTAGTCCGCATATTTAACCCTGGACTAGGCGTGTGATAACATGTTAAACAAGTGGTCGCACGTCGTCAAAGTGATTGCATTTTGTATTCTTATGTCCTTAGGTGATGTTGAAGTAATAAACTAAAATTTAAAAACTTTTAAATATTTATTCCTTAAAATACTTTACATTTACTTGAGAAATACGTTTTAATCATCTGCTGTGTTGCATAATATATATTGCTATTGCACGTCTCCACAAAGAACGATAAAAGTACAAAAACAAAATAAAACTAATATTTCTTTTTAATAATTTAATATTTATCAAGCAAAACAGGAATAATATTTAAATATTCCCTAGATATAAATAGGGAAATAACATTCCCTAAATAGGGAAGGCGCACACCGATTCTCTTTGTTGTGGCGACTAATTCTTCCACGTAAATTTTCCTCACATGTGTGCTGACCACTTTTAACGTTGTCCTTGCCTAAAGTAAAATTTTCATTTTCACTTTCAAAACACAGAATTATTACTTCCTCTTCTAAGTCCTCCAGTGCAGACTCTGAATCCGTATAATTTTCACTAATGAACACTCTTCTTCGGATGTATCTGTCCCTGCACATTCAATAATTTCATGGCGTCCTCAGTGTATCCGATAATTTCTGGGCCAAACAACTATCTTCTTAAATTTTCTCATTGCAGGCGCGACTCGGTCTTTATCTTTGTCTACTTTTTCTACACTTTCAAGTAGCTTAAGATTCTTTCATGTTCCCATTGATCCATAATGGAATTCAAGTGAATTTACTTACAAAAAGTAATAGAAACAATAATAGGCCAATTTGCAACTAAAAAATATAATATATATATATATATATATATATATATATATATATATATATATATATATATATATGGTTATGTAACGTCAAAAAAAAACACAAAAGTACACAAATGTATTCAGTAATAACTAAAATGAAATTACTAATGAAAAACTTAATAAATATATAATATTATAACTAAAATATTTACAACACTAATGCTTGTGCGGCACCAAAAAAGACCGCACAAAAAGTACACTAACTGGTCGTGTGGCGTCAAAATGACCGCACCTCAAAAGACACATCTACTGTCTCGAAAATATCAACTCAAACTAAACACCAGTCTAGCAATGGAATGTAGAGAGGGTGGTAAGAGATAAGCAAGATGGAAAGCTACATCTATTAAAAAATAACGGAGTTATACCAAAATTTAAAATCACTGCGGTCCTTTGACTCTGTGAGACCATTCCAGGGGTAATAAAACTCAAGGAATGTTCTGTAATGTCAACTAATGTTCTCAGTGTTGTGTGATATCTATCTATAGGAACTTCACAATTGTCACAAAAGATTAAATTAAAATTTTCCTTTGGTTCACTGACTACATAAAATTTTGGCTTACTACTAAAATTTAACCTTCCATCAGTAGCATTAAAGGAATAACTTCATTAGTTGAAGTTTATCATAATGATACAGTTTTCACAAGTACATAAGTGTAATATTTGGACTTTTGAGTTTGTACTGTAACATGTTTACTATCACGCTATTTAATTACATTTATTACATTTGTAAAATAAAAAAATAAATAGGTATTTGCTATTAAAAAAAAAATTAAGGGTCACACTGTAGGCCTGTATATTTGATACATGAATCTTGGATTTTACAACTTCTATACATGATAAAAAAAACAACAACTGTATAAACAGTTAAACTTCAAACGACAACCGGTACATGAAGCCTAGATCGCATTACTACTTTACATTATGAAACCTATTTCACTATTAAACTATATCTAAAACGAAGGTGAATGAATATTGTGGTTTTTGAATGTCCTGCACAACAAGAAATGAAATGGCTGCAAAAACTATGAAATATATATTAATTTGATCAACTGTGACTGACAGAGGGTTAAACATTCATTTCAAACAATGTTTCTTGTGGATACTTTACAAGCTTATTTTTTTAAATTAAAAAATGCTTTTATTTATCTTGTTAAGGAAAAATAAAATATTTGATAAAATATACTATTTACTTATGTAAAGAAACTAAATAATGTCTTGTTTCAATTATCTTGAGTAGCCGACATTCAGATTCTCAAATTATTAGATATAAACTAACTGTAGGCCTGAATGTATTTTGTAGTAGTACTTATAGTACCTCATAGTATATTCTTAATTAATTGCCTCCCTACCACTTCACGACAATGCTCATAAATCTTTCCACTAATTTAACTGGTGCTGTTTTTTCACAGTATTATTTATGTTGCTGTACCAACTTTATTGGAAACTTTATACTTTTTTCTGTGAAAATTGTGACAGGACAAGGCATCCATATTAAATTAGCATTGTAAGTAGCCTATTTCTTAAATTAAGAAAACAATTTCAACTTAAAAATACATACAGTGGACGCTTTCTTATACTCCTTCCTTTAACCTTTCAGTAAGCTTTTTTGTCAAAAATGATTTGCTAAACATCCTTATAAATTTACCAGTATTATTACTTAATCGTTCTAGAATTACCAATATATAGGTAGGCCTAATCAGTTAAGCTTTATCTGACCAAAATATACAAGATCATTCTAACAAAAATGGTAGATAATCTGCAATTACTATAATTAATAAAACAGACCTGAAAATATATAAAAGTTAGGAAAATCTATTATAGCCTACTGGTGCAAAGGTTTTTTGTTTAGCAGTCACAAGCAACTTTTCTGTTTTGAAATATATATAGTTTACTTTGCTTCCTAACAACAAAATTAAATGTTTAAAAAGTTAGAAAGGTAAAAGTTATACTAGTCTTGATAACTTATTAATTTTTTTTTTTTAGCATATCCTTTATGCCAGTTTAACTAATAGGTGTGAGGAAAACGTGTTAATGATAAGGACGAAGCAATGACACTAAATACATCTGTAACAGGCTAACAACACATTAACCTATTTGAAAAGTCAGAAACAAGTGAAAAACAAACTTTATTTTCACACATATTTTGTTTGGCTATGATAATGTGTACAAATAAAGTAAGTTTGTAACTTTTTCTTGTTTTTGTAACTTTTTAAATATGTTAATCTGTTGATGGTAAGAAAAATTAGTGATAAATTCAGTCAGGTTATCTATGATTTCAGTTGCTGTCTTAAGGCACCATAACACATTTAACATAAAATCTGTTAAATATTCGAAATAAGATATTCTCCTTGAGCTAAGAGTATTGAGAAGCTCTAGTACATTGATGTAGGCCTTTACCTAAATCTGATGATAAAATAAAGTCACATCTATTTTGAAATTTAAAAACTGTAAACTATACTACATTACAAAAAATAATCGTTATATTATAATGTATGTTAATAACTAGAAATACTTTTCATCAATTGCAAAAATAGGCTACTGGCTTCTGAATCTAATGCCAAAAATTTTCCATAAAAATTAGGATGTTTTAATCAAATTATAGATAGTAAAGATAATGTACATATAATAGAACAAGTTAGAAATATATCTACATAAACTTATGGTGCAGTAAATATAGCAATTACACAAACCTTCTTTTATAATATATCTTCAGAATGGAAGAATATACACTGTATACACTTTTTAAACAGAACAACCCAGAAACCAATCACATATTAACGGTCAACGTTTAAAAACACAGTGATACAACACAACAGCAAAAAATATTAAACGACATTTGTTATATAAGTGGCAGTGAAAATCATTATTTGCAAAAAAAATGAACATTGAAATACTAAAATCGAGGCGCTAAGATTAACGTTGCACATAAACTTTATTAGACCTTAAATTAATTTTGATAACAATTGCTCGTTCAAAAACTGATAGTACTAATTAATTAGCTTGTTCTTTTGTGTCTCAAATACATTACCTACTCTAATGATTTAACCATGTACTTTTCGTGGCAACTTAATATGTTATATGATATTATCCCTAAACCCAATAACCATTTAAGGTCATAATTCGACATTATAAAAGAGACGTTTTTCTCATGAATACTTATTAATAAATACATTTATAAAAGCGACGATTTTCTCATAAATATTTAATAATAAATACAAATATAATATCTATTCTTATACTTTTATTTTACAATAATTATTTTTCATTTATATGATAAATACCTTTTATTAGTAGTTCGTTATTTTTAAAGTAGTTTTACCTAAAGCGTTTGTAGGAAAATGATAATTTAAACTTTTCTTAACAATTTTTTTTAAATATAGGTATAATGTGATCAAATGTGTATAAAGCACTAGATTTAATAAGAAAATATAATTTATAAATTGCAAAAATTTATATAAGCATTTTCTTAAATTAATTGTTAAGATAGTGGTTATTTTACATCGTAGAATCTATGACCTCATACAAACTTAAAATTAAAATGGTATGTAGAGACGATGTATCTTCGAAGTCAATACTGTACTTTTTAACTGTTTGTTGTTACCGTTTACACCAGCACTCGAGGAGGGCACGCACATACCGATATTCCTCTGAAGCCCAAATATTTACATTACTGGTATTCTTAGAGGTAATAATTCCATAGGGTTGACAACACTAAGATTTATTCAGAAAATTGGAAGAAATTCCTCCAACTCATAAGTTTCTACATCAACCTTATAGATTGTTATTACTTACAATATATTTTTAATTTCACACATAATACCAGATTGTGAAAGTTTATTGACAGTCCCCTTTCAGACTGGGACCACACTTTTGTGGTTTTAATGGAATTTTTCTGAAAGTAAAACAGGTTGTAACCACTGACACCTAAATAAAATGTGTGTTCTTCTGATTGTTTTGATATACTTCTTGAATACTGCAGGAACTATATCCAAAGTACTTAAGTCAGCATGGAGTCTACAGCTTTTCAAAGTAAATATATTATTAAGTAAATATGGGAAAAATTACATGATACTATTTTTTTTTCTTTTGGAAATAACTATATAATTTGAATATTTTACTTTCAAATGTTATTAATTTGTGGAGAAATTTTGACATACACATTTGTGTAGGTTGGTCTTATAGACTGCTACTGTTTTTTTTTCTTTTAAAACACAACTCAAAGGACAATGATATAAATGAATATATTTTAAATGTGAAGCAAAAGGGGACAATGCATTTTTATAGTATATGAATATAATATATCCTTTTTGTAAACATATTTGTTTCATAGAGTAGAAATATTTCTTGTTATTTTACAAAAAGACTTGTAATAACAGAACATAAGAAAGTTTGCTTATTATTTCAGATGAAAGAATAATTTGTTTGGATAATGATGCACTGTATGAGCTTTTAAATGATTTAGATTTCAAAGGTTTAGATAACTTTGTTGATGAAACAAACCTACAACTATTTGTTACCAACCAAATTGATTATGAAGGGTGTTCAACACCTCTAAATTTGGATGTCCCTTTGCACATTGACTTAGAGGAAACTAAGAGAACAGTCTAGTGGTGAATAAGAGAATTGTAAAGTCCTGATATATGTGAAAATGAAGAACAGGTATGGATGCCTAATGTGGCAACTTTTATAACAGCCTCAACTTTTTAATTATATTATTCTCAATCTAAATTTCTAATTGTAATATTTATTACTTGAATTGATTTTTGTGGTAGAGGTATTGTATGCTCCTCAGTGCTTCAATAGATATATTCCAAATCAACTGTAGGAAGTAATGACTACTGAAACTCCTAACGACTAGAGGTAAAGCTTTAAATACTATACTTACAGAACTTAAGAAACTAGTTGATATTCTCCTCATTATGGGTACAATATGTTAATCAAGAATAAAAATGTACTGGGATCAAAAATACAGACTAACTGCAGTTGCTGATAGGATGACTCATAACAGATTTATTGCTCCTACAATTTGTTGATAACAATGCTTTTTCTGATGAAAAATAGCAAACTGTGGAAAAAGCAGCCTATTGCAAACACTGCTTGTAAGTGCTGTGGCCTCCAGCTGACTATAGCGTAGATGAGATGATTCCTTTTAGCGATTACAAGATGTTTTATTCAATTTTAAAACATCTCAAGTATATTGGACTCACCAGTCGTCACTTGATGATTGTTTTTCTATCTGAATCCTCCGACTAAGTCATCTAGTTTACACTAAATAATCGACAAAACAATCGAATGAATTGTCACCTTGCTATCCGAATAGATGGTGTGAGAAATGTTGAATAAATATTCCAAGTAAATTGTGAAGGTCTGTTTTTTTTTTATACATGAATGAAAAAATAAGAACCCTTCGGTCAAGTTTGACAATTGTGTAATAAATGTATGTATGTATATATATATATATATATATATATATATATATATACACACATCACATATACATGAATACATTATGCCACATATATATATGTGTGTGTGTGTGTTTTCACACTCTCATTCACAATATAGGAATGATTTGATTCGAACATGGCAAAAATCGATTATGATAATAAATTGGGTAAGTTCATTAATAAGCAAAATTATTAGCAGTTTCAAAATGGTGGCCATTTCACTGTTTACAAAATCATAACTTTTTTGTCGCAAATTTTTTCTGAAAATGTGATTTTACCATTGTGTAATCAGTGTTAAAAAAACTGCACAAATTCCCATTTTGGATTTTCAAAATCTGTTGAATTTGAATAATATTTTGATCACAGTCAGGGTTTATTTTCTTATTTTCAGTGTAATCTGTTAAAATGGTAATATATGCAGACGTAGATTTTAATGCCTGCGTCCTGATTACGATTGCAAAATCAGGGTAAAATAATGAAAAATACTTTTAAAAATTTGCACGTATCATGTCAGCAAGAGAGTGTGCCAGGATTATTGAATTATGTATCATAACAGGCATTGGCTTAACAAATGTCAAACATCTCAAATACCAAATGACTGGTATTTGATGGTTGGCTCGATTGTTTTGTTGTTTTTTGTACAATGGTTGATTGTAAAATCATCTCACTCTCATGCATCACTAAATTCCTTTTCACAGTGCATACCCAGTCACACAGTTTGTGAAAAACAAACCAAGTACTTGGTTAAAAAAAATTGTTTTTTGCATTTTTTTTAATTGTGCCAACAGAAAGGTATGACAGTGGTTTGGGTTTTGGTGCTAATATAATATTACACATAAAAACATTACCTGCAGGCTAAAGAGTATATATACTCTTATACATAACAGATATGTTTCTGTATATTATAACAGATATTTTTCAACTATTCCTCTACTGGATGCATTAAAAGAAAAGGGCATATTTGGAACTGGGACCATTATGAGAAATACATTGGATGGTGTACCTTTACAACCAGACAAGAAAAAGGGGAATCCAGCCTCTCTTGTTTCTCTCTCTCTCTCTCTCTCTCTCTCTCTCTATATATATATATATATATATATATATATATATATATATGTACATACATACATATAGAGTCGCCTCGGTGGCCTAGTTGATAGCATACTGGGCTTTCACCCCGAGAACCCAGGTTCGATTTCCTGCCAGGCCAGGGCTTGGCATTTTCATATGCTATAAATGATCCCATCATCTGCATTAGCCCAAGTGTAAACAATAGTCGGACGTTAATATATATATATATATATATACACAGAGAGAGAGAGAGAGAGAGAGAGAGAGAGAGAAAGAGAAGTTGAGGTTGCTATAATATTAGTGAAATAATGTACTGCTAAAGTAACAGATTTAAATATATAGTTAAATCGCTCTGAAAAATTTAAAGATTGCCCCCTTGTATTTACACAAAGTGAAACTAATTACCTATGGATATTTTTATTCATTGTTGACATTTAATCAGATTGATTTAGTTAATCAATTTATTTTAAAAGTACAGTATAATGTACATAATTATTAAGTATCACAGTCTTATTTATTTGAACAGCTAAAAGAAAAAACAGAAGTAGGCTAAACCTACCTAATAGTAATGGACCTACAATAATATTGGCCTAATAATGTAAATATTGTGTAATGTATGGCAGGTGTAAAAACATTGCACAGCTTAAAAAAGCATCCTAATCAGCAGTGTTGGCTTGGGTAGAGCGCAAATTTCAGTTGTTTTCTGACTCAATTTGTCTGAAACATTGGTGAAGCCTAAAATTAGGTAACAGGAAATGAAACTTATTTTAAAACGTACAAACTACATTTATTCAAAATGTACACAATTAGCAAATAAATGACTATTGGTAACCAATTTTAAGCTAAGTAAATAATCAAGAATGACTGAAACTTTGTAATGTGCTAGTTTAACTAATCAAAAACGAAAAATAAGTAATGAAACTTAAACAAAAAACCAGTAAAAAATGTTTGTGCAAGTTAAATTCAAAAAAAGATAATGTTGACTGAAACTTTGTAATGTGCTAGTTTAACTAAACAAGAAAGAAAAATAAGTAATGAAACTTAAACAAAAAACCAGTAAAAAATGTCTGTGCAAGTTGAATTCAAAAAAGATAATGTTGACTGAAACTTTGTAATGTGCTAGTTTAACTAATCAAGAAAGAAAAATAAGTAATGAAACTTAAACAAAAAACCAGTAAAAAATGTCTGTGCAAGTTAAATTCAAAAAAAGATAATGTTGACTGAAACTTTGTAATGTGCTAGTTTAACTAATCAAGAAAGAAAAATAAGTAATGAAACTTAAACAAAAAACCAGTAAAAAATGTCTGTGCAAGTTAAATTCAAAAAAAGATAATGTTGACTGAAACTTTGTAATGTGCTAGTTTAACTAATCAAGAAAGAAAAATAAGTAATGAAACTTAAACAAAAAAAACAGTAAAAAAATGTCTGTGCAAGTTAAATTCAAAAAAAGATAATGTTGACTGAAACTTTGTAATGTGCTAGTTTAACTAATCAAGAAAGAAAAATAAGTAATGAAACTTAAACAAAAAACCAGTAAAAAATGTCTGTGCAAGTTAAATTAAAAAAAAATAATGTAGACTGAAACTTTGTAATGTGCTAGTTTAACTAATCAAGAAAGAAAAATAAGTAATGAAACTTAAACAAAAAACCAGTAAAAAATGTCTGTGCAAGTTAAATTAAAAAAATAATGTAGACTGAAACTTTGTAATGTGCTAGTTTAACTAATCAAGAAAGAAAAATAAGTAATGAAACTTAAACAAAAAAACAGTAAAAAAATGTCTGTGCAAGTTAAATTCAAAAAAAGATAATGTTGACTGAAACTTTGTAATGTGCTAGTTTAACTAATCAAGAAAGAAAAATAAGTAATGAAACTTAAACAAAAAACCAGTAAAATATGTTTGTGCAAGTTAAATTAAAAAAAAAAACAATGTAGACTGAAACTTTGTAATGTGCTAGTTTAACTTATCAAGAAAGAAAAATAAGTAATGAAACTTAAACAAAAAACCAGTAAAAAATGTCTGTGCAAGTTAAATTCAAAAAAAGATAATGTTGACTGAAACTTTGTAATGTGCTAGTTTAATTAATCAAGACCGAAAAATAAGTAATCAAACTTATACAATAAACCAGTAAAAAATGTCTGTGCAAGTTAAATTCAAAAAAAGATAATGTTAGTTTCTATTATTTCTATTAGAAAATATGTTTGTTTGATGGATTACAGTAGTTAAAAAAAAACATATTTTAAGCAGGCACTGAAAAGTACCATTAACAATACAGTATTTATACCACAGTAAAAATAATGTCAAACGTTTTGAACAAATTCAGTTGCTAAAATATTTCTATACAAAATTCTGTTGATTGACTTTGAAGTGTTATTATAAAATTTTGAATACATATTTGACAATCTAAAATACATATTGAAATTTCTAAAATTAACAATAAAAATTAAACAAAAACTCTAGTGTCAACTATAAAAACAAATAACTAATGGATAATTTCAATCTACAACCAAATAGTGTGTTCTAACTTCTAAACAACTTAGAACTTCAAACAAATTACAGCTTAGAAACAAATTAGTAACTTCTAATTTATGAACAAAAACACATTTTAGTTTCTTAGAAAGAACGAAATATTTTGTACTTGAGCATAAGAAAAAAGGTCTAAACTACATTTAAATGGTATCTTATACACTAGAACTGTGTTTTACACTTAATTACAGTAAACACTATAAAATAATATTACAGTAGAACCTATATTATCCAGAGATGGATTAATCAGGACAAACATCTACAATTCATAGCACTCTAAAGGCAGAATTTTGTCTCATTTATGAAAGTAAGTTTTATTTTTAATCCCAAAAAATTATCTACAAATAGCCATAAGAATATGGTTGTTCTATAGCATAGAAAGATACATAAGAGAGATGAGCAAATAGTAAACAGACAAATGGGCTAACATACAATTTTGCAAGCTTGGTAGGTACATAAATTGGCAGCACTGCTACACATCAATAAGACAAAAGAAATAACTATTAATAGAAAAACTACTTCAGTAATCTGTAAAAAGTAGTTCAATCAATTTGTGTTGTAAGTTCTCTACAATGATACTCTAGTGTCTTTATTCAGGAAATAACCATAAACCCATTACCCTAGATAATAGAGGTCCTACTGTAAATCTTACTAATATAAGAAATTTGTATTTAAATATTAATATCACTTAAATATAAATATTATTTAAAGCAATATGGACATATGTATTAATCCATTTTCTTAATAAAAACATTAGCATTCTAAAACTATAGTAATCTTATATTAACATAAATGGTAATGTACAAGCTCAGTACTTAAAGGGAATATCAAGTCAAGTAACAAAGTATAACTACAAATACTTCCTAGTAACATGAAGGCACTGACAAATCTTAAAATACAAAGAGATCTACTTTTCAGTCTTTTAAATTTCAAATAGGAACTGTCAAATTTTCCTAACCTAAGTTATTAAAATTTTTATTGAAATGTTGGTTCTTTAAATAGCTAAAAATTAAAGAGATCTATATTTCAGACTTTTAAATTTCAAATAGGAACTTTCAGATCTTCCTAACCTAAATTATTTATACTTATACTGAACTGATATTATAGTTAAAAATATCAGATCTAGTTATCAGTCTTTTAAATTTTGAACAGGCGCTATAAGATTTTAATAATCAAAATTATTTATATTTTGGCTAAACTACTGTCATTTTGCTGAATAGAACTAACAATATTAAGTTAAGTAATACAATATTATGCATTAATTGAATATTATATAACCTTAACGTTACTAAATCCTACAAATTATATTAGAATGTTTATACTAGTTAACTTCTCTCAAGGCAAGGCACAGAAAATGCTAAAAAATATAAGGAACTAAAAATCTTTAAACAACAAACTAAACTATATGGCATTTTTCTTTAACAGAACCAACATTTGATATAGTTCTGTGCCACAACAATAATAACATAAAGACTGAATGACTAAACTTATGTTATTTTTTGAACATATTAAGTAAGTAACAATATTAAGTAAGTTAATTTTCAGTCTTCTTAAAGTTACTAAATGAAACAAATCACAATAAAATTCTACAAATACTTAACTTGTCTCAGGGAAAATACAGAAAACATTTTAAAATAAGAAATTAATATTATTAATGATCCCTAGCGCCTTTCCAACTGGAACAAACACTTGAAATAGTTCTGTGCCAAAACATAAATTTTTCAAATTACCAAACACATCAACAACAATATAATCAATAGCTAATATATTAAGAGATGTATTTTTCAGTCTTCTTAATGTATCACATATACTTAAGTATTATAAATATAATAAATTCACATTTTTTTAGTAAAGTTGCATATTTAATTACCCTGAAAGGAGATTTTAATTAACTACTTAAGTTCTAAAGCTACTTAACTTCTTAAAATGAAACAAATTAACACATTTAAAAAGAAGGAGCTGATTTAATCAGTGTAAATATGCCTAGACGCCTCTTTGACACATGCAAACGCTTGAAATGGTTCTGTGCCATAATATTCATGGTTGAAATTACAAAGTACAACATAACAGACAAAAAGACTAGTTGAAATCAGTTATACTAATGAAGATGAAGGATCAGCATTAATGTCAAGGATAAAACAGTTGGAGTAAATGTGTCTTGAACCCACAACCTTGAGGTGCGTAGTAATTTCACCTTCAAGCTAAGGAAAGTGTCACTGTACATTATAACTTACTATGCAAATGTACCTAGAGACAAAAAAGTTATTAGTCTTCTACAGATTGGAACAATTATAATATAAGAAAGAAAAATAATCAAGATGTCCTCTTTAAACAATTAACTATGGCATTACCTTTGTATTTGCTTTATTTTTTTGGCATTTGGTATAGCTTACAGCAAAATATAAACTTCTATTAAAAACTTCAATGAAACTATTTTTATTCACTTACCTGCAAATCGGTTTGAGTATTGATGAACTGATGTTTTTGGTTTAAAAGGTAGCAAGCAATAATATCATAAAGTTGTGTACCAACATAAGGTATGTCAACGAAGTAGTTCAATACTGAAGCAGTAACTGATTCATTGCAGGCAACTACTATTGCGATAGTTTGAATCAAAAGTTTGATTACACCTTTTCCAATTAATGTTGCACCAAAGAATCTTGAAAACGGAATTAGGAAATATCCGCAAATAAATCCAGCAAAATCAGTGAATGGATGGGTGATCTAAAAAATATAGAATAAAAAGTCAGTAATGATACGTATAAACAAGATTTTGTAATAGGTGTAGAAGTAAACAAAAATATAAACACAGTAAAGATTCATCTTAAAAACATAAAGTGAACAGTAAGAACTCAACTTATTATGTAAATAAGATCTTTATTCAAATTTATATAATTAATAAGTAGTCCCATTTGGAACCTGCCACTCTTTGTGACACTAATTTTAATTTAATTCATCAATTTTTTTCACTTCTCTTAGAACACTGAACATACACTGACTGCATGCATCGTTACACGTTCTACAGTCTATATAAACTATACGTGGCTAAAGCATCAGTCAGTCTGCTGTGTCACTGAATTGTACACCTCAAAGTTCTTAGTTTGATCTGCAGTTACTGCAAAAAAATTTGACAAGACTAAGATTTGTGTATGAAGTAGATAAATGTTCATTTTCTTTAACATCAGTTGTGTAATATTAATATTGAGCAATAAGTAATATAATTTAAGTTTTCATTGCTGTCAAATAGTTCCCAGACTGCTACGTTTTATTGTTTAATCTTTAATTTTCAATTGTGCAAAGTGCACCTTTTGTGATTAAGATCTTTCACACAATCTCATAAATATAGGGTACATAGAAAAAACTGTGAACTCGCAAACATAATAGCTGTAATTTGTTTAATGATTTAAATACAAGGCGTGTCCAAAAGTATGGTTAAATTCTACTTTCACCAGTGCTGCTATCGGAGCTCCATGCATGCACACTGGTTTACTGTCTCTTCACTGATGCCATTACAGTTATTTTGTAGAGTTTCCAATTTTTCAGGGTGCATTTAAAGTATTTAAGACAGTTTATGAACCTGGTGACTGTGAGATTTGTTCAGCAGTTCAGTTTTTTAGCACATGAAAAATTAAACTAGCTGAAATTCGTTAAATTTGAGATTTTTATGGTGAAAATGTAATAAGTGATGGAATGGTGAGAAAGTGGATTAGGGAAGTAAATGAAGGATGAATGAAATCCATGATGAGGCACAGATTGGATGGCCTTTCGGTGATGGTTTTAAAGGTTTTTCTCCGGAAAAAAAATGTCAACGATGACTTAGTAAGGACAGTTTTTATGAAAATTCATAGAACAGATGGTTCAAAATGCCTTCTGATGAATTTCTGCAAGTTTCAAGGTCTATTTTGCGAAGATTTTTTTAAGATCGCTTAAGTTATCACAAGCTGTGTTCCAAAAATGCTTAGCCTACTGATGTCCACAAATTGTACTGACTTGGCAGTGTTTTGACATTTCTCTCTTGGTACAGTGATAAGGTAATGAACTATTTAAACCAAATCGTGACAGTGACGAAACTTTCATCTTGTTACACCCCCAAATTGAAATCGAAGTCAATGGCGTCTCCATTCCACAAATTCAGTCCCTGAAAAAGTAAAAAATCAAACTGACAATGTCAGCTCAGAAATTTTTTTAACGTCCGACTATTGTGCACACTTGGGCTAATGCAGACGATGGGATGATTTGCAGCGTATGAAAATGCCAAACCCTGGCCAGGAATCGAACCCGGGTCCTCGGGGTGAAAGCTCAGTACGCTATCAACTAGGCCACCGAGGCGGCAGCTCAGAAAATCTTGTGTACCTTATTCTAAAACAGAAAAGGGGTTATGCCTGTTGAGTTCCTTCCAAGAGGTAAAACCATCATGCAGCATAATATTTCGAGACCTTAAGAAACATTCATTGTGAAATTCAAAACAAAAGGAGAGGGATTCTCAACCAAGGAATTGTATTGCTTCATGACAATGCACGGCCTGTTGGTGACATTTAAGCCATTACTTGACATTTCTGTTGGGAGCAATTTTAACACCCAACGTATAACCCATACCGGGCACCATTTGTTCTTGTACATGAAGTGTGAGCTTGGTTGTAAACGCTCTGAAACTGACAATGTAAAATACTATACAGCTGGCTATACTGATTAAGTAGGTCAACTGCTATGTCGTGTCTAAAAACAGGAAACTATGTAGAAAAGTAGTTCAAGGTATCCCCTTTCATGTAGAATTTTTTTTTTAATTTTGCAATTTTTTCCAAATTGGTACTTACTTTCTGGACTTACCTTGTAATTTAATTAAAAAAAGAATATATGTACAAAAACATAATAGAAGATACATACCATGGCACAAATTAAAATACCAAAGAAACCAGCATTGTGCAGCAAAAATTCAGCCATTAACTTGCAAAATACCTTAAATTTCTGAAACAGAATGAAAGAATTTTATTTATTTTTAAAAACACAATGTTAAAAAGCAGTATTAGAATGAGCTACGGTTATAATATGTTTTCTGTATTAAAGCAGACAAGTATGTCTCAGTAAACAGCAGTTAACCTTATACAAAAGGTTATTCAAAGATATGCAGCTAAGTAAAAGTTGCATTATTACACTGCAAGAAATAAGAAGTGCACTTTAATGTTTCTGTGTTGATTAATTTGAATTGCCAAAATTATCCTAAGTAGGTTATAAAGTTTACATATTGTCCTTTGGCATTCTTCATAACTTTGTTCTGATTAAATCTAGACCGGTATGAGTTTTATTTTTTACAGCATGAATCATTAGGGTCATATCTGGGAACGTGAAGGTGTTCTTCGATATTAATGGCATAGTGCATCATGAATTCCTGCCAGCAGGTGAAACAGTCAATAAGGAGTACTACCTACAAGTTCAACACCGTTTGCGTGAAGCAATCCGAAAAAAAAATGCCCTGATCTGTGGAAAAACAATTCGTGGCTTTTGCACCACGATAATGCACCAGCTCACATTTCATTGCTTTTTAGTGAATTTTTGGCCAAAAACAGTACTGTAACGATGCCCCAGCCTCCATATTTGCCAGACATGGCTCTGTGTGACTTTTTCCTATTTCCAAAAATAAAGAGAATCTTAAAGGGCAGTCGTTTTACAGCCGTAGATGACATTAAAAGTGCATCGCTGAAAGAACTTTAGGCTATCTCAAAGATCGGGTTTGAGAAGTGTTTCAGGGATTGGAAGACGCACTGGCACAAGTGAATAATCTCAAATGGGGACTATTTTGAAGGCGACAATATCAATGTAGAAGAATAAATGAATATTTTGTTCAAAAAATTAAAATTCTCATTACTTTCTGGACACACCTTGTATTTGGTCGTCTGTACTCTCCTGAAGTAAAATATGGAATGAACAGAAGAAGTATACTAATGAGGAAGCAATAGACATAATCAGGCATGTTTACTGATATGTTAGGTAAGAGTTACTAACACTCACTATATTTATGGCACCATATTCTGAAATACTTTTTACAGAAGTTTGTACAAAATGGTTGCTAATATGATTGTGTGTTTATATTATAAAAATAATACAGATATGGGGAGACAGAGGCATCGTCTGCTATCAGTGGTAATATTGCTTTGAAAGCAACCAGTCAGCGCCTTGGTTTTTTTTACAAAAATTTGCACCATTGTCTAAATATTTAGAGAGATTAGGTTTTGGGATGGAATGATCTTGGTATGTTAGGAACGTAGCAGACTAAATGTAAAAAAAAAGAAAAAAAAGGAATGTTTACTTTCTTTTAGGATAGCTGTATGATCTCCATCATAAGGTAAAATAATCATAATGTGTAGATTTATTGTATATGGGTAGTTTATACTACTATTAGTATTACATATGGGTGTCCCAAAAGACTAAGTACAGTAAAATATTTGACAAAACATAACGAAATCTTATTAATGAAAATGAAACATTTTAAAACTTTGTCTGCTATTCCGATTCCGCCCTTTTGACACAACTTTTTTTTAATGCGAAAAAAGACATATGACTCATAATTTTCATGTAAAATTTTGCTAAAAATCCACTGGTGAAAAATGTTTTAATATACCATTTTGGTTTGAAGTTACAGCTAGACACAGTAAAAATAACCTATATAGGATGTTAGTTTATCTTTGCTTTTATGATTTAGATGAAAGTCTAATTTCAGGTTAATTTTAACAAATTAATGCACATCTTTATTAGCCTTAGGTTTTTAGTAGTTCTTATTTACATGTGTAATTTGTTTAAAAAATTCAACTAAGAACTTTCCAACAAATAATAAAAAAACAAGTTGTAAATAATTAAAAACAAGTCTTTAATCATTTTACTTTACAACTATTAATACAGAAAAAAATTAATTAATTTTTTAATATTCAATTCAATTCTCTGAATATTTTTGCAATGTGTCACATGGTGAAATGCAACTAAAAGTAAGCATTAACCTAAATTTTAGTAACAGAAGATAAAACTAACATTACAGATAGACCATTTTCACGGCTTCTTAAAATTAGACGGACTCTAACTTCAAACAGGTAGGAAGCTGTTGTCTGTATCAGCAATGTCCTTGGGCATGGTCTCATTTCTTAATATACTGAAGACATACAGTGGATAGGGTACTAGGCTTTCACCCCGAGGACCCGGGTTCAATTCCCGGCGAGAGCTTGGCATTTTCATACGCTATAAATCATCCCCACCGTCTGCATTAGCCCACGTGTGCACAACAGTCGGACGTTAAACTCCAAAAAAAAAAACAAAAAACAAAAAAAAAGGCTTTTTTTCAGCTTCCAAATCTACTGTGTAGAATGGTTTGTCAAGCTGTAGAAGGAACGTCCGACTATTGTGCACACTTGCACTAATGCAAACTAGAGAGAGAGAGAGAGAGAGAGAGAGAGAGAAAAGCGTCGCTTCTGTCGGTAACTTCCAAAGTTTTCTCAGCTGTACAGTGGGGTTGATGATCATTATTAATAACTATTAAAACTGGTGCCCAGTAAAGCGGGAGTTACTAGGAAGCCAAACCAGCATATGTGTGTGTGTGTGCCTGTGTAAGAGATATGTAAAATGTCATTACACCAGTGGATTTTTTTGTAAAACTTTACATGAAAACAAAGTGTTACATGACTTCCTTCGTATGTAAGAAAATGATGCAAAATGACAGAGAAAATTTTCATTCACACATTTCAGTAGATTTTGCTTTCATTAATAGGATTTCATTGTGTTCTAAATAACATCAATGATGTATGAAATATTGTGCCATATTCAGACTTCTAGATTACTCAGTACATAAAGTATACAATGAACTAACCAGTACTTGTCGAGATTCCATTTCAAACTGTTCTTGTCGCAGTAGTTCTATGTCAGTGTTCTTTCGCACAATATACATTGAAAGCCGAGCAGTACGAGCCATGAAGAACGATAACAATTCTCCTGTACATGTACCAATTCCCCACATTAGCAGTTCAAGTTTTACTTTCCAAATAATGCTCCAAACAGAGATACCATTAGGTTCAAAGAAGAGTTCTTCAGGGCAAATTATCCTACAACACAGTATAGATAACAATTAATACAAATACCTTTTTAGTAATTATAGTTAATCTATTGATTTGATTCTAATTATTACTTCAAATTATCTCTATAATACATAATAAACAATCAGAGGAATTGTTTATTATGTATGATAATAAACAAGAATAAGGTATATAAGGTTTCATTTATGTTATGCAAATTTTCTCAGTAAATAATTATTTTGCATACTCATAAATAATAATAAGTTGGACATGAATACGTTGTGACAATTTTTTAAATCACACTTAAAATTGTATCAACATTTTTAAATATATTCCAAACTAGGCTATTAGCAGTTGTTTTTGCATGAGCACAAAGATAATATCTTAGCAATTCCACTATCAGGAAACACCTTGCAGAATAAAGCAGCCAAATGATCACAACAACAGTGTTAGAGTCGTCCAAATGATCACAACAAAAGAGAACCATGAAGGGCCGTTGTTTTACAGATGTAGATGACATTAAAAGCGCATCACTGAAACAACTAAAGGCTATCTCAAAGATCGAGTTTGAAAAATGTTTCAAGGATTGGAAGACGCGCTGACAAAAGTGCATAATCTCCAATGGGGAGTACTTTGAAGGCGACTACATCAGTGTAGAAGAATAAATAAATATTTTGTTCAAAAAATTAAAATTTTCATTACTTTCAGAACACATCTCGTATACAGTAGAACTCTGCTTATCTGTCAACCTTGAGATTGTGTAAAGATTGCACAAAAGTTTGTATAATAAGAACAGCTAAAAAATTATTAAAACAAACAGAAATACAGTACAATGACTTATTTAAGTTAAGCATATTTATTTTAAAAACCAAACCACTTAATGCAGTGAGCGTAAACAGTTAAAAAAAATATAGCACAGTACAGTAATCTCTTGCCCAATTCCAATTCTAAAATTAAAGAGCAACGACATTCTGTGACAACATAAACAATGAATTGCTTATCTATATATACTATAGTATATGCAAGCTTCACACAGATAGCTACATGAAGGATGTGGGTGGGATTTGTAATCATTATCTATTTTTGTGTTGACATTTTCATATTACAATATATCCTGTTTATCAAGTTGAAAGATGACACCAGAACAAAACTGCCAGATGTGTGTACTTTGTGAGCTACAGTCACTGGCACTTGAAACCATTACACAAAATCAACCAAAAGAAGTTATGTGACTATTTTAAAGCATATAAATACACATTCTGCAAGCTATGTATGCATTTCCTAAAAGTGATGACTCACCCGGCAGCTGATTGGTTATACCAGGTTCTTCTCTGTATGGAATAGATTCAATATGGCCGACACTGTCCACAACTTTTAACTGATAATTTAATATAGTCTCTAGAATAAATTTATATGATTATAATCTATAAGCTTTAGAGTCAAATATAATTTGATCAACTTACTGGTCAGCAAAACGTGATTCTGGAGAATTAATTGTCCCACACTTATAAGCAGCTAGCGCCACTGAAGCAATGTGTGGTCCAAGGCACATTACATACGTTCCAAGTCCTGATCCAAAGCCAATTGATGATAGTATACCTAACCCGAACCAGTACAAACCCCACAACACCTCAACTCCAAACCACATTACGGTCTGAAAGAAGTATAAACACACATTTAAACAATTTTCAATGTATTTCTATAACATAAATGTTTGTCATAAAAGGTTAAGTATTAAACTCTACTCTGCTTAAGAAAACAAATCATTTTTACTCCAACTAAAATTCAGCATTAATTAACAACAAAAAAGATAAAAAAGAATGAATTAAATATAAATGTTCATAGTAACAATGATAATTTATAACAGATGAAGTTTTAAGTCTATTAGCTTTAGTTGTTGACAGTGTGACACAGATTGCATTAAGTTTAGTACACTTAGGTATGTTTAATTTCTTTGTATGTTTAATTTGATCCAACTAACATACAACATAGTAATTGTATACTATTGAGCTTTATATATAAAAATAAGAATGTACAAGAATTGTCTAAAAAGTATCAGACCTTGAGTTTTCCTGGGCCAAGTAGTAATTCTAAGTATGTACCACTATCCAGAGTAGAATGAGATAGTATACTGCTCATGTTTCAATTCTGCCTCCGCCTTCAAGCATGTCAGTTGCTCCTGAATTTTCGTTTTCTCTCATTTTGTCTGATTTTCAATTTCTCTTAAGATGACTAAATGAGTTGAGCAAAGATACTGCATCAAATTTTGTGTAAAGCTTGTTGATTCTCAAAGCAAAACAATTTATAAGATTCAGCAGGTGTTTAGAGACACTGCTTTGGGGATTAAACAAAGTAAGCAGTAGTTATGTTTCAAAAGTACAATGAAGAAACAGCAGATGGAAAAAATGAAGAGCATAGCAAAAGGCAAATGCTGAGAAAATATAGACGAGGAATGGGACGGACTGAAGCAAAAACCAAGGAGACAGTCAGTGGCACAGTTCCGTCTTGACACGGGTCATAACTGCCTCGCCGCCCACTTGAAGCACATTCGAGTCTACTCCTCTGAAATGTGCCCTCTGTGATAAGAGATGAATTCAAATATGAACAAGGATCACCTGCTGACATGCCTTGGATTGAATGCTGATTCGAGACGACAGAAGAGCTTCGCTCGGCTGTATTGGGAGGCAAGGGGACTGATAGACTGGAGTCCGAGCTAGCCATAGGAAACAACAGTTATGTTTCAAAAATGACTGCAATAAGTTAAGGGTGAACAGTGTTCTGGGAGGCTACAAACCACTCTGTCTTGCAACTGTTGTTTATAGTGTTGTGATCAGTAAAGATTCAGCACATACAGTGTTGCATCATGATTTGAAGATGTGCAAAGTGGCTTTGAAATGTGTGCCGAAGCTGTTGTCGGCGAAGTAGAAATAACTTCGCTTTCAGGTTGCGCTGAACACAGTCAACACTGTAATAACTGAAGATGTTATGGTGTACACGTGCCTGGAAACCACAGCACAGTTAGTTACAATGCAGAATGCGATGTCAGAGAAGCATACAATTCCAGAAGAGTTTTCAGCAGTGGAAGGAGTGATGGGCTCAGTTTGTGCAAGAACAAAAGGCCTACTTTGAAGGGGATAGGGTCCCAATCAAGTCATGCAAGAAATATACTTTTTTCGGTAAAAGGTCGGATACTTTTTGGACAGGCCTCTTATAACCCAGAACATTTTGTTAAACAAGGATTGTTAAATATTACATACAATTATTTTAAGAGGACAGATTTATTTCACATAAACTTAACCCTTTAACTGATCTTTTATGAGAACTATGTCTGTTTGTGATCAATTTTAATCAATACTCTTAGGTCATGACTACAGATGATTAAGAATATAAAGGAATGAGCTTTGGAGAGTTTACCCAGAAAACAATTAGAAAGGAAGTAATGAATAAGAACCTTCAGTTAGGTGGAACCAAGGTTTAGATTGTAAAGATGTGAATGCAAGAGAAATGGAATGTACAAAAAATACAGAAGAAGAGGCGGGAGGAATGATAGCAAAAGGAGAAGCTTTTGTGATGATCTGAGATTCATTAAAAGAAGAAAATACTAAATCAGGATCACTTTTATTTGTGATTTCTATATCAATTATTTTTTTTCATCAAATCATTTGATAATACAATACGTAAATCCAAGAAATAACTTAAGTATAACTGACTCTTTGACAATATGAGAACCATAAAGTCTTGTCCAGTTTTAAATTGTAAACTAGTTACTGGTTAGGTAGGTATCCATTAAGATGAGACATTTTCTGACAGATGTACTTACCAAAAACGTTGGAAAGTTTATGTACAATAAACATGAACTTCTCTACACAAGGAACAAAGATAATAAATAAATGATCACTTAAATTACACATACAAAATAAAAGAAATAAAATTGTACAAATATAACAACTGAATTAAATAAATGTCATGATGTGTTGAGCTGACTCAAGTCTACTGTAGACGAGATGATATTCATATTTTCTATTTCAATTGAAGATTCTGACTGAAGACAAACAATAACTTTCCAATAAATTATAATATTTTTATTAGATAACAGTGCATGCTGGAAAGGAACTGATTGTAATATTATATTAAAACCAACACAAACTGCAACTGTTAGGTCCATGCACAAGGTTCATTCCAGAAAGTTTAAAGTTTAAGCACCTCAAAACAGTTAAAGGTTTAAAAGAAGTAAATAATGCTTAAAAATATAAGTGATGTAAAAATTGAAATTGGAAATACTTTATGAGAACATAATGTACGTAATTCATAACATTATAAAGTCAAATGCACAATCTAAACAGAAAATAAAGTGTAAAAACATATGAAACATGCAACCAACTGAGCAACAACATAAAAACTGACTTATAAATGTTATTTTTAGAGGAATCTGTAGCAGCTGTTAGGCCTACCACACACTAGCCCAATGCTAAATCAGAGGTTCATTATTTGTATAGTAAAGCAGCAATTTCTGGAGCTTGAATAGTTATTATTGTAGTCTGTTTACAATTGTATGATACATCTGTTTTAGTGTTATTGTAACTTTTTACTTGGTCATTTGCCATCATTTGTGTATGGAAAAAAATGCACTACGTTTCAAGTATGGACCAACTCAAGTGCCTAACTTAAAACCTATACATGCAATTAGAACTTAAGCCTAGATGTCCAGGCCAATATAACTAAGAAAACTCAGGGCATATAATTGTGTAGTCAAAATAAATAAAAGTTTTACATTTGATTAAAAAACTACAAGTCCCCAAGAAAACAAAATAAAAATCTAATTTTTTTTTTTTAACGTCCGACTATTGTGCACACTTGGGCTAATGCAGACAATGGGATGATTTATTGCGTATGAAAATGCCAAACCCTGGCGAACCCGGGTCCTTGGAGTGAAAGCCCAGTACGCTATCAACTAGGCCACTGAGGCGAATACAAAAATCTACACAATAACTGACAAATACCATATTAGAACAAGAATGTGTTACTTAAAACAGTAGGCGATGATAACCTTAATGGTTTTTCGCTGGAAAAAAAACTTAAAACAGTAAACAACTAACAGTAAAAAATGTTTGATATAGCTAAAACTCATAAATAAACACTAATGGTTCATTAATAAATATTAGCCACCTCGGTGGCCTAGTTGATTGCGTACTAGGCTTTCACCCCGAGGACCTGGGTTCAATTCCCAGCCAAGGATTGGCATTTTCATACGCTATAAATCATCCCATCGTCTGCATTAGCCCAAGTCGTCCGATGTTGGAAAAAAAAAAAAATTAAAAGATATAAACAGTAAAAAAAAATTAGAAAGAAGGAATTTTATTACAGAATTTGGTAATTATTTTACACCAACCACTATTATGATAATTAAATATTCAAAACAAAAAAACAATAACAATACGGACCACTGTGTATTTAATAAATTAAACGATGTACTGCAAAAATTGGTACATATAATTATTTATCAATTTTTTACACTAAAACAAAAAAAACAGCACTCTTGAAGGTTCAGCTGTATAATCTTTGTAATTAACATAAATTTTTGTTGTTCTAATAGGAACTGCTCAAAAATGGTTTAATACTCGCAATGTATTAATTTAAAAATATTTCAAATTATTTTACTTGGACAATGTACTTACAGTTACATTCATTCAAATGTTTTCCACTGAATGTTTTAATCCAATTGGTAAGACCAGCCTGCAAGTTACTGGTAATAAATTATGTAAAGGTATTAGCAAAATAATTTTTTTCTAATAGCAGAGTAGCCACAGTTTGTTAATACAATTTCTAAAAAGAGGTTTTCTATTTTCATTATGTACTTTTATCATTGTAAAGCTTGTCTAACCTAATCTAAAGCTGTACAGTTCAAAGCATTCATTGTTGTTACGTAACAGATACCTTCGATTTAATAAATTTTTAAATCAATTCAAAACCTAAGTGCTAAATCATGTGATCTGAAAGGATGACATGTTAAAGCTGTATTTCATTTCTGTAAGTGAATATAGATTGTGAGCATTTCTAAAGTTTTGTATCAGTTATTTTCTAGTAAACTAAAAATGACCCAGATTAACATTTGTTTTATTGAATAGCAGAAATAGATGTCTGAATTATTTATCAAAAAATAACCAATATTCGTTAACATTGATTGTAAGGAGTACTGCCGTTCGGAAACATATAAATATGCAGTGCCCAAATGAAACATTATGATACTAAAAGTAGTAATTTAAAAAACTTCAAAATGTCTAATTTGAATTTAACTGAAGACAGAAGGTCTTATTATTTCACGTTATAAATTATGTATTATTAAAAATAAATAAGTAATTTTTTAATTTATATATAATTACGTATGACCATTCACTTAAAAATTTCCCAATAAATCTGAACAAAATAAAAAAAAATTGATAACCTCTCTACTAATTGAAAATTAATTCTTCCACAAAAGTTATCCACTACTATATATTCTATGCGTCTGTGGCCACTCTGCAAACACTTTTTTTTTTTTTTTTTGGAAATTACAATTTGTAATGACTCACTGGATTTGACATCTCAGCTAGTATACCAGTGAACACAGTCGCAGCCACGAACAAAACACACCCATATACATAAGATTGCTGATTTTTCCGATATTCCACAAATCTCGCTAATCTGTAAGCAACACATGCGTTAAAATTATCCACACAGCCAATTAATACTAATTAACCCCTTGCATTCGGTTGTTTTTTTAAAATAAGTTCTCGGGACTCAGACGGTCAGTAGTACTGGCCGCAGACATATCTTTATCAGGTCAGAGAATTTTGCACTGATTATTTTTTTCTCGAATCATATGATAGCATTTTACTGCCCAAATAAAATGTTATGCTTTTACATTAAGAGAGTTGATTATTTTCTTGGATGTGCTGAAACATATAAGGCAACTCTTGAACTAAAGGATTCACACCTTTTCTTCATTCTAAACACTGTCAATACAAGTCATAATCGAATGTACTGTATCGGTATCAGCTACTTAAAACTTTCGAGTCAATTATTCAAATCTATTATTTTTTAAGTTGCAAATAGTACTACTAAAACAAAATATTAAAATTATAGTCATTTTAAAAATAAGAACCATGTGTGCTGGTTGTCACATGACGTCTGTTTAAGGTTAGCCATTCTTGGTCAATCCCCAGCTGTTTTGACAGTATGTTTCATGTCTCTGCTTGTGTTGATTATTGCACAATAATACTTTGTTTGTCGCTATGTAGATAATGAATCCAACTGATTGTGAAATGCAATCAGAAATTTGATTTTTAAATGCAAGAAAGTTTTGCACTGCTAAAATTCACGGACAGCTTGTTGCAGTTTATGGAGAAGGTGTAATGAATGGTGGCAATGTGCATAAGTAGTGCACACTTTTTAATGAAGGAAGGACAAATGTTTATGACAAAGAATGATCTGGATGATCTACAGTCACCAATAAAAAGTTGATGAGGAAATTCAACAAAAGAGAGGTGTTATTACTGACGTGCTCAATCAAAAGATTCCTCGTGTTTCAAGATAAGTAATTTATGAAATTATTTCTGACAAACAAAAAAATTATGCAAGACGGGTGGTAAAAATGTTGACAAAGGATCACAAAACAAAATATATGACATATTCCTTGTATTTTTTTTTGAACTATGACAAAAATAGTGATGAGTTCTTGCACATTGTCATTGGTAAAGAAACATGGATTGCTTATTACACTCTAGAAACTAAATGACAAGACTTCCTGCCAAGATGAACAACATTAAATGCTGAAAAATAAAGTTAAACCTTATTAACGCCTAGGTGCAATATTGGCAGGAACTGCTGTCAAGCAGCATCATTGTGCTTCTCACTGCGCGACCTCACATTTCACAAGCACGAAGATGCAACTGGCAAACTTCCGATGGGAAGCACTAGACCATCCAACATACAGCCCTGATTTACCACCACCAAACTTTCATCTTTTTCCAAAACTTAAGGAAGTTCTCGGAGGAAAGAGCTCACATAATGATGACGTGTTGAAAGAAAATATTACTGAGTAAAAAGACAAGAAGCAGAGTTCTTTAAAGATGGTATTCACAAGCTTGTCCATGAGTTAACAAGTGCTTAGATATTAATGGAGACTAGGCAGAAATGTAAAAAACATTATTATTTTCATTTCCAGTAAAAAATATGTTCATAAATGAAGTTTCTCTTATATTATTATAAAACGGTTCTTCCTTAAAAAAAGACCCTCCGTATGAGTCAAAAAAGAAAACCTATGTTTTATGAACTGTATTATAATGTTATATATATATATGTATGTATGTTATAATTTGTTATTTTAAGGAGAAAAGCACATTGAGGCTATTATCGCCTCCCTAAATGTAAGTGTGAGTGTAGACTTGGGTCTCGCAAGGGATGTCTAAATCCTCAGTTATTCTGCACCCCCTGCGGGGTAATTTATTATTATATACATTAATAAAATTATTATTATTTATTTGGGATACCAGTAAGTGTTTTCCAAAAAATCGTAAATTTGTTTTTTAAAAATACCCCATACCAAATTTTCAGATTATAGTGAAAAGCAATTCTAAGATATTGATGCAACATGATGAATGTGGTGTCAAGAGCTGTGAGTACTGTTTAGTGTAGTAAATATGCAACGCTTACTGAGAGTGGGCCAGGCCAGCAGTACTGACCATCTAAGTGCAAAGAGTTGATACCATGCAAGAGGAAACTAAACACCATGGATATGAATTGTAAGAAAATTATAGTGATTCTAAAATTATAATAACAGAAGCGTGTAAATTCAGAAAATAAATGTTATAGATACATAAGTAAAATATTTTATAGCTTTTAATAATTCTACTTTTTTTCAAGCTGCTTAAAGATAAGATCCAAAGTTCATTCTTGCTGCCATTTCAATTATGTCTGATTAATCTGTTCTATTTTATTTATGCTACATTTAGATTGAACATTTGACATATCATCAGCTTGGTTGACCAAACTTAAATATATCATATAAGGAAATCGGGCTTTAAGAGATGAAGTTATCACCAATGGACAGTAAAAGATTTCAAAATTGATTTTGAAGAGTTTCTTTAGTCGCATGTAATTTCTACAAACAAATGTACAGCACCGAGTTGGAGCTGCAAGCTCCACAAAAGAATTGCACAAACGAACACATAACACTATTGATGTGCCGATCCTTTAAATGGACAAGGACTTAAAACGTGTGTACTTAACCTAACCTTTCATCTACTATAAACAAGATATCTCATTTCCAGCTGTTAGTACCCTCACTGCTACTCCTGAGAAATCTCATTTTCTGGCAGCATCGACAGATATTTGAAAGTATTACTATGATTTAAATAAAAATTTCTTTGCTAGCTTCGGCCAGCTATGCCCTTTCCAATTGAACTATATAAGTAGCACATTGAATAAAAATTAAAATAACAAATCAAACACGCTATAAATAGTTTACTTATGTATCTGTGTTAGATTAAAATAACAGTTAAACAAGAATTAACAAACATACATGAGGAAATCATAAAATAACAGATCAGTAAAGAAATTACAGTTAAACAACAATTAACAAACATACATGAGGAAATCAGAAAATAACAGATCCATAAAGAAGGTAAAAAACATCATGCCACGGTATTAACACACACAAATAAATTATTATGATTACTGATACCTGAAATTTAACGATGAAGTCATAATTTCCAGACTTAGTGATCCATAGTTAGATCATGCTTCCTTTCAGTTATCTGAAGCAAGGACTACATTTTTATTTACTTATGAAAAAAGTTACATTGAACAATGAAAAAAATTGAAAATTCTTGTTTAAAAACAAATTATTATTTTTAATTAACTAAAGTAGAATAATTGTAAATATTTTGAATTGTTATATACTGTTACCAGTATATCTATCAGTTGATTGCCATTTATTTCATTTTTCTTTTTAGATTTGTTGAGGTGAGAAAAACGATAAAATTTGAAAGTAAATGTGTTGCTCATTTTGAAAATTGTAACAAACACAATATTACAAATATACTTCATTGACTCATGGAAGAAAATTTTTTAAAGTACTGCACATACTGAAGGAACAAGTTAACAAATTCCAGTACTATAAATAATTTCATTGGTAAATCTACTGATCAGTTCAGTACAGAAACATACCAAATAATTTTGAGTTTGTAAATATACTAGAATACTGGGCATTATAAGGAGTATTGTAATGTACGTCTTACTTACAACATGACACTTACATCTTCTATAAACGTTTGTGTTCCTTTTCAATTAAAATAAAAAAAACAAACTTAAAATTACATCATACTTAAGTGTCCATTGCATATTTAAATGTACGGCTGAAGCCTATTTGAAAGTAGAATAAACAAACAGTGTTATACAATGTTGATTGTTTAAACCTGTTGCTTATGTGTAAAAAATGTTTATGAAAAAAGTTTGGTTGTAAAACTTAGTGCCTAACGCTTCATATATATATATTATTATTATTATTATTATTTGCGCATAGACCCTGTTGGATCATGCAAATGATCCACTCCGACTCATGTCTTGTTCCTTCTAATCCTCCACACCTCCCTCATCCTGTCCCCATGGATCCTCTTCCGCTCCTCTGTCCATTTTACCCCTGCTATCTTTGGGATTTCATTCTCTGGGACCTTCCAACCGAGCATCTTTCTCCTGTATGTGTGCCTATCTTCAACATCAGTTCAGTCTATTCCTGTAGGTCTATTCTGACTTGTGTTATCCACGACGTTGTTGATTTGACACCTTGTATATACGTAAGAATTTAGTTGGCAAGTCTCGTTGTTGGGAGTCTACTGATGTGTCCATAGAACCGAAGCCTCCTTCTTCTGATATCTGCTGCCAGGTTCGATATCTTCTCTGTGGTCTTTCGGGAGTGCAACCTGTATCCATCTTCTGTTAATCTCGGACCAAGGATCTTCCTCAAGATTTTGCGTTCTTCCTTCAAAATACCCTCCATGGTAGCTTTTGTGTGGAGTGCTAGCGTCTCGCATATAATACCTCCGGTTTTATGACTGTGTTGTAGTGTCTGATTTTTTTGTGCGTTCAATATATATATTGCGTGTAAATTCAAATATATATATTTGAAATTTACATTTGTAAAAAAATGATCAGAGCCTACTATTCTATAAATTTCATTCATTCTTGTAAGAAAGTATTTAAAAACGTAAAGAGTCTCCTCCGGGTAACAACTTTGCAAAATAACTTACAGAGTTTTGATTCAAAATAGTTTTGGTTCATATTATTATCAAGGCAATAGGACCTTTCTAATGAGATTTAATCTTGAGAATTTTAAGCAATGAACTTTGTATAAGTATCCAAAAGATCATTTTACAGGTAAACACACTAAAAATGCAGAACATTGGTTACATAAAATAATGCTTAATACAGCTGCCAACAGATTAAATCATCCCCGTAACTCCCAGAAGGTAAAGTTGGCTGTCAGTTTAACAATACTTAATTTTTACATCTTTTGACGTAAATTTTTTAATTTAATGAAATATTTGATGTATCACAAAATAGTTAATTTGTTAAGGAGATGTGAGAGTGGCGCATGACTACACTAATAAGACTTCTACTGTATGTTAAACACTGTACCAACACAGAGTTAGGAAGGTGTAATACGAGGGTTGATCAAATATAAACGAGACTGATTTTTTAAAAAATTTATTGCTTACTTACAAATTATTCTTGATACAACTTATTTTTCTACATAGTCTCCCTTTTAGTAACACATTTTTCCCACGGATTGGAAGTTTTTAATTCCATCTTCGTAAAAAGTTCTCGGCGTTCTTGAGCCATTGGAGCACGAAGGTCTCCACCACAGAATCGTCTTCAAACGCTGGCCTCCAAGCGCCTCTTTGAGTGGCCCAAACAGGTGATAGTCGCAGGGTGATAAGTCTGGACTGTATGGGGAATGTTCCATTGGTTCCCAGCCAATTTGATCGAGTTTAAGCCTCGTAGCATTCGCCGAATGTGGTCGGGCATTATCGTGAAGAAGAATGACGTTTCTCGCCGGTTTAGATTTCCTTTTCCTCTGAAAAAGACTGTTTTACGCGACCTCTAAAACATCGCAATAATATTGTGCATTTATTGTGCGTCGTTGATGGAGGAAATCGGCGTGAAAGGCGCCTTGATTGTCGAAAAATACAGTGGCCATTACCTTCCCGGCCGACGATCGTGATTTGGCCTTCAGGTTTTCCCCTCTTCCGCCACTCCATACTGCTTCCGACAATCCTTTAATAATGCCTCACCATCTCGTTCAATTCCTTGTCTCCAAACCAACCTCGCAAAATTCGTGGAACGACCTTGCAGATACTCTTGACAGGCTCCTGTCCCCGTAGTTCATCTGCAATAAATCGTCAATCTCTGTCTTCGAGGAGCTTCCGAACAGATTTCAGTCCGGATTGACCCCTCCTTGGCGGCGAAACTCCTTGTGCCAATAATTTGACTCTGCTCCGTATTGAGCCGTCAATCTACGAAAGATTTCAGTCGGATTGACCCCTCCTTGGCCAAAAACTTAATAATGCTCTGCTTCACTTCACTCTCACTCATTGTATAGTTTTATACTGAAGGGTCCGAACGGAAATGTTGCCCGTCTACGCCTGTCCCAAACCTCCCAGGCTACCTGAAACCCCACCCTTTACAGTTCAATGTCCAACGGAAAAGTTTTTAGAAAGTCAGTCTCGTTTATATTTGATCAACCCTCGTAGCTTAGAGATATATTAACTTAGAGGATCATTTTTCCTTCTACAGTACCGTGTTATAAGTTAGAGATCGACCTGTGTTATAAGATAGAGGTTCCGTACTGTGTATTAACTTACAGACTACAGTTCCCTCAAGTGTGTTGCACCGTGCGTATATGCTGTGTCTGTGTTAGAAAATAAAACAAACAGTTCAGAAATATAACACAAAATTTCTTGCTTTTAATTATATTTTTCAACAAATCCGGTCTAGATCTTTAAAAAAAAACTCTAGAATTTCTTAATTTCATATCTTTTTCATTTGTCATAGTATTTTCCTATAATAAAATACTTCAGAAATTATGTTTTAAAATTTTATTATTACTTTATTTTGCCATTCTGAAGGATAGTATAAGACATTTTTTTTTTGTAAAAAGGACTTAACAAGAAAATCCTTTAAATAATAATCATTTGTATGAATTTTTAAACATTAATAAAACCAATATCATGGTAATTAGTAAAGAAATAGTTGGACTTAATGGTCAACAACATATCTAAATGTTTATTTTTGACAATTATCTGTATAGAAATATTGGTGTTTTATCGAAAAAAAAAAAAAAAAAAAAAAAAAAAAAAAACAACGTAAGTTTATATGAATTCATTAATTCATTCATTAATTTAGGGCTGTTTTCTTAATTCAATTCAGATATGGTTTGAATAAAGCAGCCTTCAAAAAAATATTTTTATATTATTATTTCTGTTACTATTACTACTACATACGTAAATTAGTATACATTTACAGCTTTGCACATAAGCCTTTCAGAACAAAACCTATCCAAATCAACTTTATATTTTAATAATATATCTTTCTTTAATTAAGAGAGTTCTACTTGATAGATCAAAGATACTGAAGCGCCTGCAAGCAGCAGCGTAGGCAACATATACACACGGTGCAACACACTTGACGGAACTGTAGTCTCTAACTTAAGTACGGGATCTCTATCTTATTATACAAATCAATCTCTAACTTATAACACGGTACTGTCAAAGGAAAAATGAATCTCTAAGTTAATATATCTCTAAGCTATTACACTTTCCCTTCAATACTGTAGAAGCCCTCTTAAGGGATCCCTAGTCGGACAATGATAAAGTCAGTTAAGCTGAAAATATTTTCTTCAATATTCATGACTTTGAAGTTATTTCTCGGTGAAGATGTAGAATGAAACATAACCATAATTCCCTGTGGACTAATTCATTTGTACGTTTTTTTTTAGTGTACAACATAATGATAACATCTCTTTCTGATTCAGTTTGTGTGCAATACGTAATCTTTCTTATTTTGGTGACAGTCCTGAACTGTTGTTACCTTCACACAGAACTCAATACTTACAAGTTTCATTGATTAACTGTCACATAACCATTCTATTGCATTTAATTTCTGTTTGATAGTCATTATATTACGTTTTCATTTCAGTGTACTAATTTTGTATTTTATAAAAAGCCCTTGGCTGTAAAACTAGTTCTCTAAAACACAATACACAAGGCCTTATATCTCATTTTGTCTCCTTCTTATTGCCACGAGAAACGCTTTAACAAACGGGGGTGTACTGTATGCAGGTGATTTCAGGTAATGTGTGAAATTAAAAAGACGGATGTTTTACAGGGCAACATTGTATTGGTTGTTAACACTCTATTGTTGTTAACTGACCAAAAAATATATTTCTGTTTTTTTTTTAGCCTGAAACTACTGATCAAAAAAATTGTACAATATGGAACAGAAATTGGACATTGGAGTACATAAAGTCTAAAGTATTAAGATTTCATAAGTAGTTACTTCAGACTATTGTAAAACTATTTTAACGACAAATCCTAAATATCTTCAAAGGAAGTAAAAAAGTCAAAATGGCAATCAACAAATTTAATATTATGTTTATAATTAAATAACATAATTTTTCATATTTCAGTATTTACTATGTTTGACATAACTACAAATAAAGTTTGAGCACCTGTGTAACATTACCATGTGAATTTGTCACAAACAAAAAAATATTTTAAACTTATTACAAAACAGGAATAAGCATACTTACTTTTTTCCAAAGCCCTTACAGATAAACAGAAACTCCATCAAAAAATAATATAATGTTAAGATTGGTTTTTTTAACAAAACAATTGACTTTCTTTCCTTTTTCAGAGCCTCTATTCTTTCAATGTTTACCCGCTTGACTCTCTCAAACGGTGGTGTACCAGAGTCAGATGAAGAGCTCTCTTTAATATGAAAAAAACTTTGTAAACGAGGCAAGTGATCCCGCATTCTTTGAATCTAAAAAAAAAATTATATATGTGTAATGCATACCATATATACATATTGACAGACTCACTCACTCTCTCTGATTTTCTTCTGTTTTATTGGGATAATTTAGTTTCCTCGTTTAGCCTGTATTTGGTTATCTTTTACGCAATCAATTGAGGTTTCTTACACTTTATTTTTTTATATATACATGAGAGAGAAAATGAGTGATTCAGCGAAGATAAAAAATTTAAACAAAGCACAACAATATTGAGCAACAAAGCAAAACAGTCTGAAAGATACGGTCTGCTAAAGATAGATTTTTCAATCGGTACTACTAATATTAGTAGATAAAATATTGCTATACATTATAAAAAGTGATGTCGGAATTTTATGTACTTTTCATAACATTTCAAATAGTGATGCCATGACACTCAAAATGTTAAATTACAACGCACGCAAATAAAACATCACTAATTTTTTTTATCTTATTCTTCTTTTCTGTTAGGATTATTGTCATTATGTTCAGTATAATGATCTGCCTTCCCTAGCTTCGTCAATTCTACTTTCATTGACGCGTTTCGGAAACCTCCATCTTCAAAAACTATATCTATACTGGTCACTAATATTAAGGCTCGTCCTATTTATAATTTTCTAGCTCCACCTCGTACCCCTCCTCTATTCAACACGTATACATTAAACCTGACGTGCTCACTTCTGATTGGCTCTTCAAAATCAAACGTTTTCGCTCGCTTCTGATTGGCTCCTTTCAAACTTTCTCTTCAACGGTTGTCCAAAGCGAGCGAAAACGTTTGATTTTGAAGAGCCAATCAGAAGCGAGCACGTCAGGTTTAATGTATACGTGTTGAATAGAGGAGGGGTACGAGGTGGAGTAGAAAATTATAAATAGGACGAGCCATAATATTGGTGACCAGTATAGATGTAGTTTTTAAAGATGGAGGTTCTCCGAAACACATCAATGAAAGTAGAATTGACGAAGTTAGGGAAGGCAGATCATTATAATGAACATAGTAATAAAAACGTCAATAGTTTGCTCCTTTATGAGCAGCGTATTGTAAGTCATGCAATTTTGTTACGTTTCTGCTTACTTAAGTTTGAGCGATTTCTTATCATTATTAAAAAAAAATTTACCTTTCAAATATTATAATATGAATATAGTAAACTGTACTTGTCGACTCGGTCTCAGTCTGATCTACTCGAGTCAAACTGTATAGCCACAGCTGTAACCTCTTCCACTTCGTTAGGAACTCCCATCATAAAAAACACTTTAAAACACGAATCCGAATATAAATGAATACAAAATCAAAACGTGAATATTACATTAAAGTGTACAAATCAACTCGGTCTCAGTGTCACTTACTCGCATCAAACTGCATTCACACCTCTCCCCAGTCTCACATTGTTAGTGAATCAAAATATAATGGTTTTGAAAACTAACTCAAGTAGATATTAAAAAAAGATGCATTCAAAAAAGCAAACCGAATTATTAAAAAGAAATTTGAATAATTTTATTTTCATTAATAAGATTTCATTGTGTTCTGAAAAATAACATCACTTGTTCGTCAGAAATTTTTCTGTACTTATGGGATATTTTGAAATCAATCAAACACGTAGATAGACTTACCAGTGATGCCTTGTTTCCCTTTCTTCCAAGTCCATATTGAACACATACGTCTTGCAACATTACTTTGCTTATCTGATCGACTGCGGTTTTATCAACATATTCTAGAACATCTTTTAATTCATAGTAGCCCCTTATGGAATTTTTCTTTTTAAGAGGATTGCTTTCCTTTCTGCGCAGAGCAAGTAGAACAGGACGAGTTGAAACCTTCTTTCTCGGCATTTTGTTTCTTTGTTAATTTTAAACTTGCTAAAATCAGAAATATAAAGTTATGTCGGTAAAGCACAATCTGAAGTAGGTAAAAATTATTCAAATTTTTCTGTATTCTGGTTTTACTTGAAATACAATCCATTGTAATTATAGTTCTAGTGGCTTGTTGGAGTAAAAGTTGCATTAGTTAAAGTTAAGGGGTAAAACAATATCAGATCAACCAATGATTGTTGCTGACAAAATATTTTTATTTTTTTACCCAATGTTTGTCTTATATTTAGACAGACCATTTTTTTTATTAACTATTCTGTACTGGTGCATCAATCTACTTTGTATTTTATAAAGGCTTTTGTTAAACTCCATAGCTTCTTGGTTTCTAAAGATACTGAGTTAAATATTAAAGAGCAAATGTACAAATCCAAAATATATTTCATGTCTGAGAGTCCCACCCCTTTTTAAAGGGTCACCAAATGTGATCTAATTAAATTCCGGTATTTACAACCGTAAATATCTTAGAAGGGACACACTTGAAATATTAGAAATGTTCATAAAACATTCGTCTATCGTACTGTAATAAGCGGTTAAAATTTCATACTATGAAGTGCACATATTACGTTGTAGTAAAAATATAAATAACGCATTAGTAACATTAAGTAATTTTTTAAACTTATTTATAGTTAAAAATCTGTAACTTTGTGGAAATGGAATTTCTTCTTGAGTTTTTAAAAAGCACAGTACATATATTTTAAAAAACTCAAAGAACATTTATCAAACATGTTCACACAATGCTGGGTGATATAGCTGAGAACTTCATATTTGTCACATAAGATGAAATTCAAAGTTTTCTTTAGTCACTTGTTTGCAGGAAGCAGGCCTACTGTCAAAATTTAACCCTCCATTAGTCCCATTATAAAAATAATGTACCAATTGCTATGTGTGTTTAACGTCCGACTATTGTGCACACGGGCTAATGCAGATGATGGGATGATTTATAGCGTATGAAAATGCCTAGCCCTGGCCAGGAATCGAACCCGGGTCCTCGGGGTGAAAGCCCAATACACTATCAACTAGGCCACTGAGGCGGCTACCGATTGCTGTGTTCAAGCAAATCGCACAAATACATAAGTGTAATCTTTGAACTTTTCAATTGTTTTTAAAATTAATATCCTACATCCGAAAACATACAGAAATTAGGAAAATCTAACATAACTCAATGGTTACTGTTTGGCAGTAACAAGCGTCTTTTCCATATCGAAATATTTGTTTTTTCTTATTTGTCGAAAGATTATTTTTGCTTAATAACAACATACTTACATTGCTTAAAAAGTTGTATAGAGAAGAAAAGGTAAAAACTTACTTAATTTCAATATACCAGTCAAACTAATGAGGACAAGGGATCAGCATTAACAGTAAGGACAAAGCAATGACAGTAACTGCATCTTAAACCTATGGATCAGGTATACAATTCAAAGGCGTATCAGACTGTCTGATGCTTTTTTTTGCTAAAAAGCTTTATTACATGCCCAAAAGCAATTATCCAAAATATAAAAGTGCAGAGAGTACAGAAAGTATAATAAAAATCAAAAATAAAAGTGATCCACATTACCACAAAATTGCTACCACACAAGAGTAGGCAACATGTTTTTGACTGCTAAAATGATAAAAAAAAGCAATGACCTAACTGACACGGTTGTTAGATGAAGACCTAAATGTCAAGGTTATTGGGTGAACAACATATTCAATTACACATGTGACAATTTAACAAGTTTTCACTACAAAATTAACAAAGTAGTATGTATTAAGTAATGCCTAATATTATGTGATAACACACATGAGTAGGAAGTTAGTACAGTATATGTTAATGGGCATGAGCAGTAAGTCAGCATGGGAATTGTAGTAAGTTACATTTTAAACAGCACTAAAGTCTCAATATATTTCTGTAAAAAATAGCCTAAAATCAAAGGTAATGTTAAAAAAATATTTTCCACAAATGAGTATGTGTTAATTGGATAATAAACTATGCAATAAGCAAACAAATATTCAAAAATCACTATTAGAAAAAACAACTTACACTGAATTTATACCCCTAATTTAATTATAAAATATGTAACAGAACAAACAATACTTTAAAATCATGAAAATAAGCTGTGCCCAACAACTACACAAATAGCAACAGCTAGGAATAATCAAAAGCCCTAGACTGTTGAAGAAGGCTTCTGCGTAATTCTGATTGTAGAATAAACTCACGTCACATTTTAAACTGTAAAAACACTAAAATAACTTTATTCAATCTCAAAATTAGGCTATCTGCTTCTGAATCTGACGCCATGGATTGTGAATAAAAAGTACTATGTATTAATCAAAGTATAGATGGTAAAAATATTATAAATACAACAGACCAAATTCGAAATATATCAATATAAACTTACCATGCAATAAATCTTATAATTACACAAAGATTCTATTATAAAATAGGTTCATAATGGAAACTTTCAAAACACTTTCTCAACACTTTCAAACATTATCGCACAGAGACCGAAGCTAATTTTAACGGACAAAGTTTAAAAATACAGTGATGCAACATAACGGCATAAATATTACATTTATATATAGGTGGCGTTGAAAATCATTAGTTTGAAACAAATATTCAAACGTTAAAATAGAGGCGGGAAAATTAAATTTGTACGGAAACTTTATTAGAGTTTATAAAAAAATCGAGTAGAAAAGTAGTTACTAGTACAATGGATGATTATATTAATTAATTAGCTAGTTCCTCTATTTCTAAAATAAAGTACCTACTATATCTTAGCCTAGTTCGACATTATAACAACAGTAAATTTACTGTCTTGAAAGTTTTTCTCACAAATACTTATTAATAAATTCATATATGTTTTTTACCTAAGCCATTACAAGAAAATGTGAAATTAAACTTGCACTACTTTTCTTTTCATCAAATTTTTATTAATATAGGTATATAATTACTAAATGGATTTGAAACACTAGATCTGATATGAAAATGTAGGTCTATATTAAAAATTGCTGAATTTTATAATAGTATTTTCTGGAAGTAATTCTATTCCAGGATGGTTATTTTGTATCCTATCATCTGATAAAAAATAAAAATAAAATAATACATAGAGACTATACGCATCTTCAAAGTGAAAACTTGTTAGTTTTTTTTTTGTGGTGAGAAACCATTAAGGTCATCATCGCTGATACCACAAGTTCAGTTTGTTAAACTTGTTAATAAGCATGGTACTAGTATCAGGGATATTCACACAAATGCCAAAATTTTGACATTCCTGACGCATTTAAAACCATGAAAATAAGCATTACACAAATACCAAATTAAACTAAATAAGAAAAAATTCTGGTAGACAATGAAGTCTATTCAGTTTTGAGATGACGCATGTGCAAATAATAAAAATTAGGCTAAAAGGCTATATAATTAGAGTATAAAAAAGTATACTCAAATTTACTTTATGTATTTGTACAAAATATTAGGTGTTTGATGTTTGTGAGTTGTTTTGATTTACAAAACGTCAGAAATTAAAATATTTTCATTTTTTATAAATTTGTCAACAAAAAAAAACTGAAATAAAATTTGTTTGATTTGTCAGAACAGTTTGTAAGGTGTTTAAGCACCTTTTGTTTATCTAGTCTTTCAGGTGTCTGTTGCAACTTAAAATAATGAAATATTGTTATTTTTACACCCTCAACTTCAAAATTTGTAATTTCATGGGCTCTACATTTATGAATGGTTTTTTGTGTTAATTTTTATTACTTGTGAACACTATCTAAAAGGCTGAAACTTCTGTGTAATGGAAAAGAAAGAAGTATTTGTATTTTATATAATGGTTAACTAAAACCTTTCTTACATGAAATAGAATGAATTATGAAGCCAATTACAGTCTTAAAATTATGAAAGTGTCCTACTCGCCATATTAGTAGTATGGTACACATAAATCGATACTGGATATTCTGTTTCATAATACTAGCATGACAGTTTTGGTACAATGCATTGCAGACGTGTACAGTCACATTTTTTTTACTGTAAACAATATTCTTAATGTAGCCTATTCCAGAAGAAGTTAACAGGAGTGTAATGTGAACTAGGAAGTAGCCACCATAACCAGTAGCCATTTCGAAATTGGGCATTCAGAATGTATCGCATAAACTTCTTTTTTTATATAGTAGAACTACATTTAAGAATTAAAAAATACCATATTTTTTGTTTGATTTTTTTCTGTCTAAAAGAAAACAAATACTACAACTTAAATCATAACCACATCCTAATGGTCTAGTCAGCTGACATGACACAATGTACTTTTTATAATGAAGAGGTTGCCAACCTATCAAGCCTACACATCTTCTGACAAGGTAACAGCTTTTTATATTAAGGAAAAAAATCATTCCTATGTTCATACACTTGAAGTAGTAATTTTACATGATTTAATTCGGTTACTAGTAGTTATTCTTTTCTGATGACTTGGTATTGGTACTTTTGTCATTCTTGAGGGTAACTTTTATTAGCACATATGATGAAGTTACGCGGCGATGATAACCTTTACGGTTTTTCGCCGGAAAAAAATGAAGTTAAGCCATCTTTAGTAAGAAGGTTGCAGAGAATGAAAATTTACAATGCTATTCTCCAGCTTCCAAATCTCTTCTCCAGGACTCCAGTTGTATAGATTTATGTTGAGTTATTTATATTCTCTCCAAAACTGTAGTAGCATTATGTCAGGACTTTGTATAAGTCATAGCTTACGAAAATAAATCTATGCTCATTTCCAAACCATATTACCCTTACCATCTCTGATCTAATTTCAGATTGTGTCAGAAGTATAAAAAAAGTAATACTAATACGCTGAATAAGATGATGAGGAAATTACATTCTCCTGGTGGTGGTTCTTGTTAGTAGAACATTTATGAAATAAGAGTAGTCAATGAGTTTGACAAACCCTAGGCCTGAAATAGCTGAGTGAACAAATTATTATAGACCATTGCAATAAAACCGTCTTTTGTTTTACAGAGGTGGCAATGAAGTACATCAATACTGCTCTCCTGCCTGGTACTGAAACTGTGCAACTCAGATCTTGTGGTCAAATGCATTAAGTTTTCATAGACAAAACACGAGCATAGGGCTACTTGTCTATAAATGTTGATTTTGTGCTATGCATGCAATGCATACACTTAAGAATTATGTATAGAAGTGTTGGAAGGTCTTTTATTGAGCAATGAAAAAAAATTATTAGTTTGCATAAAATTAGTTGAAGAAAACATTGAAACTAATAATTAGTTATATATTCAGCCTGAAGGCTCATCATATTTCTTTCTATTTATTTAAATAGGTCTTGCCTCCGTGAGCAAAACAGATTTTGATGTATTTGATAAATAGTATACGTAATTCTTAATAATTATTTTTTTTCCAATGGCTTCCGCTGGCTCACGCCATCTTTCATCTTGCTTCCCAGTAGAAGCCAGGGAGGTCTCTTCATCTAATTTTCTGCAGACCAGGAGATGGTCCTTGTTCATGATGGTGTCTGGGCATTCACACAATGTGCAGTTGTCATAGTTTAATATCTTAATTTTCTTCAGGTGTTCATTCAGACAGTCGTGTCCAGTTGTCAGCCGAAAACCCGCGACAGATGTCCTCTGGAGGTCCTTGACCTTCCCATACAAGTCGAATACATTCTCATAAGGCTTGTTCTTTATGTCTTCCTTGACTTTGTAAATTCAAGATAAGATGTTCGCTTCAATGCACTAATCCTAGCCTCCAGTGTGAGCATTCTTTTTGGTTTCTGCACTATAAGGGTTCCTTGTTTGGCCAGCTTGTCTGCCCGCTCATTCACTTGTATGCCTACATGTGACGGGATCCACTGAAGTACCAATTCCTTGGTAATGTGTTTAACTATTTTTCTTCTTAATAATTATAAAAAAAGAAAAAATTATAAACATGTGAAAAGTAACAAAAGAAAAGTTACTATTTCATCATAGGATTTATTTTTGCACTGGCACATTTGATGTTTATGTGCAATAAAAATAATTTAACAAAAATTATAGTATAAATATCTTATAAGGCTTTGCAGCTTTATTCACTAAAGTATAACATTTTATTTAACAATACTTGGATTATTTCTAGTAATTGGAGCATATAAATTGCTCACTGTAATATTGTCTAAATATTACCTCTAGTATTGCTTAATAACATACATTTATGACAAATCATTAATTTCAATAATTGCTATTTACATATTATTACAAAACAAGCTTTAATCTTCTATTCCATTTTGTAAGTGGGACGCCAGTGTAAGGGCTAGGTGACACTACAAAGTCGATGACTGAGACATTCTTATCAGAGATGACTATGGTTAGGTTCTGCATTTACTCCTGCATATGTGGTTTGTTAGGCTTTTCTACTGCAATATAGTACAGTACTAAATACAACTTGTGTTAATATTTGTAAGACATAATTTACATTGGGGTCTAACACTATAAGTATTTTTTTTATTGCCTTCAATTTGTTATTGCTTACATCTTCATTTTCCCAATGTAAGAGAATTACAAGCTTTACAATGATTAGAAAATCTCATAAAATCCACATTATGTGCGTGGCGGCAAGAAAATTGCTTCCTTTACCGTAGTGTCCTACTAAACTACAGTGACCAGGTACGCAGCAGAATGTTACTTCAACACCTCGTAGTACAAATCTGTAGACAGAGTATAGGATATCTTGAAGTAGAGATAGCCACACCTTAATATGGCTTAAATAGCCACACCTTAATATGGCTTTAATAGCCACACCTTGTATGTATTCAGTAAACCACTGAATACATACAAGGTGTGGATATTAAATAACGAGACTGGCTCTACGACTGAACAAGTGCGCATGCGCCAACCGTCATTGACCGACAGCTGTTTAGTGTTAAGCTTTCTCTTCAGAATGCAGTTAGTCTCGTTTGTGTAACCAACACCGTGTAGTTGGTAGAAATAACCTTCATTTCCGTTAATGTTGTTATTTTGTTTTGCCAGAAAAAATGGTTAGTGTCATAATAGAGCAACAAATTGTTGTTGAATTTCACTTCAAACTTAGAAAAACTGCTACTGAAACTTACAATTTACTGAAAGAAGTGTACGGCAGTGAATGTTTATCGCGGGCACGTGTTTCTGAATGGTTTAAGCATTTTCAAGATGGCCGATAAGATGTTGAAGATGATTTGCAGCCAGGTTGTCCTTCAACGTCGAAAAAATTGCTAATCTGATTCAGTCTGACCGTCGATCAAGTATTCGTGCAATTGGTGAAACTGTAGACATTAATAAAGAATGTGTACGGCAAATTTTACTTGATAATTTGAACATGCGAAAAGTGTGTGCCAAAAATTCTCATGTTTGAACAAGCAGCTCACAAAAATGTTTGTACTGACACTGGATGCCATTGAAAATGACCCAAATTTATTGGAAAGGATAATAACATGTGATGAATCATGGTTTTTTATGTATGATCCGGAAACAAAGTGCCAATCCATGCATTAGAAGACCCCAACTTCACAGAGAGCAAAAATCAGCAAGTCAAAATTTAAAACAATGATGATGGTTTTTTTCGATATTCATGGGATTGTGTACCTTCACTGGGTTCCTGAAGGTCAAACAATCAATATTCCTACCTTGAGGTACTTGGTAAGTGAAAGAGTTAGGAAAAACGACCCGAAATGTGTAAGGACAAATCGGGTTTTCCACCAAGACAATGCGTCAGCTCATTCCACGTCTGTCAAGAGGTTCCTGGCCAAGTACAGCATCCCAGTGTTAGAATATCCACCTTACACACCAGACCTTGCACCATGTGACTTCTATTTGTTCCCTAAGGTGAAATCTGCATTAAAATGGACGAGATTTGAGTCCGTGGAAGCTGTAAAAGTGAAAGCGGCAAGAGTCCTGAAGGAGTTGACAGAAGATGACTTCCAGGACTGTTTCCAATAATGGAAAATTCGCATGGAGAGTTGTAGGGATAGAGAAGGGGTGTATATTGAAGATGATAATAAGTAATTATGTATAAAATGAAAATAAAATTTTTTGTCAGTCTCGTTATTTAATAGCCACAACTCATATTTTGGACAACCTGGAGTGAACTTTTGGAATCGGAACAAACTAGGTAATGCATAGAATTGGATACAATGGTGTTCACATTCTTTGTACTCACAGTAAATGCACTTCAAATTGAGGGTAACGAAAACATTTTGGTATGTCCTAATTTGTACATTCTCATCCAGTTTAGATCTATCAGTGAAAATAACTTTTATGTATGTATGAAAATTTTATTTCCGATGTATGAATATTTTATCGGAACAATACAACATAATTTTTGGCAGTATAGAATATCTGTTTGATATTAGATAACAAGGAAAAATCAAAAACTGGCATTTGAATAACCCATGGGGGAAGAAAACATATGAATCATTCAAATATCGGGAAATACAATTTGAAATTCGTCAAGAATACTTAATGTTTTAATGCCAAAAAGGGCGGTAGCGTGTGGTCATGCTCTGTATATATGGCACAAACGTTTATTGAATATTGCTGTATAAACAGGATGCCTAGGTTTACTACAAGCATTGCTTAAGTAAGAAATTTGTAGTTCTTTGTTTAGAAAAAGAAGACTCACCAATCTCGGTGTGGATACTCGCCACAAGACTCGATCGAAATGCACCAGAAAAAACACGAAGTGCACAATTATGAACTGGATCAACTTTCTTTAGAATAGATTTGTGTGTCGAGGAATAAACTATGCAGCCATAATCTATTTGTGAACGAATGACTGCATGGTAAAATCTTAGCATAGAAGTTCTACAGCGCCCCACCGAATACCCTCAATATATTTAGAATTTTATTGCAATGCAATTTTAGTTCATTCAAATGAGGGATCCAAGTGAGTCCTTGGTTGAATGGTAGACTTAAAAATCAAACAGTAGTTGTAGTTCGCAGCAGCATAACATCCAAATACATAATGGGATTTGGAATCTAATTAATACCGTGTTTTAGATGCAGAAAATTTAAAACCGTAAGACTTCTAAACCTCTAAAAAGTCTACACCTAATCTAACTGCTCACTGATCAGTACCAAGAACAGTGTTTTCAGTAGCATTCACAATCTCATCTTTATTGGAACCATAAGGCGAACTGTATTTTCCATTTTGTTTGATGCGTCCATAACCTAACTTTTAGTGTAATTCTAGTTTGTAACAGCAGTTATTTATTTTAACTAATCTTTTAAGAACAGCTCTCTTTCTTACACATTTGATTTGGAAAATGTTACTTCCATTTTGTAGATTCGTTATTATAATTTAAGTGAGAAAAATGATTACAAAAAAGGGTCCGAACTGACAGCTTTTAAAGAGGAAAACAAAGGTGGTTTGTGGGCAAGATTTGTAATATTGAATACAAATAAGCTTAAGTTAACAAAATGACCAAACATATTAGGAAGTGTCCAGAAGAAATGAAGAAAACTATCGATTTAATGATAAGCACTGTATAGTATACACTAAAGTAGACCTATCCTTGGCAACATCCACCCCGAAGAAAACAACTACATTAAAGTCTCGCTAATCTGACCTAGACTGAGCATGGCCGGGTCAAATTAGCGAGAAAGTCGGATTACACAGAAAACCATTACAAACATATAAAAGTATTGAATTAAACTGATTTCACTAAAAAACTTTAAAACATATATTATTACTAAATGTATTGTACTAAAACATAAAAACTGCACACAGAATCTCACTACAGTAACAAAGAGCAGTACATCAAATCATCAAACTTGATGGAAAAAGTTTGTATTTTTGTTTACCATCAGTTTGTCGATTTCTTGCCGCTACATCTCGCAATCTCATGAGAAGTAAAATATCTTTCACCTTTTAGAAAACAGGTAATAAAAAAAATTATGCGAAACATTACGAAACACAAAAGCCGAATGGACTCTAAACATCAACTATTCCACAAATCTGAATTGATACTACAAGATGGAAATGAACGAACAAAGCCGGTATAAGTGTGGTCGACCCCCTCTTTCTTTTGAAGAGAAACAAGTCATCTACTAGGCGCTTAAGTGACATGAAATATTGTTCTTTGAGGCCAGATCAGATAAGCGGGACTTTACTGTAGTAGCATATCTGGTGATATAGCAGCAAAAATTGATGGTTCTATCTTCATTCGATCTTGGTCATCATCTGCAAGCCTTAAATAAAAGCGAAGGTCTGTTAACTTTTTTGAACGATAGAAAGACCAGTTAAAAGTAACCTAGTCCTTCTTAATCTCTTTACGGTGTATTTAAGCCGCCTCAGTGGTAGCGTATTAGGCTTTCACCCTGAGGACCCGGGTTCGATTCCTGGCCAGGGCTTGGCATTTTCATACGCTATAAATCATCCCATCGTCTGCATTAGCCCAAGTGTGCAAAATAGTCAGACGTTAAACACCCAAAAAAAAAAAAAAAAAAAAAAAAAAAAAACTATTTTTACAACCACTGCTCTAAAATAAATTACTATATGCTGCAAACATGTGCACTAAACATAGGCGAGGATTAGATCTCCATTACATTTATGGATTTGTGTCATTTTTCATCTAGACAAGTGCTGATTTTTCATTTCTTAAACAGTTTCACCCAACTTTACCAAGTTAACTTATTCCTTTCCCTGACTTTTTGACCCCATTTCAATTTTTCTGAACTTTCCCTCTTTACCGGGTTTGTTACAACCCTGAAAGTATAAGTTTAAGTATATTCACAAAATTTAAATTACTCGAAGTCGAGATTTTCTTTAATTTAAAAAATACATGGATACTTTTGAACTTTGGATATTTCCCCTGAATTATAAATACCAAGGGCTCATATCACTACTTGTGGCTTGCCAAAATCATCCTAGTAAGTAGACAACTAGACTACAGGACGGAATACTGTTAATAATAAAAATACTAATACTAATACTAATAATAATAAAATAAAAATAATAATAATTAAAAAAATAATCATTTCTGACACAATTTATCTGGAGTTTACCAAGCCTAAAATTAGGTAAGAGGAAATAAAACTCACTTTAAAAAGTACAAACTATATATATTCAAAATCTACACAGTTAACAATATAGTAATAATTTGTAATAAGATAGTTTCACTACTCTGAAAAAAAAAGTATAAAAATTTCTAGTGAAATGAAAAAAATGCAAGTTAAAATACAAAAAAAGTTAATGTTAGTGTCTATAATAAAATCTTGTTCTGTTTTAATAGATGTAAATTATATCAGTACATAAGAAACAAAAAATATTTTGATTGAATACGGAAAAGCATCATTGATGATACCTCAGGTAAAATTACCTCCTGAACTTTAGAACACATTAAGTTGCTCAAATATTTCTATAGAAAATTTTGCTGATTGAAGTATTATAAAACTTTGAATATATAGTTGACCATCTGAAACTTTTAAAATTATCAACAAAAATTAAGCAAATGAAATAAAATGAAACAAGATATCTAATAGTGACAACAGGAAATAAAGAAATGTCTAATGGATCTTCACAATATATAGCCTTAAAATATATCTTTTATGCTTAATTCCAGTAAGCGTTATACAATATTACAGTAAAACCTAGATTATCCAGGGATGGATTAACCGGAATACATAAACATCTACAATCCACTGCAATGCAACCTAGACAGATTTTTGTCTCATTTATGAAAATAATTTTTATTTTAAAACAACAATTTTCTACAAAAGAAATAAGAATTCGGCACGGAAAGATACAGATGGAAGACAAGTAAATACCAAGCTGACACTCCACTGTGCAAGCTTGGTAGATACACAAATTGGCAACATTGCTACACATGAATAAGACAAGAATTAACTACTAACTGAAGAGCTATTGCAATAATCTGGAAAAATATAATTAAATTAAATTGTGTTGTAAGTACTCTCGAAAGATATTCTTAATGTCTTCCTTTTGGGAATAACCTGTTAGAATTTAGGAAAATCTAAATTTTTAGTTACTAGTCTTAAATTTTATAATGAGGTCACAGCCAAAGAATGAACACTATTGACAAAAAACATAGGTAAAATTACGAAACTGTTGACACACTGCCTGTTGTAATAAGCAAAAAGGTATGTAGAACAGCAGTTGAAATAAAAGCTCGGGGAAGAAGTAGAGCAAGAACAGTCGATTCCAGGGACCCGGAACATCAGTATATTCCGGATGACGGTCGTTTCTGGGAAGACCCGAAGACTTTGCGTCGGCACGATCTATGGAAGAGCATTCCACCCGGGTGGTGCTGAAAAGTAGAAAATGGGTGGTAAAAGTCAGTAGACAAAAATTGGCATACACTTCTCCCCTTTTACTTTTGGTTTGAATACATTAATATATATTTTGGGGAACGTTTAATGAAAAATAAGACAGTAGTGTTCATTCTTGGGGTTTCCACCAATCATAGTTGTAACTGTAACAAGGTAAATGTAATGTAACACATCTCAATGTATTATAGGTATATTTTTTTGCTGCACTTTTCCGAACCCCTAACAAATGGTGCATTGGCCGGGAAAGTGCAGCATCAGTGGTTCATCAAAAAAAATATACCTTTAATACATTGAGATGTGTTACCTTACATTTACCTTATTACAGTTACAACTATGGTTGGTGGCAACCCCAAGAATGAACACTACTGTCATATTTTTCATTAAACGTTCCCCAAAATATATACTAATGTATTCAAACCAAAAGTAAAAGGGGAAGAAGTGTAAGCCAATTTTTGTCTACTTACTTTTACCGTCGATTTTCCACTTTTCAGCACCGCCCGGATGGAATGCTCTTCCGTAGATCGTGCCGACGCAAAGTCTTCGGGTCTTCCCAGAAACGACCGTCACCCAGAATATACTGACGTTCCAGCCCCCTGGAATCGACTGTTCTTGCCCACTTCTTCCCTGAGCTTGTATTTCAACTGCTGTTCTACATACCTTGTTGCTTATTGCAACAGGCAGTATGTCAGCAGTTTCGTAATTTTTCCTATGTTTTTTTGTCAATAGTGTTCATTCTTTGGCTGTGACCTCATTATAATATTTAAGACTAGTAACTAAAAATTAATATTTTCCTAAATCCTAACAAACCATATACCCATTAACATAGATAACAGAAGTTTTACTGTAAATCTTACTAGCCTAAGATATTTATGTGTTATTATCACAAATTAGGCACTTCAGTAAAAGCAGTACAGTAGTACTAGTGCCTTTTCTAAAAGAATAAGAGTAGAAATACTAATCTGTTTTCTTAACACAACATGAGCATTATCATACTAATCTTACAATAATAGAAATGGTAAATAACTTTAATAATACTTAAAACTTAATAATATTGAAGTAACGAAGAATGATTATAAATTCTTCCCAGTGAAAAAAAAGCACCAATACATCTTAAAATATGGGCAGATTGAGTTTTCAATCTTTAAATTACAAAAAGGAACTGTCGGATTTTCTAACCTAAATTATTCATATTTTTACTAAAATGTAATTTTGTTGAAAATAGAAGAACATAAGAGATCTAGTTTTCAGTCTTTTAAATTTTCAATAGGAACGGTCAGATCTTCCTAAGATATTTTAATTTTTACTTTAATGGCATTTCGTTAAAAATAACAAAAAGAGATCTATTTTCGGTCTTTTAAATTTAAAATAAACATCAGAGATCATTATCCACGTTACTTATATTTTAATTAAACTAATGTCATTATGCTGAAGATAACTAAAAATATAAAGAAAGGTATCCACGTAATATTGATTTGAAGTTACTAAATCAAATAACCCTAAATTTCTTGAATTACTTAACATCTCCAAAAGAAAATACAGAACATGTTAAAATGCGGAACATATAAAATGAATATCATTAATGAATACACTGATCCCTAGCACGTCATTTCCACAGAAAAACATTTCAAATTTTGTGCCAAAACATGAACCAATAACACAAAAAGTCTTTGTAGTATAGAATAGGCACCTGTAAGTAAATCTTAATAACCTAAAAAATGCACACTTTTATAAGAAAAGTTGCATTATTAATTACCCTGAAAGGTTCCAATTAACTGTTTTCGTAAGTAAAACTTCTAAAGATACTTAAATTCAGACAAAATACACATCATGTTAAAAAACATTTAAATAAATATCTATAATGAATACACTGATTCCTAGCATGCCATTTCCACAGAAAAAACATTTGAAATGTTGTGCCAAAACATGAACATATAATACAAAAAGTCTTTGTAGTATAGAACAGGCACCTGTAAATAAGTCTTAATAACCTAAAAAATGCATACTTTTATAAGAAAAGTTGCATCATTAATTACCCTGAAAGACGGTTCCAATTAGCAGTTTTCATAAGTAAAACTTCTAAAGATACTTAAATTCTCTCAAGATAAAAACATTAGGGACTGATACGATTAATATTTGTAATAAATATAAAGCCGCCTCTTTGGCAGTTGTGAACGCATGTAATAGTCCTGTGCCATAACGTTAATGGTTGAAATTCCGAAGTATAACATCAAGGAGAGAAAGAAGAGTTGGAAGGCTCTGTCAGTAAGAGTTATCTGAAACAAAAAAAGTTACAGTATTTAATACTAATATGTGTAATTTAAATCTTAAATCATAATAAACATGTATAATAACATCTTGCGCTTGCTTCTCTTCAAAAGCAATTTAATTAACACTTGGCTTGATTACCCATCTGTGGAAAATATCATTGCAAATTATTTTCCATGTCTTAGTACGCCATTGAACACTATTTTTTCAAAATTATGTCTGTCGTTATGACAGACTTAAATATGTTGTGCTAATAAGAATATGGTTTTATGCACATCGTTACAATCAATTTGATTAAATTTTGGGAAAAAAATGTTATTTTGAGCTACCATCAAGGATAATATCAATTTATATTTTTCTAAGCAGCACATCATGAAGCATTTAAATATTTTTTTTGTCTGTAGGCAAAATAAAGGCCCTTATAAATCTGCATGCATATCCGTATCCATATGTTGGTAATGCACTTTTCACAAATGATAACTAAAACTTTGTGAAAATGGTCTTTGTACAGGTCCTAACCCAAGAAAAATATACATTGCGACAAAAAATATTTCCTTTTATTTATCTTGAGTATACTTTGAAACAATAACTGATGATGTCTCTCTCTCTCTCATTCATACACACACACACACAAACACCACACCATATATGATAGTGTCTTACAAGTCAGCGTACCATTAGGCATAAAAGTCTTCAGATTTTTTAAGACCTTGCAGTGGTTGTAGAAGGGAAATTTTTGGAGGAAGTTCAGGTTCAGGCCAACGTGGCAGTGAAGTCGATCTGGAGATGGCTGACATCTATGGGTTTGCAGCTCGTCAATCATAAGACAGAGGTCATGTTCATGACCAGCATAAAAAAGAGAGAAACAATAATGCTTACAGTTGGAGATATACAGATAAGTTACGTCGCAGCCCTACAATAACTTGGCGTGTGGGTTGACAAAAGACTGCTTCAAAGAACATCTCCAGGCAGCTAATGAAAAGACAGTGAACGAGCCCTTGCAGGCTCACACCAAATCTAGGAGGCCCAAGATAGGCATGCCGACAACTCCTGGCCGGCGTAGTAAGCTCGGTGTTTATTTACAGAATGCTGATTTGGAACCAGGCTATAACAGTAGCAAGATATGCGCGCAAGGTCAGTGTGGTGTGGCTGCATGTTGTAAATGGTTACCTAACAATTTCCTACGATGCTGCATGCGTAGTGGCTGGCGAACCCCCAATAGAGCTAATGGCTGATGAAAGAACGAGACTCTACTGGCACAAGCTATGTGCTGAGCAGCGGTATAGTCATAAAATTGCAATTAAAGAGGAGCAAAATCGGACCCTCGATACCAGACATCGACGGTGGTACAAATCAGCAAATGGACAATGGACACACCAACTCATAGGCAACATCCAGGATTTGTGCAATAGGGAGCATGAGGAATTGGCTTAGCGATCCCATTGTACCTTTAGCTCATACTACTCTCACTCATTTACTCAAGACACACACACACACACACACCAAGCTATCCACCTTGAATTCTCTCCAAATTCTAGACTTTATGAAGAGGCTAGGACTGAAGAAGGTACCGTAACTGAGCACCTCAGGAGTATAGAAAGGGTGCACAATAGATCTTCAAAGGTCGCAGTGCAATAGTAACCCTACAAATTCATTCATTCAACATCATGGGGAGGTGGACTTTTATCTCACATAAGTTCTTACTGGGCACTATTGCTTCCAAGCTTACTTGTTCTGTTTCAGGCTGGAAACAGACTCGGCTTGCCCCCTCTGTTTTCCAGCAGTGGAGGAAAATGAGAAGCATGTTTTTCGGGTGTCGGAGATTCGACGAGGATAGAATGAAGCTGCAACTGTGAGGTAGCATTACACCAGAAAGTCTGGTTGTGGTTGTGACAATGATGGCTTCAGAGGCCAACAGAAGGGCCACTGCAGTGGTCATAAAGAGGTTGAGAGCTGAAGACCGAGAAAGGAGAGCTAACGCTGTAGACGAGTAGGCGGACAGCCAGTCCACCTCCCTACGAAGTAATGCCTGGTGGCGGTTCTGTGAGGGTTGTTTACAAAAAGAGGAATACTTTTGGTGTTTTTTTTTTAGTAAATAGCAACATCTCAACTTCCCACATTCTGGGGAATGATGGTACCCTACCCCACATCGTCTATTTTGACTACCTTTTTTGGCATCACAAAACACACATACGAACACATACACAGTTAGTGCTCATGAAGGGTACAATAGAGATGCCAGGAACCTAACCAAAGTTAAGGTTTTTTATGTCTCTTTTTTGTAAGTGGCTACAGACCCTGAGTTGACAGTAGTTATGATCCTTCCCTGCTTAACACGTATTTAAGCTACAAAAAAGAACACGTTTTGGAGAATCCGTGAAGCACTTACACTTGGTGTAAAGCAACACAAATATATTTTTTTAAAGTGTCAAAAAAAAGATGTGCACATATCGTTCCAACACTACTTACTTGGCACTCACATATGCAACATAGCATCATTTCTGCTCTTCTTTGTTATTTCTGTTTTTCCCAATTTGTTTCCAAGAAGTGGTCTACCAGGGAAATACTAAACAATGCATTTTGTTTGCTTCTATACATTAACAATTTTCAAGAAAAAACTGACCTATTTGATCTATAAACAGTTATTGTGCTCGTTGTCTGGTATTAAGAAGTTCCAATGAGCCCATTTACCTCTGACACGTACGGGTGTTTGCATGCAAATAGTATCGATTTTCTGTAATGTCTCCAGCAATTTACGTGTAAAGGAAAAGCAACATTCTGGCATAACATTTATAAGTGTTTAAGGTTACTGAATCACTTGTCTTGTGTGTTCTTCGGAGGGATTATTGGCCCTATTCAAAAGCAATTTTTCTGTTTATTTCCCATGTAAACTGCTGTAAACTTGTTGACATAGTCGTATATAATACTTTTCTAGTTTAATTTTGTTTTAGTTTCAAGTATTGTTTTTATAACTTGTTTTATAAGAGTATATTAGTTGTTGTTTATAAATATAAACAATAATTACTAGGGCAGTTTATTAGTGGATTACGTGGACAGTGGATTATGATGAAATTCTAAAATGTGGTTTTTAAGATAATTTAAACCTATTGTATGGTTTCAATGACGTAATATTTAAGTATTTACAGTATTTTTTAATGCATGCAGTTTTTTAATTGTTTTTTCAGCTTTATTTCGTTCCATATCCTCGCTCTTTAAGACCTGGACTTGACGTTTCAGAATAACAAAGCTTCAGCCTCAAATAGCTTCATCTCAATCAGGGACTACAAAAAATGTCTCTTATGCAGAAAATTCCGATATATATATATATATATATATATATATATATATATATATATATATATATGTGTGTGTGTGTGTCCATACTTCATGACAGACTAATGAAGATGAAGGATCAGCATTAATGTTAAGGGTAAAGAAACAGGAGTAACTATGTCTCAAACCCACAACCTTGAGGTGCTTAGTAGACTAATTCAGTGCCATAGCCACAATGATCCAAGCTTTTTTTTTTTTGTTAACGGAAGTTTCATTGTACATTATAACTATGTAAATGTATCTAGAAACAAAGAAATTATCAGTCTTCTAAAGAGAGAACAATAATAATTATAATATATGGAGGAAAAATAATCAATAAGTCCTCTTTAAACAATTAATTATGTCATTACCTATGTCTTGGCTATATTTTTTGGCGTTTGTTATAACTTACAGCAAAATAAATGAATGTGCTAGTTTGACGAAACTATTTTTTATTCACTTACCTCTGAAGTAGTCTGGTGATCGATGAATCGATTTTTCTGTTCTTCAAGATAGTAAGCAATAAAGTCACAAATTTTTTTACCTACATAAGGTATGTCAACAAAGTAGTTCAATACTGAAGAAGTAACTGATTCACTGCAAGCAACTACAATTGTGATAGTTTGAATCAAAAGTTTGATTACACCTTTTCCGATTAATGTTGCACCAAAGAATCGTGAAAACGGAATTAGGAAATATCCGCAAATAAATGCAGCAAAATCAGTGAAAGGGTTGGTAATCTGAAAAAAATAAAAAGTCAGTAATAGTACATATAAATAAGGTTTTGTAATAAGTATTAAAGTAAACAAAAATATAAATACAGCAGTTTCAGCATGTATTATTTTAATTGAATTATGTACTGTAAATAATTATTGTTCTGAATGTTCCTAAGTATTTTATGACTTTTAAGTTATTTTATTTCCGTATATAATGCCGTACATAAACAGAGCCGTAACACTTCACAATTTTTTTTTTGTTATTACAAGGTGAAAAGCACATTAAGGCTATTATCGCCTCCCTAAATATGAGAGTGTAAAGTGTTAAAGTCGTAAGTTTAAGTGTGTGTACCACGAGGGGCATTTAAATCCTCTCAATAGGTGCAACTAATCTGCACCCACCTGCGGGGCACTTCGCAAAATGTATTTGAACTTACCTATGGTTTACGTTTACATTTTCCCCATCTTTTTTTTTGCAGATACAAAGTCAAGTATACAGTAAATTCAATTAACTCGGGAGAGCAAGTGAATTGCACACTTAGTCTACAAAAGAAAGAGGAGGGAATGATTGTGTTTGCATAGGCATAAGTGTCAAGGGAGTACTGTTTCTGGGTAAATGGAAATGTCAACTCACAAACTTCTCTAATCAGCTAATTATAAGCACAAGAGCATTAATTTCCTAAAAGTGTTAGTTACAAATTGCCTATACAAATAAAAAGTCCATTGCTCATATTTATTGAGCCTGTTGTATCCTTTCTATGTCGGAAATCGTAAAGTTTTACATCACATTTTTTGTAGTTCAGTATTAGAATTAGCAAAAAAATATTTATCATTGCCAAATGGTTTTTAATTGCTAATACGGGGATGTGTAATAGCTTAGATATTTATTAACTTAGAGAATCATTTTTCCTTCTATAGTACCGTGTTATAAGTTAGAGATCGACCTGTGTAATAAGATAGAGGTTCCATACCGTGTATTAACTTATAGACTACAGTTCCGTCAAGTGTTGCACCGTGTGTATATGTTGCCTACACCACTGCTTGCAGGTGCTTCAGTGTCTTTACAGTTTAAAGTTGAATATATTGTCAATACTATGGTCAAAAACACATCCAAATGTTTATTTTTGACAATTATCTGTATAGAAAAATAGAAATATTGGTGTTTTATCAAAAAAAAAACAATGTAAGTTTATATGAATTCATTAATTTAGGGCTGTTTTCTTAATTCAATTCGGATATGGTTTGAATAAAACAGCCAGCCTTCAAACAATATTTTTATATTATTATTTCTATTACTATTACTACTACATATGTAAATTAGTATACATTTACAGCTTTGTACATAAGCCTTTAAGAACAAAACCTATCCAAATGAACTTTATATTTTAATAATATATCTTTCTTTAACTAAGCGAATTCTACTTGTTAGATAAAAGATACTGAAGCGCCTGCAAGCAGCGGCGTCGGCAACATATACACACGGTGCAACACAATTGACAGAACTGTAGCCTCTAAGTTAATACACAGTATGGAACCTCTATCTTATTACACAGGTCGATCTCTAACTTATAACACGGTACTGTCGAAGGAAAAATGAATCTCTAAGTTAATATATCTCTTAAGCTATTACACCTTCCTGTATTAACTTAGAGACTACAGTTCCGTCAAGTGTGTTACACCGTTGTGTATGTGTTAGAAAATAAAACAAACAGTTCAGAAATATAACACAAAATTTCTTGCTTTTAATTATATTTTTCAACAAATCCGGTTTAGATCTTTAAAAAAACTCTAGAATTTCTTAATTTCATATCTTTTTCATTTGTCCTAGTATTTTCCTGTAATAAAATACTTCAGAAATTATGTTTTAAAATTTTATTATTACTTTGTTTTGACATTCTGAAGGATAGTATAAGACATTTTTTGTTGTTAAAAGGACTTAACAAGAAAATCCTTAAAATAATAATCATTTGTATGGATTAAACATTAATAAAACCAAGTTCATGGTAATTAGTAAAGAAACAGTTGGACTTAATGGTCAACAACATGTCTAAATATTTATTTTTGACAATTATCAGTACAGAAAAATAGAAATATTGGCGTTTTATCAAAAAAAAAAACAACAACGTAAGTTTATATGAATTCATTAATTAATTTAGGGCTATTTTCTTAATTCAATTCGGATATGGTTTGAATAAAGCAGCCTTCAAACAATATTTTTATATTATTATTACTATTACTACTACATACGTAAATTAGTATACATTTACAGCTTTGCACATAAGCCTTTCAGAACAAAACCTATCCAAATCAACTTTATATTTTAATAATATATCTTTCTTTAATTAAGCGAGTTCTACTTGATAGATAAAAGATGCTGAAGCGTCTGCAAGCAGCGGCGTCGGCAACATATACAAACTGTGCAACACACTTGACGGAACTGTAGTCTCTAAGTTAATACACAGTACGGAACCTCTATCTTATTACACAGGTCGATCTCTAACTTATAACACGGTACTGTCGAAGGAAAAACGAATCTCTAAGCTATTACACCTTTCCGCTAATACATGTGAAATCGCAGAACTGGTAATTTAGGTTATGGTGGGGTAGCCTAGATTAGTGTACACAATACTGTAATGTAATATATTTTGTATTTATTTATCTTAGTTTCCAAGTTCAAACATACAATGCTTAGCAGCCTCCAGTTACTTTTTCTCTACTAAGATATTGTTTGTTTTTATTTAATAACAACGGATTGTCATGTTTCAAGAGTTGGAAAACCAAGAAAAAAATGAAAACTTACTTATTTTCCCTATTTACATGTTAGTTTAGTTATGTTATGCTATTCTCAATAACCTAATTGAACTAATACGGTATGCGTAAAAATGAAGTAAGTTTGTCAGCTTTCTGTGCCTTTCCGACTATTTAAACATGTTAATCTGTTGTTCGCAGGAAACATAAATGATACATTCAGTTAACTGATCTACAAAATGATGCTTCTTATTAAAAAAAAAATTATAGCAAGTACAGTAGACTCTTGATTATCCATGTCAATGGTGGTGAATATCATGGATAATCAGCAAACATGTTAAATACATGAAGTAGACAGTAAAAACTACACTTATTATATAAATAAGAACTTTTATTACATTAAGTATAAGTTCGGACAACTCCAATACACGTTTGCAGGCCTATACCATTAAAATCCCATTAGAAGAAGATTTCAACATTAGAGCTCATATTTTGTATGAAAAGTTGATACAAAAAGAATTTGATAACCCATGGATAATAGGATCTCCTCCAAAGCAAACGCTAAAAACTCAGACCAGCTTTAAACAACTTATCATCTCTAATAGGATAAACAAAGTAAATGTGGAACGACCTCAACTCATGGACCCATTTGAATTCATGGATTTTAACATTCTCTTGGATTTGCTTGAACCAGTGAGCAAGAACTCTGATGATACAGTGAAAATATCTCAAATCGCTTTGGAAACCTTAGAAGTGTGATACCCATCAGACTCTTGGAACCGTGTATATACTGATGGCTCTAGAATGGAAGGAGAAACAGGAGCTGGAATATATTGTGACCACTTCTCTCACAACATTGCTTTAAGCAGCAATTCTACAGTGCTTTAAGGCGGAATTGATAGCTGTAAATGAGGCTCTCGAACAGCTGATTGTGAGACCATGGCTGAACACAAACATAGTGGTCTTAGTTGACTCCAAATCGTCTCTGCAGACAATAGCCAATAATGATAATCCAAAAAACAAAGTAATACAAAATATCAGACAGAATTACAAGATTGTAAGAAATAATGTTGGCAATATCGCAATGCAGTGGGTCCCTGCACACGTGGGATTGATGGGAAATGAAGCTGCGGATAATTTGGCGAAGAGAGGAACAAAAATTATTCAAAAGCCAGCAGGATCCCTGTCATTACAAGCAGTTATAAGAAAACTAAATAGACTCACAGCAAAAATTTGTTAGTGAAATGAAGGAAAACCTACAAGACAAAGCTTATGATCCGTTTAATCTTTTTAAGGACAATAAGATGCTTCCACGCAAAATAGCTGTAGCAAATTTCTGCTTGGAAACTGGTCACAATTGTCTTGCCAAGCATCTCCATAGGATGAGACTAATAACCTCTGACAAGTGCAAGATTTGTTCAAAAGATGTGTATGTTATGGACAAGGATCACTTACTGATCTGCGAGGGCCTGGATAGAGGGAAGCAGGAATCAAGGGACTTTCCTGGATTGTATTGGGAGGCAAGATCCAAAATGGTGTGACCCAAAAGGAGCCATTAAGTATAAACTACAGTATGAACAAACTAATGAAAACTTCTGCAATGAAAGTTTTCATATTTTACTTCAATATTTACTTCAAAGATTTGATGAGAAATCATGTCAGCGAGACAAGTTCATGTCGCGAGATTCAGTAAATACACCAGTAAAAATCTAAATTTGTTTCATTTTCCCTTTCTATATAATCCATATTAGACAATAATAGAAATCAAGACTGCTTGAACGGGCCAAATTATCAACACAAATATTTTGATTTAAAGACATTATTCGTTACACTTAAGTCCAATTCATTTTAACTCAATACACTTTGTGAAAGTGAATGATGTTAAAACTGTTGGGCAGCTGTATACTACTAGAAGGTTATACAATCACTTCCTGCTTCAATTACCTAACACTTGAATAAAAAGTACATTTAAGATTTCTAATAATTTAGTCACTGTGTAACCAGTAATCTTAAGGTTATATAATTATGATCAGGAACACCTGCCGAGCAAAAGAAGGAACATAGTAAAAAACATTAAAACTGTATGCAGTCAACTGAATATTTTTGGAAATTTCTTAACACAATGGTTTTTTATAATTTCCATTATTTTTTAAACCACGAAAATATTAATGATTTCAATTGATTTGAATTAATATTTTACTTTTTCACTGCATACATTAACTACAGTGCACTGTTTTACGATTCATTGCAGAGTTAAATATAGTGCCAAATTAGAGACGGTGTAATAACGTAGAGATTTATAAACATTAAGGTTCATCTTCCTTCGAAGGAACCATGTTTTAAGTTTTGAGACCGACCTGTGTAAAAAAAGAGATTTTGTACTGTGTATTAACATCGAGACTACAGTGCTGTCAAGTGTTTTGCACCATGTTGCCGCTGCCTGCAGGCGCTTCAGTATCTTTTATCTAACAAGTAGAACTCGCTTAGTTAAAGAAAGATATATTATAAAATATGAAGTTGATTTGGATAGGTTTTGTTCTGAAAGGCTTATGTGCAAAGCTGTAAATGTATACTAATTTACATATGTAGTAGTAATAGTAATAATAATATAAAAAAATTGTTCGAAGGCTGCTTTATTCAAACCATATCCGAATTGAATTAAGAAAACAGCCCTAAATTAATGAATTCATGTAAACTTATGTTGTTTTTTAGATAAAACACAAATATTTCTATTTTTCTATACAGATAATCATCAAAAATTGCAGAGTTCTAAACTATAACAATATGCTGTAGGAAAAAATCTTGCAAAAAAATTCCACATGGTAGTTGACACAACTGATTTGTTGTCAGGTACACGAGTACTGTGTTACTGCAGTTATAATTAGAAACAGTATAATAATATATACACAAGTGGGAGAAAAATGCATTGAGATAGTCAAAGAATTGAAATACCTTGGGGATCAGCTGGAATGCCCTAGAGAATAAAGCTACGGAATCTAGGAGATATAAAGTTGAATTAGCCTTCCAACTTACCAAAGACACATACATCAAGAAGTCCCTCTCCTGGAATACAAAGATAAGGCATTATCATACGGTAATTAAACCAGAAGCCTTATAAGCAGCTGAAACATTATCTCTCACAACCCAGGGCCCACTTGAAAGGCTGGAGATCAAAGAAAGAAAGATATTACGAAAAATCTTAGGCCCCAAATTCCGTAACAACCAATTACACCACCAGTTTCATAAAGGAATGAAACTCTTTATCAAAAAACTGAAACACTATCAGACACAATAAGAAAAAGGAGAATTGATTTTTATGGGCACATCCTCCGAATGGACAAAAATAGACTAACCAAAAAAATATTTGACCACTTTCACGATAAAAGAGCCAAACCACTTTGGTTTAGAGAAACAGAGAAAGACATAACAGAACTACAAATCACTGACACTATGCTCATGGACAGAACAGCCAAAACAATAACCAAAGACAAAAAACAACGGTTCCAAGGCAAAGTCAAATCCAAACGAACGATCCAAATCTCTGACGAAGAAAGAAAAGCAAGATCACAACGAATGAAGCAATACTGGGCTACGAGGACGGCACAGAACTTTACAAAGTGATTGATTTGGTGTACTCCAAAGTTGGGTGAAACAAATAAAAGAGAAGAATATATACACATTTTAGCTAAAACATATCATAATTACACACTACTCTATTATCCGTAATATAGGTTAGGATAAGTACAGCAATTAAATTATGTAGAATCACAGTTACTGGAAAACCCTATATTTAATGTATAACCCAGATAAAGGGAGCATTCAGAGATAGCTTGCTTAAACTGCAGTAGTAATGCATCATCCACACAATAACTTTCCTCTTCTTTTCCTTTAACTGTTATTAAAAAGTTAAACTGAATTCTCCAGTTATTCTGTATTTTAAAGCAATCTGTTAAAAAAAAACAGGAATGTCCAATTTGAAACCAGCTTCAATTTGTGATCTAATTTTAATTTTCACTGGTCCAAAATTTAAAAGAATATCGGTCAACGAAGCTATAGATATTGTTACCTTATTTTTGTTTTAACCTGCTTGTAATTTATTCTGTTTTATACAATCATGTGTAACTTAAGTTATGCATAAGGCACATCCAGAAAGTACTGTTTTGTTCTACTGCCACTGCAGCGCTGTTATCTGCACTCCACGCATGCATACTGGTCTTGATTCATTATCTCGCCACTGACGTTACATTTCCTTTGAGTAGTGTTCCTAGTTTTCTATGTGCATTTATAATGGCTAAGACAATTCATGAATTTGCCAACTATGAGATTCGTTCTATCATTAGCTTTTTTAACACAAGGAACATTAAGCCAGCCAAAATTCATCAAATTCAAGATGTCCCATTATACAGCATAGACTTGGCATCAACCGACTACTATCTGTTATTGCCCATGAAGTGTGAGCTTGATGGTATGCACTTTGAAACTGATGACGACAAGAGAGACTCTGTAAAGATATGGCTATCATTATTGGCGGGATCGTTCTGTAAAGAATGACTGGATAAGCTGGTCAACGGCTATGACAAGAGTCTGAATATTGGTGGAAATATGTAGGCAAGTACTTTACTGAACCCCCTTTCATAAGATTTTTTTTTTTTAAAACTTTATATATATATAAATCTCGGCGATGATAACTTTAATGGTTTTTGCCGAAAAAAAAATATATATAATAAAGAACACAATAGAACATACGTACCATAGCACAGATTAAAATACCAATGAAACCAACTTTGTGAACTATCAAGTCAGCGCATAACTTGCAAAATATTTTAAAATTCTGAAACAGAAATATAATTATTTTATTAATTCTTAAAAAATACAATGTGAAAAAACAGGATTACAATGGTATATAGTTGTAACATGTGGTTTTGTATTAAAGCGGACCAGTATTTTTGGGTTAATAGCAGTCAATCCTTTTACTAGATTAGGATAACTTTTTATTCAAAGAAATGCTGCTGCATTCAAAGCTGCAGTATTACAGTGCAAGAAACATGGATTGCTTTTAAATGTTCTTGTGTCTATAAATGTGAATAATTATCATTTTCACAAGAACCAGTCATCATTTTGCCTACATAAAATTATCACACTGGGCCATATTTCTGGACAATGTTATATTTTTGGGTTTTGCTGAAAGTTTCTGAAAAGAATTTGATTCAAAAAATAAGAAAACAGAGCATTCAAGAGTTACGAAATTACACTTTCTCTTTCATACTAAATTGCTTTTGTACTTTATACTAATTCATAGTGAAATTTTTTGCCAACCAAATTCAGTAAAGGTAGGCTAGGCAAAATATTATTTGTAAGTTTGATATTTCATTAGGCCTGACATTTTCCATGTAGGTTATAAAGTTTATATACTGTCCTTTAGCAGTCCTCATTGTTCTAATCAAATGTCTTAATTGTATACTAAAACATCTAAAGCACTACTCACTACACAACAAATAATGTAAACACCAATCACTTCAGTTTATCAACCACAAGTGCAATGTAACTTCAGCGACAGTTTACAGTAAGTGACCGAAATGCTACTGTCTCATCAATATAAAAAATGTACCGCATTTTGGCATTTGCACCACTCAGCTATAAAGCGAAAATTATTTTTTACAGCCACCATATTTTTAGTGGTACTATTCTGCTACTATTAATATTTTGCCCCTATTAAAATACTACTAATATATTTTTAGTGAAATATCCTGCTACAAGACCGAGTATATTTATTTATTGGCTTTATACATACATATCTCTCCATAAGGAGAGATATATCCCGAAGAGAGAGGAAGTGTCTCTGTGCTCAGGAGCCATAACTTAAAACCTAATAACCAAACAACAAAACTTAATAAAAAAGAAAACATAAAAAACTTGTATACATTTACACTAAAGTAAATGCCTGATTCATAATTTAAATGCGTTCATGCTTATAAATTATACTTAAAAATTATTTTCTTTTTTTGTCTTGTCAAGACACTTTTAGGTCTTTTAGATCATTAGGTAATAAATTAAAATATTTTATTGCAGTGTATATATAATTTTTTTCATATAAGGTTTTTTATGTTTATGATATGTCTTGATCTGCTGGTAGAGTCACAAAAAGTAGCATTTAAGTATTTATAGTGGAACACAACACACTTGGCTGCATACAGTTCTTCGAAAGTTGGAATATTACTGTTATTTAACAACAATAAATTTATTTTGTAGATTTACAAACCGTTTAAGTTCCGCTACACACGCACCACCCCAAATAATTAGACCATAGTTAATAAGACTGTATACATATGCATAATAAATGGTTTCTAAAACTCTAGTAGGTAACGCAATGTATACGCTAAGTATAAGAAGTATCTAGCTTTTTTTATTACATATTGTATATGAATATCCCACTTAAAATTGTAATCCATGAAAATACCTAAATATTTGGTAATATTAGTTCTTTTAATAGAAGTATCATTTACTGTTATTTTTGTACAAAGTGGGACACTATCAGCGTAACAGCCAAATGTCATATGTTCCGTTTTTTTACATTCAAAGTTAATTTGTTACTTGTAAACCAGTCTAAGTTTCTGCAATTTTCGGTTCATACTGTTTTCAGCAACAGCCCAAGTATCATTAAAAGATAAAACAAGTGTCATCAGCACTTTAATATTTCACAAATGATTGTTATTATTCAGAACACAATGAAATCTTATTAATAAAAATAAAATCTACTAACATGTGTTTTAAAACATGATCACCATTTCAGAATTAAAATTCTTGAATTTTTTTAATGTGAACGTTTTCGTGTCAAATTTTGTGAAAAATCTGCTAGCGAAATCCGTTTTTAAATATCTATTTTCAGTTTGAAGTTACAGCCAGTCAAACCTCAGAACAGTCGTAATAGAATATCTAGGATGTTGGTTTTATCTTAGTTCCTATAAATTAGGTCAATAACTAATTTCAGTTTAATTTGATTAAATCAATGCACATCTTTACTTTTTTTATTTCTCTTTATTTGTTTCACCCAACTTTGGGGTACACCAAATCAATCACTTCTCAATGTTCTGTGCCTTCCATGTAGCCCAGTATTGCTTCATACGTTGTGATCTTGCTTTTCTTTTTTCGTCAGAGATTTGGATCGTTTCGTTTGGAATTGACTTTGCCTTGGAACCGTTGCTTGTTGTCCTTGGTTACTGTTTTGGCTGTTCTGTCCATGAGCATAGTGTCAGTGATCTGCAGTTCTGTTATGTCTTTCTCCGTTTCTCTAAACCAAAGTGGTTTGGCTCTTCTACAGCGAAAGTAATCAAATATTTTTTTGGTTAGTCTATTTTTGTCCATTCAGAGGATGTGCCCATAAAAATCAATTCTCCTTTTTCTTATTGTGTCTGATAGTGTTTCAGTTTTTTGATATAGAGTTTCATTCCTGATGTGGAATAATTGGTTGTTACGGAATTTGGGGAATCAGATTTTTCGTAATATCTTTCTTTCTTTGATCTCCAGCCTTTCAAGTGGGCCCTGGGTTGTGAGAGATAATGTTTCAGCTGCATATAAGGTTTCTGGTTTAATTACAGTATGATAATGCCTTATCTTTGTTTTCCAGGTGAGGGACTTCTTGTTGTATATGTCCTTGATAAGTTGGAAGGCTAATTCAACTTTATTTCTCCTAGTTCTATAGCTTTTTTCTCTAGAGCATTCCAGCTGATCCATTCCCCAAGATATTTGAATTATTTCACTATCTCAATGTATTGTTCTCCCACTTGAAGCTTTTTTGGTGGTTTTTGTATGTTTGTCAATATTTTAGTCTTTTCAAATGAAACTTTAAGTCCCATTTTTAACACTTGCTTCTGGAGTTCAAGAGTCTGTTCCTTAGCTTTTTCCAATGTCTTAGCTAGTAAGGCCATGTCATCCGCAAAAACCAAACAATTTACCTTAATTCCTTTGTTCTTAGTTCCTAGTCTGATTCCACTATGCGTATTCACGTTCCACTCTCTAACTACTTTTTCTAGAGCACAATTAAATAACAATGGAGAGAGTCCATCTCCTTGTCGGACTCCTGTTTTAATCTCAAAAGGGGTGGAAAGTTCTCCCCTGAATTGAACTTTGGAGAATGTATTAGTTAATGTTTCCCTGATAAGATTTGTGGTTTTGTTATGCAAGGTCTAGTTCTTTCAAAACCGAGAATAAAGATTCCCTATCTATAGAGTCGTATGCTTTTTGAAAGTCAATAAAAGTGATAACATACGATTTAGCCCTTGACTTTTGGTAGTTCATGAAGTGTTTGAGGTTAAAGATTTGTTCCGGACAGGATACCCTTCCGGAAACCAGCCTGGTATTTTTTTTTTTAACGTCTGACTATTGTGCACACTTGGGCTAATGCAGACGATGGGATGATTTATAGCGTATGAAAATGCCAAGCCCTGGCTGGGAATCGAACCTGGGTTCTCGGGGTGAAAGCCTAGTACGCAATCAACTAGGCTACCGAGGAAGCCCTGCACATCTTTAATAGCCTTAGCTTTTCAGCAGTTTTGAAATACAAGTATAATTTCTAAAAATAACGGTAATTTAAGAATTTTCAATCAAATAATAAAAAAACAAATTGTAAATATTTAATAGAGAATTTTACCATTTGACTTTAATACGGATTATAATCATAAACTATTAATAAAGAATAAAGTTAAATTATTTTTTTTATCATTCAATTAAATTGTGTAATAGTTTATCCTAGACATTTTATTAATATAGGAGATAGTGATATTCAAATAAAATTAATCATAAACTTAAATTTTATGAAGATAAAACTAACATCCCAGGACATCTTTAATAGCCTTAGCTTTTCAGCAGTTTTGAAATACAAGTAATTTTTTCTAAAAATAACAGTAATTTAAGAATTTTCCAACAAATAATAAAAAACAATTTGTAAATATTTAATAGAGAATTTTATACCATTTGACTTGGATCATAATCTTTTTTTTTTTTTTTGGTGTTTAACGTCCGACTATTGTACATACTTGGGCTAATGCAGACGACGGGATGATTTATAGTGTATGAAAATGCCAAGCCCTGGCCGGGAATTGAACCCGTGTCCTCGGTGTGAAAGCCCAGTACGCTATCAACTAGGCCACCGAGACGGCTCGGATCATAATCATAAACTATTAATAAAGAATAAAGTTAAATTATTTTTTAAAACATTCAATTAAATTCTGTAATAGTTTTCCTAGACATTTTGGCAACATACGAGATAGTGATATTCAAATAAAATTAATCATAAACCTAAATTTTATGAAGATACAACTAACATCCCATATCGACCATTTTCACTGCATTCCAAAATTAGATGGACTATAAATTCAAACCGAAAAAAAATCTTTTAAAACATATTTCACCTGTGGATTTTTGTAAAATATTACATGAAAATGATGTATTACATGACTTCATGTAGAAAAAAAGGTTGCAAGTTAATAAACTAAATTTTCAAACAAATTCCAATAATTTTGTTTCCGTTAATAAGATATCATTGTGTTCTAAATATTAAAATCACTTGTTAGTGAAATATGTACCATACTTAAACTTCTGGATTACTCGTTATATAAAATACGCAATGCACTAACTGGTAATAGCAGAGAGTCCATGTGAAACTCTTCTTCACGCAGTAGTTCAATATCAACTTTCTTTCGAACAATATTCATTGAAACCCGAGTAGTACGGGCCACGAAGAATAAAAACAACTCTCCTATAGATGTACCAATTCCCCACATTAGCAGTTCAAGTTTTACTTTCCAAATAATGCTCCAAACAGAGTTACCATTAGGATCGATGAACAGTTCTTCCGGGCAAATGATCCTACAACAGAGTAGGTATAACAATGAATACAAATATCTTATTGTAATTACAGTTAATTTATTGATTTGGTTTTTATTTATTAGATTAAATTATCTCTATCATATATAAGTACAATTATAGGAATGTGACACTGTCCAGGTTTTTGCAATAGAACATTTATATCATCTGGCATCCATTATATATATTACAAATAATTAATCTCTTGCTGACGTAAAGCTTTAATATATTATCTATGTTATCAACTAGTTTAGGAGTAATTTCTTTCAGCCTACTGATATTTTAATTTTTTAACGTTAATGTTGAATTTCGTTCAATTACTAAAGCCTACAATGACTTTGGAATACAATGCAATCTCATTAGTCTTGCCACTCCAGACATGTAACGACGTACGAGTCGCGTTTGTAGCTTGGGCCAAGCCGAATTTCATGGTGAATATTTTAAACGTGTAATTGTGCTTAGTGTTCGTGATGTATGTTTTAATGTTTTGTTTGACTTTGTGACGACCTCGACAGAGGGATTTAACATTTTGTATAACAGCCTGAAGATGGAAAGATAGTTTCGAAACCACGGTAGCCTTTACAAGTGAGTGGATAGACCACTGACGGGAAGAATAGGTCATAATCCTAATTATTTGAATATGTGGTCCAGTGGCTATGTTACAATAATCAAACTAATAATTTATTATAGTCTCTAGAATAAATTAAGATATGATTATAATCTACATGCCTCAGAGTGAAATAAAACTTTATCAACTTACTGATCGTGTAAAGGAGGTTCTGCGTTACACGTATAAACAGCAAGCGCCACTGAAGCAATATGCGGTCCAAGGCACATTACAAATGTACCGCATCCTGATCCGAAGCCAACTGCTGACAGTATACCTAACCCAAACCAGTACAAACACCACAACACGTTTCCTCCAACCCGCACTATGAACTGAAAACAAGTATTAAAACATATTTAAACAATTTTCAATGTAATATATGTATTTCTGTAACACAAATATTTGTTACAGAAGGTTAAGTAATAAAATCTGCTTAACAAAACAACAGAAAAGGTAAACATAATGAATTAAATATAAATATTTGTAATAAATATGAGACTTCGTGATAGACAAAGTTTCAAGTGAATAAGTTCTGGATAGTGCCACAAAGACAGTATTATGTTTAGTAAAGTCAGGTAGTGATAAACCACCTGTCTGTATGTTATATCTGCTTACACTTAAACATATTTGTATATTAATGAGCTTTGTTTATAAACATTATAATGTACAGCCTGTTTAAAAAGTCTCAGACCTTGAATTTTCCTGTGTAAAGTAGTAATGCTAAGACGCCACAGTCCACAATGAAAGAAGACAGCTTAATGTTTGAATTTCATTTCTGCTTGTTGGCTTCTGAATGAATGGTATATAATCGTTGGATTTCCAATTCTTTCGAAAGAACTGAACAAGTTGAGGAAAGTTGCTGCAGCATTTTGTGAAAAGCTTGATGATTCTCAGAGAAACAATTTGTAGGGTTCAGCAGGTGTTTGCAGAAGATGTTATAGAGGTTAGAAAAATTAAGATTTTTTTTTTACGTTCGACTATTGTGCATGCTTGGGCTAATGCAGACGATGGGATGATTTATAGCGTATGAAAATGCCAAGCCCTGGCCGGGAATCGAACCCGGGTCCTCGGGGTGAAAGCCCAGTACGCTATCAACTAGGCCACCGAGGCAGCTAGAAAAATTAAGAAGTAACTCTGATTCAAAAAGATTGCACATCAGTTGAGCGAGAACAGCATTCTGGGAGGCTACAAACCGCTCAGATTACATCAGTGAAGATTCCACACATCTAATGTTGCGTGATAATGTGAGCACGTGCAGAACAGCTTTGAAATTAGTGCCCAAGCTGCTGTTGGTGGAAGAGAAACAACTTCGTTTTGAGGTTAAACAAGATCTGTTGGATATAGCCATCACTGATTTTAAGAACATTATGATAACTGAAGATCAGTCATGGGTGTACGGATACAACCTGGATACAGTCTTTCACAATGCAGAATGTTAGACACGCACATCATTCCAAAAGTGTTTTCAGCATTGGAGGATTGATGGCCTAAGGGGTGCAAGAGGCCTACATTGAAGGAATTAGGGTCCCCCAGCAAACAATATACTTTTTCTAATAAAAGATCGGATACTTTTTAGACAGGCCTCATATAACCCAAAACATTTTGTTGCATATACCACATAATTCTTTTACACAAACTTAACCCTTTAACTGTTCATTTATGAGAGCACCGTTTGTTCTTCTGTGATAAATTTTAATAGGTCATGACAATAGACGATTAAGAACATAATGATGAGCACCTTGGAGTTCTTAGAAAGCAAGCAATGAATTCAAAAAGAGGTAGTTAGGTGGAATCAATATATACAATACATAAATCCAAGAAATATCTTGGATAAGTCTAGCTTAACCTTTGACATTATGAGAACCATATAGTCTTGTCTAGTTTTAAAATGTAAACTAGTTATTTTTTGGATTGGTATCCATTAAGGTAGGAAATTTTCTTACAGACTCATCAAAAATGTTGGATAGAATAAACACTAAATTTTCTACAAGGAATAATGATAATAAATAATCACTTCAATAATACACAAAAATAAATTAAATAAAACTGTACACACATATTAACTGAACTAAATAAATGCTAAGCTGAGGTTGAGCTGATATCCATTTACTTTAGACGAGATGATATTCATAATTGCTATTTTAATTTAAGATTCTGATTAAATCAAACAATTTTTCAATTAAGTACAATATTTTTATTAGATATAAATTAACTGATAGTAATGTTACATAAAAAACAGCAAATGTTAGGCTTATACACAAGGATCACTACAAAATTTAAAGTTTAAGCACCTCAAAACAGTTAAAGGGTTAACAGATGTAAATAATACTTTAAAAAAGAAATATAAGTGATGTAAAAATTAAAATATTTTATGAGAATATAATAATAGGTTAGTCATAACATTATAAATCCAAATGCACAATCCAGACAGAAAGTACAAGAATGAAAACATATCAAACATGCAAACAGTTGAATAAAACATAAACACTGATTTTAAAATTTAATTTTTAGAACACATTGTGGCAGTCATCTGGCCTAGCACAGTCTAGCCCCGGGATTTTCAACTTACAAGCTCCCAAGGGTATTAGAAACCTTTGACACCTCAGGTGTGATTGCAGCTCACACTTGAATATGCTCTCAGAATTTTCATAAAATTCTGTAAAGAGAACAAGAGGTACTTGTATGATATATGCATAGTTTTCAGACATAACCGAATCAAAAACATAATTGATTAAAATATCATTTTACAATTACATAAAAAAGTGAAGAAAGAAAACAAACAAAATCTATTATACCCAGAAAAATTATTGAATTTTGAAAAATATCAATGGGCAATACATATTCAATCCGACTATATTTGACAAATGGTAAAAAAAAACAGACAAATTAAAATTAATAATACGAGGGTTGATCAAATATAAACGAGACTGACTTTCTAAAAACTTTTCCGTTGGACATTGAACTCTAAAGGGTGGGGTTTCAGGTAGCCTGGGAGGTTTGGGACGGGCGTAGACGGGCAACATTTCCGTTCGGACCCTTCAGTATAAAACTATACAATGAGTGAGAGTGAAGTGCACGTTTCCGTGGAGCAGAGAATTATTATTAAGTTTTTGGCCAAGGAGGGGGTCAATCCGACTGAAATCTTTCGTAGATTGACGGCCCAATACGGGACAGGACCCTGTCAAGAGCTCGCGTTTTTGCTTGGCACAAGGAATTCGCCAAGGACGGGAAGCAGTAGAAAACCTCAGCCATGATCGTCGCCCGACCACTTCCGTCCACGGACGAAAACATTGATGCTGTTCGAAGCTCCTGAGCGAAGACAGACGTATATCGCAATAAATGCACAATATTATTGCGATGTTTTAGAAACATAAAACAGTCTTTTAGTAGGAAAAGGAAATCTAAACCGGCGAGAAACGTCATTCTTCTTAACGATAATGCCCGACCACATTCGGCGAGCGCTCACGAGGCTTAAACTCGATCAAATTGGCTGGGAACCAATGGAACATCCCCATACAGTCCAGACTTATCACCCCTCGACTATCACCTGTTTGGGCCACTCAAAGAGGCGCTTGCAGGCCAGTGTTTCAAGACGATTCTGCGGTGGATACCTTCGTGCTCCAATGGCTCAATGAACGCCCAAGAACTTTTTACGAAGATGGAATTAAAAACTTCCAATCCGGTGGGAAAAATGTGTTACTCGTATGGGAGACTATGTAGAAAAATAAGTTGTATCAAGAATAATTTGTAAGTAAGCAATAAATTTTTTAAAAAAATCAGTCTCGTTTATATTTGATCAACCCTCGTATAATGAGAACAAAACTTTAAAAAGTAAAATTACGTGGTAGTAATAAATATAGTCTGAGCCTATCAGCTGCATCTGCCCATTAACCTTCAGCTATATTGTTGTTAATCTAAAAAAAACAAGGAAAAATCCGACTATGAATTCCTTTTTCCTTTGCTAATTTTCATAATGTATTTTAAAAAGTTTTTCAACAAAAAAAAATTATGGGCATTTAGTTTTTTCCCCCTTGTTCTAGTCAAATGGATAGTTAAACAATTTAATAAAGTTTTTAAGCGCTAAAGTCCTCTGTTACAAAACAGATTCATAGGACTAAAGTGCCCAGTAATTATCTCACGTAGTTAATACCTTGTGGAACTAAAGTCATATAACAACGCAGAATTAAAGAACTGAAAATTTTGTCATTGTTGAAGGTTACACCATAATATACATGGTTTTAAAGATATTAAACATACACAGAGATAGAGACAGGGAAAAGTTAGAAGAAACATAATACTTTTGTATACCGTATTGTACATAATATTAAAAGTAGGGAGTTCTTTTTCAAACACTCTGTACATTATTATACCAACAAGTGAGCTCCGGCTGGACTCACTGTCCATATAAAATAAGTATGAATATTATTAAGATTGTTAATTGATACTAAAGAGTTGTAAATGCACTTACCACTTTATTTTAGGTGATAATCAATCTGAAAAATCCATTTTACATACAAGCTGCTTTCTATACAATGAAAAAATTTAAATAATGAAAATATTCCTATAATTGTATTTTCTTATTATAATGGAATTTCAACACATACAGAAGTTTTATTTATTGTTAATATGTTATAAATTATGTATTATTAAAAATAAATATGGTGTGCGTATGTGTGTGTAATAATAGGAGTATTCATTTAAAAATATCCCAAGGAATCCGTAACGCATAAAAAATTCTTGATAACCTCTTTCAATAAAAAATTAATTCTCCCAGAAAAGTTATCAACTACTACAAATTCTATGCGTTTGTGGGCATTCTGCAAACGTTTTTTTTTTTTTAAATGGAAATTACAGTTTGAATGACTCACTGGATTTGAGATCTCAGCTAGTATAACAAGGAACGTAGTCAGAAACAAAAGACACCCAATTACATACGACAGCTGTTTGTTCGAATAAATTTTCTCTAATCTGTAATCAACATATACATAAAAATTATCCACACATCTAAGTAATACTATTAACCCCTTGCACTCAGTTATAGTTTTTCGAAATATGTTCTTCGGAGTTGAATGGTCAGCACTACTGGCCGTAACCATATCTTTGTAAGTTTGGAAAATTTTGCCATGGTTATGTTCCTCTCAGATCGGATGACAGCATTACTGGCCAAATAAAACGTTATGCTTTCTAATTAAGATAGTTTTTTTGGCTGTGCTGAAACCAAATGGGTAACCCTTGAACCTTGAATATTATGAAGCTTACTTCAAGGATTCGTGCCTTTCTTTCAGTATATACACTGTCTATACAAGGCACATTCGACTGTACTGTATTGCTATCAGCTACTTTCAACTTACAAGAGTCAATCTTCAAGTCTAGTGTTTTTTAAGTTACAAATATTACTAACAAAACAAAATCATGAATTTATTACAGTTTTTAGGATTTGTAGGTAAAACGAAAGACCCTTATAAATTATCGCTCATGCCCGACAGCCTGTCAGCAACACCTCTTATTCATAAATGACATGACTGATCACAACGAAATTCGGTGATAATAGTTTTTATATCAGCCCAATTTGACAAATAAAATATGGGATTGATGTAAATTAATACTTAGGCGTAAAATCTTAAGGACAAAACATTATTTTAATTTACCTAGTGTGGGGTATAATTCAAAATTCAGAATCAGTTTGTGTACAAAAATAGTTTGTATGGAGTTGCTGGACCTCTTCAGAAGGTTAAATTTTCACATTCTCTCCATCTCTAATGAATGATGTTTTATACTAGAAAATTTATACCTGGGCCAAAATCATAAGAAAATAATTTCTCAGGTTTTATTTTTATTTTCCATATTTTTTTTATTATGAACTGTAAAAAGCAGTATTTTGGAAAATTCAATAACAATTGTATAAAAGAATGTATGACTTTATAAGACCTTTAAAATAAAATGTCATTCTGTAAAACTGTTTAAAATATAAGCATGTTACAAAAAAAATCTGTGTTCACGAACTGTGTTATCATGTTATATTTTTCATTAAAATATATTATAACTATATAATTATAGCTAAACCATCTTATATATATATATGGACAGGGGTATGACAAGTATAACATTAGCACTCAACTTGTGGAACCAATAAATAAAGCCAAGGACAACCCAGTCACAGTTGCACAAATAACTTTGGAGACTATAAACAACCTATACCCATCAGACATCTGGTTGCAAATATACACTGACGGATCTAAAATCAAAGGTGAAACAGGAGCGGGAATATTCTGTGAGCATTTTTCTCACTACTTTGCATTAAACTCGGATGCCACCGTTTTTGAGGCGGAGTTATTTGCAATCGATGAGGCATTGAGGCAAATAATGAGACCATGGTTGAATAATAACATAGTGATATTAGTTGACTCTAAATCGGCATTACAAGCAATTGCTGACAACACATCTGCAGGCTCTATGATAGAATCGATCCAGAAGAAATACAAAATAGTTAAACACATTATCAAGGAATTGGTACTGCAGTGGATCCTGTCACATATAGGCATACAAGTAAATGAGCGGGCAGACAAGCTGGCCGAACAAGGAACCCTTATAGTGCAGAAACCAAAAAGAATGCTCACACTGGAGGCTAGGATTAGTGCAATGAGGCGAACATCTTATCTTGAATTTACAAACAAAGTCAAGGAAGACATAAAGAACAAGCCCTATGAGAATGTATTCGACTTGTATGGGAAGGTCAAGGACCTCCAGAGGAGGACATCTGTCGCAGTCTTTCGGCTGACAACTGGACACGACTGTCTGAATGAACACCTGAAGAAAATTAAGATATTAAACTATGACAACTGCACATTGTGTGAATGCCCAGACACCATCATGAACAAGGGACCATCTCCTGGTCTGCAGAAAATTAGATGAAGAGAAGCAGAGAAGAAGAGACCTACTGGGAAGAAAGATCCAAGATGGCGTGAGCCAGCGGAAGACATTGAAAACAACTATATATATATATATATATATATATATATATATATATATATATATATATATATATATATATAAACTCATCCCAACAATACTTGTCTCAGAAATTTGGAACTACTGACTTCTGCACAACATCTCTACCATTCATCTAACTTTGCATCATTAAAGACTCTCCATAATAATCTTGATAATTAAACCTATAACCTTTTTCTTTAATAAGTTAAATTGAAAAATATCAATAACCTTCTTAGTTCCCATTAGCAGTATCAAAGAATCACCCCGAGATAAGTTATTATTATTTGCATTGTAATAACAATTATTTAATTTGAGAATCAAAACTGTATTTAAAAAAATTGTTTATAGGATATTGAATATTTTACAGTAAAAAATTAAATTTTTTTGCAATAATTAACTTTTTACTATAAAAATTAATGCCCAATAAGGTGTTTATTACTATATATAAATATATGTTTTTTTTTTCATATATATATATATAAACCGAATTCTTCTGTACAAAATTAAATATTCAAGAACTAAACACAAAATATGGTAAGATAAACAGAGTCAAGCACTTCAAATATCTGGGAGAAATTCTTGAACCCACAGGTGACGAGAAGGCTGCGCAAAAGATTCGGCTACTGAGAATGAAGAGGGCTCTTGGTATAACGCGTGATATCTACAATAAGAGATGTATGTCGACGCACACAAAAATCAGACACAACACAGTCAAAAAACCGGAGGTATTATATACAAACGAGACGCTAGCACTCCACACAAAACCTACCATGGAGGATATTTTGAAGGAAGAACGCAAAATCTTGAGGAAGATCCTTGGTCTGAGATTAACAGAAGATGGATACAGGTTGCACTCCCGGAAGACCACAGAGAAGATATCGAACCTGGCAGCAGATATCAGAAGAAGGAGGCTTCGGTTCTATGGACACATCAGTAGACTCCCAACAACGAGACTTGCCAACAGAATCCTTAAGTATATACAAGGTGTCAAACCAACAACGTCGTGGATTGCACAAGTCAGAATAGACCTACATGACGCAGAAATAGACTCAACAGACGTTGAAGACAGGAACGCATACAGGAGAAAGATGCTCGGTTGGAAGGTCCCAGGGAATGAAATCCCAAAGAGAGCAGGGGTAAAATGGACGGAGGAGCGGAAGAGGATCCATAGGGACAGGATGGGGGAGGTGTAGAGGATTAGAAGTAACAAAACATGAATCGGAGTGCTTTGCGTGATCCAACAGGGTCTATACGCAAATAATAATTATATATATATATATATATATATATATATATATATATATATATATAGCCGCCTCGGTGGCCTAGTTGATAGCGTACTGGGCTTTCATCCCGAGGACCTAGGTTTGATTCCCAGCGAGGGCTTGGCATTTTCATACGCTATAAATCATCCCATCGTCTGCATTAGCCCAAGTGTGCACAATAGTCGGACGTTAAAAAAAAAAAAAAAAAAAAATATATATATATATATATATTCTGCCATTAGGAATGCCAATAAATAAGTGTTTTCTAAAATGTTATAACTTTGTTTTTTTAAATTTAATAAATATACTAACATTTCAGATTATAGTGAAAAACAATTCTGAAATGTTAACACAGCACAATTAATGTGGCACGCAAGCTGTGGGTACTGTCTACCGCAGTAAATATTAAAGGCTGACAGAAAGTGGAGTCTGGCCAGCAGTACTGACCATCTAAGTGCAAAGTGTTAAACGCTATGGCTGAGAATAGTAAACAAATTATGATTATAACATTAAACAAAAACAAATGTAAATTTAATGTTACAGATACATAAGTAAAATATTTTATAGCTTCTAATAACTCTAATTTAATCTAAATGCTTGAAGATATAATCCAAATTATTATATCTACTGCTAAAATTATTACGCTTGATACCATTTCAATTCTATCGGCCATTAATCTTTTATTTTCTTTTAATGCTGAGTTTAGATACATTTCACAGATCATCAGGTTGGTTGACAAAACTGAAACACATTGGTATAAGGAAATCAGGCTTTAAGAAAAGACTTCAAAACTGATTTTGAAGATTTTTTTTTCAGTCGCTTGTAAATTTCACAAACAAATGTACAGCACTGAGTTGGAGCTGCAACCTCCACAAAAGTGTATAAAGCATAACACTACTAATGTGCAGATCCTTTAAATGGACTTTAAATGGCTTTAAATGAAAGCCAGTGTATACATTATTTAACGTTTCACCTGCTACAACAAAATATCTCATTTCCAGCTCTAAGTAACCTCACTGCTACTCCTGAGAAATAGCCGCCTCGGTGGCCTAGTGCAGAGGTCTCCAAACTTTCCAGCTTTAGGGCCATACTGATTATTCCAGTAAGTTCCGAGGGCCAAAACCATATTATCCAACTTATCACAAAAACAATAACAATAAGCCTACAACAATGTTATGAGTAGTTAGCCCATGACCATATCAATGTAGATGTCATATTAATAATTATTCAACATAAAATTGGAATACTTCAGTAAACTAAATTTAATTTGCTATAAAAAATATGTTCTCTAAAAGGAGTTTTCAAGAATGCTAGCTCTCCGCGGGCCGGATGTGGCCCTCGGGCCGTAGTTTGGAGACCCCTGGCCTAGTGGATAGCATACTAGGCTTTCACCCCGAGGACCTGGGTTCGATTCCCGGCGAGGGCTTGGCATTTTCATACGTTATAAATCATCCGATCATCTGCATTAGTACAAGTGCGCACAATAGTCGGACGTTAAACAAAACAAAAAAAAAAAACCCTGAAAAATCACATTTTATGGCAGCATTGACAATTACGTCAAGTGCTTCACTCTAGTAGATATTTAAAGTATTACTAAGACCCATATGGACATTACTTTGCAAACTTCTACCATCTATGCCCTTCTTAAACAAACTGATAGTAACAGATGGCTGGCTGTTTATTAAACCTATCACTGTAAGGGTTTAATATTAAACAACTCGTGTTCATAGAAAGGGTTTATTGAAATTATATTTGCCGCCTCGTTCATAGCGTACTGGGCTTTCACCCCGAGGACCCGGGTTTGATTCCCGGCCAGGGCTTGGCATTTTCATACGCTATAAATCATCCCATCGTCTGTATTAGCCCAAGTGTGCACAATAGTTGGGCGTTAAAAAAAAAGAAATTGAAATTATACTGTTTATTCCTAAATGTAGTACAGGCACTTTCAATATTTATACAATGTCACCACAGTGATATAACCTTTTTACATCAAAGGCAAACAGTGGTGATTGACACAAATTTTATTAATTTGAATGAGTTTGTAATATAACACATAGTCGAATTTTTGTTCTGTTTTTTCATGTGATATTTTATTACAGTAGACCTTTGGTTATCAGACCTATATGGGGAACCCCTTTCACATAAGGAGAATTTCTGATAAATAAATTTTTGCTTGCACAAACCGCCAGTAATTATCACAGTCAGTAGGACTGATTTTTATGTTACAATAGTCACTAGCTGGCAATTCTAAACACATGAATCTTTTCTCAGCTACTGAAATTATGACAGACCTACCCATAATTAGCCTCAATGCTCGTTTCTAAATAAACGAATCCTCTCTCTTTTTCCAACCCAGAAGTGTACAGAAATAATCAAATTTATTTTACAGTACAGCATATTAGTAAGAAAAACGTAATTGCAGACATGCGATTGGCGAGTGATTACCGTATTAGTGTTTTAAAACAGCCCCATTAAATTATATTCCACAAATTAATTTATTTCTTTTATATAACTTTATTTAAATAACCTTACTTCAATGTTTTCTATACAAAATGCATTATTTAAACATCGTGCGCTAAACATCGTGCTTTACGACTTCCAAACAATTACTACGAATAAGGATTTTATTTCCGAAAATTGGCTGTGAGTTAAATGAAGCTCTACTGTATGTTTTAGTTTGTATTTATTGTAGCCATTATGTCAGACAATGAAGTCAACAGAATTAGAAGCAAATTTATTTGGAGTTGCACAGTTTTGAATTTCATAAACGGGATATATCCAAACCCTGCAGTAAGGTGTGCTATGCAGCCACAAAAACCCAGCAGTAAAAAAAAAGCTCGATTATCATGGCTATTTTAAACGGTGACAAACATATTTTTGAACGTTTTATCTCAAAAAATAAACAAAAATTAAAGTAATGTATAAAAGAAGCTAAATAATAGTTTACTTTTACGTATCTGTGTTTGCTTAAAATAACAGTTAAACAAGAATTAAAAACCGTGCAAAAGGAAATCAGAAAATAACAGATCCATAAGAAAGTAAAACCACATACCACAGTACTTGCACACAAAAAAAATAAATGATTATCAATAATGTAACCTGAAATTTAACAAAGAAAAATCACAATTCCAAACTAGTGATCCACAGTTAGATCATGCTACCTTTTATTATTTGAAGTGAGGAGCTATATTTTATTTACTTAAGAAGAAATTTACATTGAACAATAAAAAAATGAAAATTCTTGTTTCAAGTACATTTTTTTTTATAAATTAAAACAGAATAATAAATACTTTGAATTGGTGTATAACGTCACCAGCATATGTATTAGTTGATTGCCATTTAATTAATAGATTCATTGTTTATATTAAGATTTGCAGAGGTGATAAAAAGGATACTAACTGAAAATAAATACGTAGCTGAACTGAATCAGTAACATAAATATACTTCTTCAACTTTCGTAATAAAATATTTAACCCTAGAAAGGTAGCGTATGCCATATCGACAGTGCCTCAGGCAGTCAATTTCTAACAAGCTAGCGTATTGTGTGTAGGTGTATCTCTGATTTGTTTTTGTGTAATTAATTTTTTCTTATAAGTCGGACGCCTGATTGATGTGTCACTACCTTCTAAACATATTTTACTGTACTGTTCATTTTACGTTACATTACTTATAATACCATTATATTTATTAGTATAAAATCTTTGTGCTTTACTAGAATCTGCTCTTTTTCAATTTTCAATGACTGAACAATTGAACAGGGAAGCCCGAAATTATAATGACCAAAATTACAATGTGACAAAGGGTGCAGCTGATATACCATGGACTAAATGTTTCAATCAACTATCGCTGAAAAACCAAATGACGGCCACTTTTTTCTAGAAAACGCTAATATTTTGCTTGTGAACTGATGTCATTTACCTGCAAAACGGTTTTTAGAATAAATGAAATAAACACAAACCCCTTGTCGAGCCAAGATGTTTGCCTAAATCTTCACAAACGTCAATCAAAACCTTGGAAAGAAATATGACCGACAAAATATAAACAGTGACTTAAGAAAGACAATAGAGGTCGTAGGAGACTTCAGCTGAAGAAGACTAGTTGTTCTGATGCCCGACCAGAGGTGTAAGGAAGTACTATGCTTCTAAAATGTGAAGAAAAAGAGGATAACTGTTCACTACAACTGCAGCAAAACTATTTGAGGTGAATATCAAAGAAAAGTTTAGCCCAGCTGAAGGTAATAAAAAAAATGTATGTAATCACATGCAAAAACTACACTTCCATTTCTTCTATACCATTTTATGTATATGTATAATGTCAAGATTTTATCTAACTTAAGTATACAAATAAATAATTATGTAGATTTTACTTAGTTATTTAAAACTATAATATTGTAACCATATTTTTTAAACGCATTAACCTAAAAATAGTACATGCATTCATGTTATATTATTTTAGTTGTTTATAAATAAATTGATAATGATTTTTTTAAATGACGGCCTAGTTAATATTTACAATGTTCAATTTAACTGAAATAAATAAAAACACCCCAAAAAACAAAATATAAACATTTTACAGCAGAAATAGCAAACGGTCATATATTTCTGAACTGTTTACTAAATTTACATGTCGCTTCCCTCACTACAGCTTTCTTGAACGCTACTTTTCTAGGGTTAAAGTACTGCGCATATTGGAAATGGAAACCTGCAGCCTGCACTCTACAGAAAAAGTTCAACCGTTTTAACACTCTGAACATCATGGGCAAAAATATATTTTTTTCTAATGGACATAAACTAGAAATTATGGGTTTTTTTAAAAAAAAAACTGAAAACATAGAATAAGAAAAAATTAAAAGAAGTTTTGTTTAACATCATAATTAAAACAATTGCAACCGTTATAAAACCTACAAAGTCATTTGCAATAATTTGTGGTAGTAAATCCAATTGATAACCAAGGTGTCCAGTGTATTAACTGTTAATTTTAAAAACATATTTCTGTTCTTTCAATCTAAAACTCTTCACTAAAAATAAATAAATAGTTGGACACTGGAGCACCCAAATATCAAAAAGTTGTGTATTAAGTTTTCTTATTGTAGTTTCAAACCAATGAAACTATTTTAATGACTCCTAAATATCTTCCCTTCAAGGACATGAAAGAATAAAAATGGCAACCAACAAATTAATATTATGTTTATAATTAATTAACATCCATATTTTCCTTCAGTATTTACTAGGTTTTCCATATCTACAAATAGTTTAGCACCTGTTTAACGGTAGTGTAATTTTGTCACAAACAAAAAACGTTTTAAAATTATTACAAAATATGAAGAAACATACTTACCCTTTCACATACATCTTGCACACAAGTAGCAATTCCATCAAAAAACAATATAACGTTAACAATGGTTTCTGGGACAAAACAATTGTCTTTTGTTCCCTTTTCAGTTTTTCTATTTTCGCCCGGATCAAATGCTCTTTCCATGACATTTCATATTCAGATGAAGAGCTGTCTGAAATATTAAGTATTGTTCGTAAACGAGGCACATGGTCCCTCAGTTTATGGATCTGAAAAAAATATAATACATTACATATGGATATACTCACTCGTTCCCTCTAATGTAATTTAAATTCTGTGTAAAAAGGTTGTATAATTTTTTTGTTTTATGAAAGATTTAGTTTCCTTGTTTAGTCCATATTGTGTTTTTCTTTTACACATTCAATTGAAGTTTGCCATGTTTTAAATTTTTTTTTTAGTTTATGTTTATATATATATATATATATATATATATATATATATATATATATATATATATATATATATATAAACTGTCCTGAATATAACTGAAATTTTTCAAATCTTTAGTTTGATTCTACACAGAATAATTAAATTTTCCTCATATACTGTTCATTCCATTTGTAAAAATATTAATCAAATGATACATAATACCATTAGTTGAAGATATATTCGATACATTTCAATATATATATATATATATATATGCATTTCAGAAAAAAAAATTATATATATATAGCCTGAGATTAACAGAAGATGGATACAGGTTGCACTCCCGGAAGACCACAGAGAAGATATCGAACTTGGCAGCAGATATCAGAAGAAGGAGGCTTCGGTTCTATGGACACATCAGTAGACTCCCAACAACGATACTTGCCAACAGAATCCTTAAGTATATACAAGGTGTCAAAGCAACAACGTCGTGGATCGCACAAGTCAGAATAGACCTACATGACGCAGGAATAGACTCAACAGATGTTGAATATAGACACGTATACAGGAGAAAGATGCTCGGTTGGAAGGTCCCAGAGAATGAAATCCCAAAGAGCAGGGGTAAAATGGACGGAGGAGCGAAAGAGGATCCATGGGGACAGGATGAGGGAGGTGTGGAGGATTAGAAGGAACAAGACATGAGTCGGAGTGCTTTGCATGATCCAACAGAGTCTATGCGCAAATAATAATATATATATATATATATATATATATATATATATAATATTAGAAATATTGTTTTAATTTATTGCTTTTCATTATAAAAGTCTTTTAAAAATGTATTTCACCAGCGAATTTGCAAAATTTTACGTAAAAAGTGATGTCCGATAAGTTTGTTTGTATTACAAAAAGGTACATTCAAAACGGTGAACCATATTTTCAAACAGATATTTCAGTAGATTTTATTTTCATTAATAAGACTTCTTGGTGTTCTGAAAAAAAACTGTATATTTTGAAATCAGTCACATACCAATGATATCTTACCAATGATACACTTACCAATGATATCTTGTTTCCCTTTCCTCCAAGTCCATATTCAATACATAATTTTTGTAAGGTCAGTATGCTTATTTTATCAATTGGGGTATTGTCGATATATTCCACAACGCTTTTTAATTCAAAATAATCTTTTACAGAGTTTTTCGAACCAAGAGGATTAATTTTCCTTCTGCGCAGAGCAAGTTGAGCGCCATTACTTGAAACCTTCTTTTTCGGCATTTTTGTTGTTTAATTTAAAAAGTGCTAAAACAGAAATATAATGTTATGTAGGTAAATACATTCCGAAATAGGTAAACATTATACAAAGATTCCATATTGTGATATTAACTGATACTCAGTACATAGTAATTATACTTGGGAGTAAAATCTGCAATCCATATCAAATCAAGCAATGACTGACTGTTGCTGACAAAACATATTTACTTTTTCATCCAATTTTCGCCTCGGTGGCCTAGTTGATAGCGTACTGGGTATTCACACCGAGGACCTGGTTCGATTCCCAGCGAGGGCTTGGCATTTTTCATACACTATAAATCATCCCATCGTCTGCATTAGCCCAAGTGTGCACAATAGTCGGACGTTAAACAAAAAAAATGTTTTATATTCCGAGAATTGAAAACAGATATTTATTTTTAGATGTTCAATTTGTTTAATTTTATTTATTTTTTTTTATAGGTGCATCAGCCAATTTTGCATTTTAAAGAGGCTTGTGTTTAACTCAATAGCTTCTTGTTTTTTTTTTGTTTGATACTGAGATTAAAAAATACCATATTAAAGAGCACAAAATATAAAACATTTTACGTCCAGTATAAATTTAGACATTTTTATTTTTATTATTATTTTTTGGTGTTTAACATCCGACTATTGTGCACAGTTGGGCTAATGCAGACGATGGGATGATTTATAGCGTATGAAAATGCCAAGCCCTAGCCGGGAATCGAACCCGTGTCCTCGGGGTGAAAGCCTAGTACGCTATCAACTAGGCCACCGAGGCGGCTATTTAGACATTTTTCTACATAATTAATTGCAGAAAAAGGTAAAAAACTTAGGTAAAGTAAACAATCGGTAAATTTATCTTGAAAAAAAAAAGAAACACCTTCCATTTTTCCTTACGTTAATCTTTACAGTGTACTACAACCAACAAATTTTTCAAAAAATGTCGGACAGTCCAAACCCTTTTTTAGGGAGTGTTCTAATATTGTGATTCATAACTGAGGTATTTCAAGTCACAAATATCTCAGAAAGAACACACTTGTTGTAACAAGTGGTTAAAATTTTGTAACTGAAACTTTATTAATATCCGAGTTACAAAAATTTAAATAGCTAAAATTCAAAAAGCACTAGCAAGTGCAGATATTACACTATTTCTGGTAAAATGTAAATAACACATTAGTGACATTAGGGACTTTTTAAAACTTAATTAACCCACAGGGGTGCAGACTAGCTGCACCAATTGAGAGGATTTAGACGTCCATCGCGGTACCTGAGTTTAAGACACATTTACATTTACAACACTACACTTACGACTTTAACACTATACACCGACACTTACATTTAGGCAGGTGATAATAGCTTTTCACCTTAAAATAACAACAAAAAATTAAATTTAAAAAATAATAATAAATAAAAATTATTTATAGTTCACAAGCTGTAACTTCCTGGAAAAGGAATTTTTTTCTTGTGTTTTTAAAAAGTGCAGTCCAAATATTTAATGAAACTCAGAAAATTTATTAAACATGTTTGTACATCACTATGTGGTATCACTGAGAACTTAACATTTGTCATATAAGATAAAATTCAGTTTCCTTTTGTCTACCAGTTACATAAAGTAGGCCTTCTGTTAAAATTTAACGTCCATCAATTGTATTACAAGAATAACAAGACCAGTTGTAGTGTATCAGAATTATATAATTGTGTTCAAGCAAATCTCACAAATACATAAGTGTAATCTTTTAACTTCTCAACTGTTGATTCTTCACTGTTTCATGTTTACACCATTTAATTAAATTTATGAAATAAAAAAAAAGAAAAATGTATATGCAGGTTTAAAAAAAAAATTAAGATTACAGTGTATATATTTGATAAGTATAGCCTGGCTTACACAGCTTCTGTATTTGAAGAAACAAACACATGAGTTAAACTTCTAATAAAATATTTTACACATAAACATATATTTTTCCACAACTAAAAAATAAATAAAATTACATAATACGAGGTCTGTTCAGAAAGTAACGATAATTTTAATTTTTTGAACAAAATATTTATTTATTCTTCTACAAAATTTATATGTTGTCGCCTTCAAAATAGTCTCTATTAGAGCTTATGCACTTGTGCCAGCGCTTCTTCCAATCCTCGAAACACTTCTCAAACTCGAACTTTGAGATAGCCATTAGTTCTTTCAGCAATGCGCTTTTAATATCATCTACGGCTGTAAAACGACGGCCCTTTAAGGTTCTCTTTATTTTTGGAAATAGGAAAAAGTCACACGGAGCCATGTCTGGCGAATATGGAGGTTGGAGCATCATCGTGGTGCAAAATTGTTTTTCCACAGATCCGGGCCTTTTTTTCGGATTGCTTCACGCAAACAACGTTGAACTTGTAGGTAGTTTCACCTATTGACCGTTTCACCTGACATGATCCAATCGATATGCCAACATCATCAGCGACCTAATTGTTATTCGGTGGTTGTTTATAACCATTTCTTTCACTTCTTCCACGTTTTCATCGGTTGTTGATGTGCTGGGGCGTTCGTCATCTTCAATGTCTTCACAGCCTTCTTGGAAACACTTATACCACTCGTAAACTCTTGCTTTACTCTTAGCAGACTCACCATAGACCTTTGTTAACATTTCACACACTTTGTTACACTTTATTCTATTTTTTAAAGCAAAATTTGATACAAATTCTTTGATCCATTTCTTTTAACAAACGAAAATCGCCTAACTCATAAAAACACATCTAACCTTAGTGGCTGTCACAGACAAAGTCAACAATGAAAACAGCTGAAAGTTTTATCATACTTCAAAGGCATGTATACCAACATAATAAAAAAAAAATGTTTGACAATCGGACTCACCAAGCCTGCCAAATTTAAAAATTCTCATTACTTTCTGAACACACTTCGTACTTCCGTGAAAAAAAAAACAAATTTATTGATACATGAAGCCTAGAACACCTTTACTGAAAGAAACCCATTTCACTATTAAAGTATGGCTAAGACAAAGGTGAATGCATATTGTGGTTTTGAATACACTATACAACAGGAAACAATATGGCTCTAAAAATTGCCTGTATATTATTTTGATCAAATGCGAACAATGGAGGAATAAATAACAATCATTTTAGAAAAATTCATTTTTTTGCATACTTTACAATCTTGTTTTTTAAATTGAAAAAAGTCTTCATTTATCTTGTTAAAAATAACAAAATACAGGATGATATATATCTACCTGTTAGCCTAGGCTACTATGTTGCCCAGTAAGTTTATATACAAATTCCCTTTTTAAATCAAAACTGCATTTATTTATTTATTATTATAATGTAACAGACATTTGTATATTATGGCATGGTGATAATAATCTGTATGGTTTATCGCCAGGGGAAAAAAGTGTATATTAGGGTCTAGTAGCATTTTCTCACTTTTTTAAGTACTATGTAGATATTTTAATCAAGAATATCACTTTTTAGTGCTTACATTATAACACACAATTACATTTTTTTCCAATCCTCAATCATTAATATTATTTCACAAACTAAATGACATTCTGTTTTAATTCTAATGAATTGACTACAATGTGACTCTCAATTCATGAGATGCAGACTAACAATACGCCTAGGCCATACGCAATTTTCTGTAGGACTTTTGATATATTTATTACTTCCACCCAAACCATGTTAACTTAGTAGTTTAAAGAACAGTAGACTTCACAGTATATTCTTAATTGCCTCACCCCCACTTAACTATAGTGCTCATTTTTTTCCCGGTAATTTAACAGATACCCATATTTACGAAAAACTTTACGGAGAGCAATTTTATTAGAAACTTTATACTCTTTCTCAATGAAGCAGTTAAAACTGTGATAGGATGAGTTATCCATATTAAATTACAATGGTAAGTAGCCCATTTCTAATTTTTTTAAAAATAATTCTCTTTAAAAAAAGTATACAGTGGACAATTTCTTAAATTACCTTTATCTAACCTTGAGAAAGCTTAACTGACACGTCTTGTTAAAAATTACCTACTGTAAGCTTTCATCCTTTTAAAATTACCAATATCAGGACTTTACTAAAATTACCAGTAAAAGGTTACATCTGATATCATTCTAAAAAAAATGGTGGATAATCTGAAATTAATCTCCTAGGCCTAAAAGCATATAAAAATTAGGAAAATGTAATACAGCTAAACCTGATTGTTTATTACTGCTTTGTAGTCACAACTAACTTTTCTATATTGAAATATATAGTTTATTTTATCTTACCAACAACAGATTTATGTGTTTAAAAAGTCATACAAAGTTATGCTAGTCTTGATAACCATGTTTTTTTTTAGGTTATATTTATTGTAGTTAACCTAATGAGAACGAGGGATATTGATGTTAATTGTAAATGGTAAGGATAAACAATAGACTGACCAGTATCTTAGACACATCGCAACCAAGCCCTTAACCTAATTAAAAACCGTGGTATGCGTAATAATACAACCAAAATATTTTCCAATTAATTTTTATTTGTTAACAACAACTTAACATGCTTAAAAAGTAAAAAAAGAAAAGGTGGAAAACAATTTATTTTCATACATATTATGTTAGGCTATCAAAACTTCTTAATCTACTAACCTAACATACTGACTTAATATGGATGGAAATAAAGTAAGTTTGTTACTTTTTCTTGTTTTTGTGACTTTTTAAAAATGTTAATCTATGGTTAGTAAGCAAAAATGAAATATAAATTCAGCCAGGTTACAGTTGCTTTTCATTTGCCGTAACATGGCAAGTCTGTTCAATATGGAGAAATCAGATATTCTCTTTATAACTTTTCTTTCATTTTCTTGTTAAACTAATTCCTTAAACACACCAAGCTGTGTTATAAAGTAAAAATGAAAAATTTGTCTCAAAACAACCTACACTGCATATTTTCATTGGTTTGTTCTTATAATAAAAACAATGTTAAAATGGCATCCTTTACTTGCAAATTTTAAGATTTGTCTCCTATTGTGTTAGGTTCATCACCCAACAACCAATTAAATCTTTTTTTTTAAAGGGGTTTCTTTATTGTTTTAGTGATCAAGAATACATTGCCATAAACCATTTTAATTACATAGATTTTTCACCTAACAACAACGTCAGTTAGGTCATTGTTATTTTTTTTTAAATAAATTTTTTTTATCGTTTTAGCGATCGAAAACACGTTACCTATTTCACGCGATAGCAATTTTCACGTTATGCAGGTCATTTTATTTTCGATTTTTACCTCTTTCCAATACTTTTATATTCTGGTTTATTACTTTTGGACAAGTAATAAATCGTTCTGGTGAAAAAATTACCGAAAATCGAAAACAACCTGCACTGCATGAATATAAATGGTGCCCCAACAAGTGTACACATACCAACAGGTAAGAGTATTGCGAGGCCCTAGTCTGCTGAAGAAGGCTTTCACCTAAATATGATAATGAAATAAACTAACACAACTCATGAAATTTAAAAACATTAAAATAAACTACATTACAATAAAATCCATTATATTATAATGTATAACTAGACATACTTTTCATCAATTTCAAGAATAGGCTTATTGGCTTCTGAATCTGATGCCAAGAATTGTGAATAAGAAGTTGTTTTATTCAAATTAATGTTTTAATGAAATTATAGATAGTACAGATAATATAAACAACAGAACAAATAAGAAATATAAATAAACCTACATGAACTTACCTTGCGATAAATGTCACAATTATACGAAGATTCTATAATAAAATTAGTCCCGAACGGAAGACATGTATACACTTTCAAGCGGTAAAACTGAAAACCACAGTCGCATGTCGCATAACGTATAGTAACGGTCAACATTTAAAAATACAGGGATGCAACACAACGGCCAAAAATTATAATAATAATGTAGGTATATAATGATTAAAAGAATAAAAAGAACTATATTTACTATAAAATATATCTTATAAATTATTAAATTTTATAACATTATATTCTAAAATTAATTCTAAAGATTGTGTTTTTTTTTCATTGTAGCATATAGAATTTGATAAAAAAATTAAATTAAATGTTGCGTGGACAGTATTCGCCTTCAAAGTTTATACTGAAGTTGTTAATGTTCTATTCTTTTCACCAATACCCGTACACCAATAACCCGAAATCCTTTGTTGGCGTAATGTTAAATTGCTGACAATAACGGATTACCATTATGATAGATTTTTACACAAAATTCAAATTTGTTAACTTGAAAATGTTTTAAGGGCTGGCAACACTCAGAAAATCCCATGAAATTGTGGAGAAATCTCTCCAAATAATTTGAGTTTTTATTTCTAACCTTGTAGATTGTTCTTACAATATTATTTCAATTTCACATATACCACCAGTATTCACAAGATTGTGAAAGTCGATCGACAACCTTATTGACATTGATGTAAAAAATTATTTGTTTTTAATTTTATTAATAAAAATTTTGTGTTAGTATTCATTTTTAAGTATAATATGGTGAATAGGCTTATTTGTACTTTATGTTACAAATACTAGGTTAAGTTTCATTCTATGAGTAGCATATGTGTGATTATTGCTGATAGTTTTTAGTATGTTAATTTTATTAATCTGTTCTGTTATATAGAATGTTATAAACATCAAGTACTGATTAAGGTTTTTAAAATCATAACTTATCATAAGAAGTTTGATCTTCCACAGATGAATATTTCTTAATAATACACCGTTGTTTCTGACTTTTATATTTTGGATTATTAATATTGAGCATATAATAATGTGTTTTGACACAAAACTTCCAAAATTATTAAATTTTAATTTAAAAGTAAAAAATAACTTTTAGAATTAAGTTTAGGATTTAATTTCTAAACTCAGTCTTACCACAATTTCTACCACTAATTTTTTGATTTACAACCTCAGTAAATTTCACCCAGCAGTATGATTCACATTAACGGTTAGATTAAGCACGTAGTTTTTTCCTTTTTTGGTCCTTCCTTATTATTTTAATTTGTATACTTAGCATATTACTTACAATCATTAAATTAAACATTTTCACCGAAAAACCAAAAACTGTAATGTTTGTAGCTTTTACACAATAGTATTATATAGAATATGTATGTAGAAATAACATAACTCAGAAATACTGAATATCATAGAATAGTAACATATAATAATAAATTATTGTTCCGCTAATTATTATTATTACTTAATTTAATAATAAATTAGGTAATACAAAGTAAAAATCTTACAAAATCATGAAAATAATGGTGCCAATCTTTTTACAAATACCAGATTCATTAAGAAAAAACTTTGCCATAGAAGAAATATATTGCATAATTCAAATATGACAGTCTTCACAGGCTATTTACTTTTTAAGATGATTCATGTCAAGAAAAAATATAGAGTAGTCTAAGAGGGCTATAAAATTCGGTAATTTACTATACCTATTTGTGAAAAATATTAGTATTCCATGATTGTGAAATGTTTTGATTTAGAGAATTTCAAAAATCAAAATATTCTCATTTTGGAAGTTGTCTGAAAAATAAAATCCAACAGATTTGTCAGAACAGCTTGTGAGGTTTTCAGACATAATTTGTTTATGGTCTAGTCTTTCAGGTGTCTTTTGCAATAAAAAAAAGATCATAATGTTTTTAAATTATGTATTCAAAATTTGTAATATCAAGGACTTGTAGAAAATTTTTTTTTGTATTTTATATAATCACTAACATAACCCTAATTTACTTCAAATTGAATGAACAATTAATTATGAAGTCAATTTGCATCTTATTACTAACATGAAAGTTGGGATATTTTTTAAAACTGTGACCTAATGTAATGTATTTCTATAAGTTGCAGGCTTATTTGCCCCCTTATCATTATGATATACTTAAATTGATATTGGATATTTTGCTTTGTATACTGGCATGACAATCCCAATATAATGTATTTTAGAGGTAGATATACCAAGTCACATTTATTATTTTTTTACTGTAAATAATGTTCTTAATGTAACCTATTCTAGATGAAGTTAATAGAAGTGAAATGTGTTAGCAAGTGGCCACCTTGACCAATAACAGTTTCAAAATTTGACATTCGGTATGTCACAAACTTGTTTCTTTTTATACAGCAGGACTCCAACAAAAAATTATAAATTATATTTCTTGTATGATTTATTGTATATATAAAGAAAAACAATTGTTGCATCGGGAAAGTGTTTTGCGTTATATACAACTGTTCTCCAGGATTTATGTTGTATGGGCTTATATTGAATTATTTATTTTCGCTCCAGAATTGTAGTTTAGGACTAGAATTGTAAGGACTTTGTACCAGTCATAGCTTGTAAAAATAAACCTAATTATATTTATTTCCAAACCATATTAACATGCCTTTATCTCTGCTCTCACTTTAGATAGCCTAGAGTGTATCAAAATTATAAAAAAATTTAACACTAGTTTACTGACTAAAGTGGAGGAAATTACACTGTCCAGGCGGAGTTCTTGTTATCAAAAATATATAATAAGAATTGACAATGACTTTATGACAAACCCTATGCCTGAAATGGCTCAGATGGAATAAACTATTATAGAGGCTAAACGCCATTGCAATAAAACTTTGTTTTAGAGAGGGGGTAGTGAAGTAGATCAATAATGCTCCAATACCTGGTACTGAATCTGTGCACTCAGTTCTTGTGGTAAATGCAACAAAGTTTTCTTAGGCATATAGCAACTTGTCTGTTAGCGCATTTCTACAGTTTTCTTGCTGAATCTATAGTGTTTGAAAATACAGTATATGGTAAGCTTCCATTAAGGTATTGTTATTTTTTTATCCCTAGACATCAGTACCGTTGCATTAGCCTGCAAAAAATATTGTATGAAAGTATACTGTTTCTTTTGCATAATAATTTTAGTTTATGCTAACTTTGTATATAATGCTGAAATGTGTTAACAGATGCATTAGAATCATATATATTATTTCTCGAGTCAACATCCCTTTTTCTCAGCACATACTATTCGTACGGGCATAAATAAGGTATCTTTAGAAAGACTTTTTAACCGGCTTCTGACATTGCAAAACGGTTTTGCACTAAAACTTACTGTTCGTAGAAAATTTTAACATAAAAAAGACACTTTTAACTGTCATAGGCAAAACGGCATCATGGACGTGCAGCTCGCTTCACAAATCAGACAATATTTAGTATATTTTACGAAGCTAACTTATTAATCATAAATAGACAATCTCATTACAAATGCCACTTTTTTGCATAACGTGCTTAGAACAATTTCAATATTTACTTAACTTATAGGTTATGTGGTCTTTATCTCTGCCCGTCATACAAGCCGTGACAACCATTTCAAATACCAAACACATGTTTTGGACACTGTTTTTACAGAAATATATTTGTGATTTCTCTTTCCACCATGCATTGTTAATCGATTGTTTTTCAATTTATTTTTTAAACATGTTTCCCCTTCACAACAACTATTGCCCTCACCCCAACGATTACTCTTATTCAAAAAGCTGTGTTTGCTTAAAACTTTCATAGTGCAAAATTTCGCATGGGTCCTCTGGTAATCTTTATGTTTGTTTATATCCTACTAGCTCTGTGTAGTCACTCACTAACGTATCTAAATATATGTTCTCAACCAAAAATCCTCAAACATGAAATTTCACATGTCAACCTCATAGTAGAGGTAAGTTTCAAATAGGTAAACTTAAGAATTTGTATTTTCATTTTCAAATAACTTAAAATGTTGGTTTAAAAGTTATAGGACTAATAGCTTTTGGTCTGTCTTAATTTTTGAGAGTAAGGGAACTATATACTGATCCTCTCAAGGATCAAGATGCATGGCAGCATGAGTGGTACTGGTAACTACTCATCCAACCCACAAGGCAAACTGGCACTGTATTTCCCATTCTGTATTTTATGAGTCCATAAATCTAAATTTTAGTGTAATGCCTTAATGTAATTTTAGTTTGTGGCAGCAGTTATTTATTTTAACGAATCATTGAAGAACAGCTTTCTTTCTTAAGTTTGCATTTGATTATAAAAACTTTACTTCCATTTTGTAGACTTTTTATTCGAGAAAAATTGTTAAAGTGCCCACATTTTAGGTATTTAATAGCATTTCTGGAAAAAGTGATTGTTACATCTTCAAAAGACCTCAATTTGAATAACAGCATAGAAGCCTGTTAAATTTTTTGAACAACAACTATTAATATCTTTAGAGTGTATTTTTACAACCACTGCTCTGAAAACAATCTACAATTTGCTGCAAGTACGTACACTAAAAATAGGCAAGGTTTAGGTCTCCATTACATTTATGGATTTGTCTATGTTTTTATCTAGACAAGTGATGATTTTTCATTTCTTAAGCACTTTACCCAGACTTTTTCAAGTAATCGTATTCCACTCCCGGAACTTTTAACTCCATTTCAAGTCCTCTGAATTTTTCCTGTTTACCAAGTTTGTATCAACTCTGAAAAAATGAGTTCAAGTAGAATTCACAAGGTTTAATTTACTCAAAATCGTGATTTTTTTAAAATTCAAAAGTATCCTGGTATTTATATTAGGTATTTACCTTTAGCATTTTCTTTGGGTTATAAATATCCAGGCATTTCACATTACTACTTGTGGCAGGTTGAAATCATCACAGTATAGAACATACATCGACTATAAAGCAGTGTTCTCTACAGTATATTAAAAAAAACATAACCATTTCTGACAAAATTTGTCAGAAAAGTTTATCAGCTCTAAAATTAGGTAACACGAAATAAAACTCACTTTAAAAAGTAAAAACTATACATATATATTTTAAATTTACACAAATAACAAAGGACTTGACAGTTTTGAATAAGCTATCAACTATTATGAAAAAAGTTAGTATTTCTATTAAAATAAAAACATGTCTATGCAAATTAAAACGCAAAGTAGTTAAAGTAAGTTTCTATTCCTTCTATAAGAAAACCTTATTCTGTCTGATAGCTGTTAATTATAACAGTAGATAAAAAACAAAAGATATTTATTTGGACATGGAAAAGTATCATTAACAACAAAGTATTAAAACCAACAATAAAAATGATCTGCCAAACGTTTAGAACAAATTAAGTTGCTAAAATATTTCTATAACAAATTTTGTTCATTGAAGTGTTATTATAAAACTTTAAAACTTAACTCTCTGAAACTTTTAAAATTAAGAACAAAAATTAAAGAAAAAAGGAAACAAAATTTCTAAAATTAACAATAGCAAAAAAAGAAATGGCTAATGGAACTTCCCAATATATACGGTGGATTGAGCAACTTCAAAAATTTTTTTTTACTGGAAGCTTCTTCATTAATGAGGTCTTTTAATTGGGATTACAATGTCATTTTGATACCGTTACTAGAAAACATTTTAGTTTCTCAAAGAAACTGAAATATTTTGAACTCAAACATAAGTAAAAATCCTTAAACTACTTTTAAAATGTATTTTATACACTTGAAGTGTGTTTTAAACTTAATTTACAATAAGCTTTATAAAATAACATTACAACAGAACCTATATTATCCAGGGATGGATTAACCGGGATAATTAAACATCTACAATTCATTGCAATCTAATTTAGACAGGTTTTTGTCTTATTTGTGAAAGGTAAAGAAGGGAGCCGAGCAAATAGTAAACAGTTGAATGAGATGATATACCATTTACAAGCTGCACAGGAATAAGTAAAAAGAAATAACTAATAACAGAAAAACTATTTCAGTCATCTGTAAAAAATAGTTTAATTAATTTGCGTTATAAATTCTTTCCAAGGTTATTCCTGATGTCTTCCTTCTGAAAATAACTACATACCCATTAACCTAGATAATAGAGGTTCTGTTGTAAATCATACTACCCTATGCAATTCACATTTAAATATTAATATCACATAATATCACTTTTACAGTATCAGTGCCTTTTTTTTTGAAACAAAGAAATATGGACAGATGTATTAATCCATTTTCTTAATATAACATGGAAATTAGAAAATCACATTATTTTTATATTAATACAAATAGTAATGTGAACATTTAATAATACATAAAGCGAATATCAAATCAAGTAATAAAGAACAACTATGAACTCTTCCTAGTATCAAAAAGGCACTGACAAATCTTAAAATAAGAAGAGATCTAATTTTCAGTCTTTTAAATTTCAAGTAGGAATTGTCAGATCTTCTTAACATAGTTATTTATATTTTTACTGAAACACCATTTCGTTAAAAATAGCTAAAAATATGAATAAATCTAATTTTCAGTCTTTTAAATTTTAAATAGGAACTGTCAAATCTTCCTAACCTGAATTATTTATATTTAGACTGAACTAATGTCACAGCTAAAAATATGAAGAGGTCTATTTTCAGTCTTTTAAAGTTCATATAGGCACTATGAGATTTTAATAATTAAACTTATTTATATTTTGACTAAATTAATGTTATTATGCTAACAGTATTAACGAAGATAATTTTCAGCCTTACTAAATAATAATAAAAAATACATTAGAATTCATGAACTAGTTAACTTCTTTCAAAACAAAATCCAGAAAATAGTTAAAAATATAAGTAAAGTCATTAATGAACAAATTGATCCCTACTGTGTATTTTTTAATAGAACAAACATATGAAATAGTTCTATGCCCTAATATTAACTGACGAAATTACAAAGATACATCATAGAGGAAATGAATAGCTGAAACGTTTTGGATTAAAGACTAAATGGTTAAACTAATGTCATTTAACTAAAGATAAATAAGAATATTAATAAAGGTAATTTTCAGTCTTCCTAAAGTTATTACATCAAACTGTTTACATTAACTTTTAAATAGGAACTGTCAAATCTTCCTAATCTGAATTATTTATATTTAGACTTAACTAATGTCATGGCTAAAAATATGAAGAGGTCTATTTTCAGTCTTTTAAAGTTCATATAGGCACTATGAGATTTTAATAATTAAAGTTATTTATATTTTGACTAAATTAATGTTATTATGCTAACGGTATTAACGAAGATAATTTTCAGCCTTACTAAATAATAATAAAAAATACATTAGAATTCATGAACTAGTTAACTTCTTTCAAAACAAAATCCAGAAAACAGTTAAAAATATAAGTAAAGTCATTAATGAACAAATTGATCCCTACGGTGTCTTTTTGAATAGAACAAAATAGATACATCATAGAAGAAATGAATAGCTGAAATGTTTTGGCATAAAGATTAAATGGCTAAACTAATGTCATTTTACTGAAGATAAATAAGAATATTAATAAAGGTAATTTTCAGCCTTAAAGTTATTACATCAAACTGTTTACATTAAAATTCTTAAAACTAATTAAATTCTCTCAAGACTTTAAAATACAGAAAATGTATTCAAATTAAAATGTTGTCCATAAGTCTCTATTGAAAACACAATCACAGCAATCTGCTCAGATAACAGTCTTAGTTCTGGAACAAATTAAGACTGTTAACCGGGGTACCACTGTACTTAAACTTTTTTAACATGCATCATTAATGAATGTACTGAAGCCTTGGTCGCCTTTTCGAGAGATGTAAACGCTTGAAGTAGTTCTGTGCCATAATGTTAATGGTTGAGTAAATAAAATATAACATCATGGAAAGAAAGACTAGCTGAAGAGCTCTGTCGGTAAGAGTTACCTGAAAAAAAAATTAGTACTGATACGTGTGATTTGAATCTTAATCGTAATAAACATGTTGTATAATAACATCTTGCTCTTGCTTCTCTTCAAAAACAAATTAACATTTAGCTTCATTGCCCTTCATTATTTTTTCCACTCTAATATGTTTCTTTAGAATGTTTCCATTCTAATAATATTTTTTCCATTCTAATAATTATGTTTGTCAATATGATTACAAATACGTTGTGTTAACAACAATATGGTTTTGTATAAATTATTACAAATGGTTTGATCACTGTGCGTGGTAAATATTAAATTTTGATAAATTCGGTATTTTCGGCTACCATCGACGATAAAATGAATTTATATTTTTTTAAGTTGAACACAATGTCATAAAGCATTTAAATATTTTTTTTATGGTATGTAGGCAAAATGAAGGACCCTTATAAATTTGCAAGCGTATCTGTACGTTTTAACACACTTCTTAGACACAAATAATAAATTATTTTTATATTCTTCTTCTTTTCTGCTAGGATTATTATCACTGTGTTCAGTATAATGATCTGCCTTTCCTACCTTTGTCAATTAGAGTATAGATATAGTTTTTGAAGATGGAGGTTTTCTGAAACGCGTCAACGAAAGTAGAATTGACGAAGCTAGGGAAGGCAGATCATTATACTGAACACAGTGACAAATAATAACTTTGAAATTTAGTGAAAATGGTCTTTGTACAGGCCCTAACCAAAGAAAAATATATATTGAGATAAAAAATATTATTTTTTAAATGTAGCATGGAGTATACGTTCAAACAAGAACTGGTCTCTCTCTCTCTCTCACACACACACACACACTTCTGTACAGAAACAGCATATATAGAGATGCCAGCAGAAACGTCTCCAAAAGATTAACTTTCATGTCTCCTTTTTCTAATTTCAATATATTAGGTCAGAAAAATCTGAACAAAAGTGATCAAAACAAAACTTTTTTTAAAAAATTCTTGATATTTACACATTTTTATATACATGACCTCAGCAAAAGCATCTTTGAAAAATTCACCAAAAATTAAAGAAGGTTGCAACATATATGCCATTATACATTTTGCATTGTGGGTAATTAACGTATATTACTATTCATCATTTTCATATTTGTACATGAAGTACGAAAAATAAAGAGAACAGACTTAAATAGTACTTTACAAGGCAGTGCAGGCTACATGAAAACACATAATCAATTCTTGTTATTAGATATTTAAGTGCCTATAACCATTAGTAACTGGATTTTTTTTTTTCGGCGAAAAACCGTTAAGGTTATCATCGCCAACTGGATTTTTAACTGTAGATTCCAGTAGTTATGATCCTTCCCTACTTTTTCATAAATAATTTGTTCTAGAATATATGAGCGCTAAGTGAAATATATAATATACAAAGTGTAGCAATGAAATAACTGGACTGGTGCTACAAAACGTTTTATTGTTCACCACCAGCCGCCTCGGTGGCATAGTTGATAGCGTACTGGGCTTTCACTCCGAAGACCCAGGATCGATTCCCGGCCAGGGCTTGGCATTTTCATACGCTATAAATCAACCCATCGTCTGCATTAGCCCAAGTGTGCACAATAGTTAGACGTTTAACAAAAAAAAAAAAAAATATTGTTCACCAATTAAGCCTACATGTTTATTCCCTTTAATGTACTATCCTTGTTGATCCATACAACATTCTATACGAATTTTCCATTATTCAAAGCAGTACTGGAAGTCCATTTATGTCAGCTTGTTGAGAACCTCTGTTCCAACTACCATTTTTTCTTTCTCTGGTTCCACCCTGTGAAATCTTGTTCCCTAAACTGATTCGACCTTGGAAAAAAAGTAGTCACAAGGAGCAATCACCAACACGGTGATGCCATATTTCGTAAAGAACACCTTCATAGGCAAGGCGGAATAAGCAGGCTCATTGTCTTGGTGAAGCATCCAGGAATTAATGTTCTACAGTCATAATGGCCCTTATTTTGATTTGCTTATATTTGCTTTTTTTGCAGTAGAGATGGCAAAAAGCGCTCTTCCAGTTGGCGCTTTGTTTCAGGATCATAAGTAAAAAACCACAATTCATCACAAATATTCTGTGTAACCATGAACCACTCTGTGTAAGAATTCTAGAGCAATATCAGAGTTGTTTAAATATTTGGTCATTTCACGCCTCACCTTAAACCTTTAAAACCACTCGAAAACAGTTTGTGCGATAACCATTCACTTCAGTACGCCTCCTTTAATATGGCATGAGCTTCTGTAGCAGTTGCCCCCAGTTTCACAAGAAACTTGATGTTAAAACATTGCTTCATCTGAACAATTTACATATTTTCAACAAGACGCTAGTGCCAGAACTTGAACAGGTGATCGCTACAGTGAGACTAAGCTACATACAATCATACCCATTGAGCTCAGTATAGATGAAACATCACCAGAAGGTCATCTAAAATGTTGATCTATCAACTAACATTGGTTAACAAAGTGCGCTTATTTGTTCCGCCACTGGAGCCTATAGGTGAATTATGCTGAAGCCATACAAAAAACAATTCTTGGATAGCCCTTCAAGCACTTACGCTTAGTATAAAGCAACTTGAATGTAGTTATTTTTAAAATGTCAAAAAAAGATGTGCAAGCATCATTCCAACACCACTTCCTTGTCACTCGCATATGATGCAACATATCATTTTTGCTCCCCTTCCATTATTCATGGAACAGCTTAGCCAGGAAAATATTGCACAACGAAGTTTGTTTTGCTTGCTGCTATACATCAACAATTTCCAAGAAAACTGATGTATTATATTCCTCTGTACAGTATTAAGAAGTTCCGACACCATTTACAATTGGAAACAATCGGTTTTTGTTCGTAAATAGTATTGACATTCTGGAATGTCTAAAGCGAAAAAAATAAATAATTATAGTAGATAAAGGAATAAGATACCCTTTTTAAACACTTATTTATGAGATTTGTCTTGGCGGGTGTAGCATTTTTTATAACTTACAGCAAAATAAAAACTACCAAATTTGATGAAATTATATTTATTCACTTACCTGTAAATCTGTCTGGATATCGATGAACTGATGTTTTTGTTTTGCAAGATAGTACGCAATAAAATCACAAAGTTGTATACCTACATAAGGTATGCCGAGGAAGTAGTTCAATACTGAAGCAGTAACTGATTCATCACAGGCAACTACTGTTGCGATAGTTTGAATCAAGAGTTTGATTACACCTTTTCCAATTAATGTTGCACTAAAGAATCTTGAAAACGGAATTAGGAAATATCCACAAACAAATCCGGCAAAAGGGTTGGTAATCTGAAAAAAATTAAAATAAAAAATCAATAATGATACATATGATTTTGTAATAGATGAAGAGGTAAGCAAAAAAATAAATTCAGTAAAGTTTCATGTTAAAAACGTGAAGTAAACAGTAAAAACCAAACTTATTATATAAATAAGAACATTATTTTGTATTTAGAATAAACTACGGTATGAACAAACTTATGAAAACTTCAGCAATGAAAGTTATTTATAGTATTGTATTATATGTATAAAATTTAGAAAACAAAGTAAAAAAAAAATTAAATATTATACTGTTATTCATCTTCACTTCACTTTCTTTTTTTGTACAATTTCCTAATGGATTTTTTTACAATCAGGGTCAGATCTGCAAGAATCTCCTATATTTATCTGAAGCTAAATTTTACTATATGGACTTGTTTTCAAACAGTACGAGCTGCCTCGGTGGCCTAGTTGATAGCGTACTGGGCTTTCACCCCGAGAACCCGGGTTGATTCCCGGCCAGGGCTTGGCATTTTTATATGCTATAAATCATCCCATCGTCTGCATTAGCCCAAGTGTGCACGATAGTCGGACGTTAAAAAAAAAATTCAAACAGTACTTACAGTTTGTTTTGTTTTACTATAAATGATGATGAGTATACTGTTAGTGCAATTAGTCCGGGTTTACGACACTAACTGTTTTAGAGTGGTACAAAAAAAGGCGATGTGGACAATAATCAGTTTTATGGATATAAATTTGCAAATGTTACCAGGAAACATTATAGGACATCCTTTTCTCCTCTCCTAACCTTGTTCGAGGACTGGACGTCCGTGCACACTTGGGCTAATGCAGACGATGGGATGATTTATAGCGTATGAAAATGCCAAGCCCTCGCTGGAATTGAACCAGGGTCCTCGGGGTGAAAGCCAAATACGCTATCCACTAGGCCACCGAGGCGGCCTGCATAAGTTGGTCGAATGCTATGAAAAGTGTCTGAACATCGGTGAAAATTATGTAGAAATTAGTTTAAGGTATCTTTCATGTCAAAATAAATTTTTTTTTTTAAAAAAAAAGTTTAATAATTTTTTTAAAATGATACTTTTTGGACACACCTTGAAATATGGATTAAAAAAAAAATGTACGAACAAACAGAAACATAACAGAAGATACATACCATGGCACAGATTAAAATCCCAATGAAACCAGCACTGTGAAGCAACGATTCAGCCATTAACTTGCAAAAAGTTTTACGATTCTGAAACACAAATAAATAGAAGTAGTTTATTCATTCTTAAAATACAATGTGAAAAAGCAGTATTACAGTGGGCTATTGTCATAACATGTATTTCAGCATTAAAAGAAACAAGTGTTTTGGGGTTAACAGCATTTAATACTTTACAAGAAGTTAAAAATATGCTGCTGAGTTTAAAGCTGTAGTATTATAGTGGAAGAAATAAGAAGTGTTTTTTTTTGTCTATAAATGTGAACGGTTATGTACATTTTCCCAAGAAACAGTCATCATTTTGTCTACATACAATTATACTCTAATTTATTTCTAATTTATTTATACCTTTGGCGCCTGCTGAATGTTTCTTAAAAGAATTACAGTTGATAGAGTAATAAAAAAAGAACACACCAAGTTGTGGAATGACACTTTCTCTTTTATACTCGACTGCATTTTTTCACTTCATACTAACTTTTGATGACATTATTTAGCCAACTCAATTCAGTAACCAATAAGGGTAAGCTAGACAAAATATTGTTTGTAAATTTGGTATCTCATAAGTCCTGACATTTTCCAAGTAGGTTATAAAGTTTACATATTGTCCTTTGGCATTCATCATAACTTTATTCTCTTGAATTTTTTTCCAGCAGAAAAACCTTCACTGGAAAAAAAATTTGGGACAAACCTTGGTGGTTATAAGCTGTATTTTTTACAGTAAGAGTTATGCCTGCATGTTTACTACAGCGCATTTCTTTATCTCTACTCTCCTCAAGTAGCAAGCTGGAATGAACAGTTAAAGTACTGTTCTGGAGTCAATAGATGCAATTTGGTATGTTTATGTGAGATGTTAGATAAGGATGTTATATTAGACTGTGTGTTTATATTACAAAAATGATACAGACAGATACGAGGAGAGACAGAATTCATCTGCTGTCAGTGGTGATATTGCTTTGGAAGCAACCTTTGTTTTTTTTACAAATATTTATACAGTTATCTAAATATTTAGACAAATTTACGGTCCGGGATAGAAGGACCTTGGTATGTTAGTCAGTCAAGTAGCAGACTGGATATATAATAAAAAAAAAAACAAAAAATGCGGGCTGCACTTTGGGAGTACTGCCGAGAGAAATGAAAACTTGAACAATAACGTGCATTTTTGAATGTTTTGAAATGTTTAGGGAATAATTTCCCTAAACTACCTAAATAAAATGAACTAGGCGTTATATTAGGTATAAATATTGTAATCTGACTAAAATAATTTATTTTTCTTTATTGTTTATTTGAAGATTTTGAAAACAAAAAGAAGAATATTAACAGTCTATATAAAAACACATGCTCTTTACACTTTGTGAACTATGTATATACTGTAGAAAAAGCACATATATACGTAGAGTATAGAACTAGAAGAGACCGATGCCAGTAGCCAGTATATGATTCGTATTATGTATATATACATATACACCATACTTTTATATGAAAGGATATATATAGTATATGCGCATGGCGTGTGTCCTATAATATTTATATATACACATATATACATTATATATCTCATGGTAGCGGTGATGGCATCGCTATAAAATCTGACGCGATTTCAATGGTTTTTGCCCATCCGAAAAGTGCCCAACGATATATACTATATACATGTGGCGTGCATCCTATACTATTTTATATACTATACATATGTATATCTCATGATAGCAGTGACAGTGTCGCTATAAAATCTGATGCGAGTTCAATGCTTTTTGCCCATCCAAAAAAAGTACACAACATCGCTACAGAAGTTTTACTTCAAAAATTGTTTATTACTTTTTTTGGATAGATAATAAAGGATTGTTTCCTGATCACCATCATAAAGTAACATAATCATAATGTAAGTATTTACTGTATATAGGAAAGAAGATTTTAAAAAATTTATGCTATTACTACTATTACATATTGGTGCCCCAAAAAGACTGAGTACAGCAAAATATTTCACAAACGAATGAAGTTATATTTCAGAACACAATGAAATCTTATAAATAAAAATAAATTTACTGACATTTGTATTTTAGAACTTGGTCTGCCATTTCGGGATCCGCCTCCTTGAATGCAACTTTTTAAAACGCGAAAAGGACATGTGATGCATCATTTTCATATAAATTTTTTTAAAAAATCCACTGGTAAAATCTGTTTTTAAATGTCTCATTTTGGTTTGCAGTTATAACCAGGGCACTATAAAAATAATCTATGATGTTGGTTTATCTTTGTTCTTATGCTTCAAGTTGATATCTAAGTCCAGTTTAATTTGAACAAATCAATGCACATCTTTAATAGCCTTAGCTTTTCAGCAGATTTGATATAAATGCAGAATTTCTAAAAAAAACAACCAAAGAACTTTACAACAAATAACATTTTTTCTTTTTTTTTTAACGTCCGAATATTGTGCACACTTGGGCTAATGCAAACGACAGGATGATTTATAGCGTATGAAAATGCCAAGCCCTTTCCGGGAATCGAACCCGGGTCCTCGAGGTGAAAGCCTAGTACGCTATCAACTAGGCCACCGAGGCGGCAAAACAAATAACAAAAAAAAAAATGATAAATAACTAACAACTAGAGATTTTAATAATTTTACTTTATACAGAGCAAAATTTAATTATTTTTTTAAAACATTCAATTAAATGCTCCAAATGTTTTCCCTGAACATTTTGGCAATGTGCAAGATGGTGATACACAACTAAAAGTAATAATTAACCTAAATTTTAGTACAGAGATAAAACTAAATTCCAGACAGACCATTTTCACTTTGTTCTTAAATTTGACAGACTATAACTTCAAACTGAAAAGAGATATTTAAAAACGTTATTTCACCAGTAGATTTTCTGTAAAAATTTATATGAAAATGTTACGTTACATAACTCCCTTCGTATATACAGAACAAAATTTAATACACAAACTTAACTAGATTTTGTTTTCATTGATAAGATTTCATTGTATTCTAAATACTATCACTCGTTTATGGAATATTTTGCCAAAATAGGACTTGTGGAATACTTTCTATATAAAATATACAATTAACTAACTGGTATTGATTGAGATTCCATTTCAAACTGTTCTTGTCGCAGTAGTTCTATATCAGTGTTCTTTCGCACAATATACAGTGAAAGCCGAGCAGTACGAGCCATGAAGTACGATAACAATTCTCCTGTAGCAGTACCAATTCCCAACATAAGGAGTTCAAGTTTTACTTTCCAAATGATGATCCAAACAGAAGTAACATTAGAATCGATGCAGAATTCTCCAGGGTAAATGATTCTACAACAGAGTATGGATAACGAATATAAATACCTTTTTAGTAATTATAATTAACCTATTAATTTAGTTTTTATTTGTTAGTCTAAACTATCTCTAACATGAATAAAAACAATCAGAAGAATGTGATTCTGTTTAGCTTCATGACCTAGATCATTTATGTCATATGGCACAATGTCTTGGATTTTTTTTTTTTTTTTTGTGTTTAACATCCGACTATTGTGCACACTTGGGCTAATGCAGATGATGGGATTTATAGCGTACGAAAATGCCAAGCCCTGGCCGGGAATCGAACCCGAGTCCTCGGGGTGAAAGCCCAGTACGCTATCAACTAGGCCACCGAGGCGGCTACACAAAGTCTTGGAAGTACTTAAACTTTTGCAAAAATCAAATGTATTACTACATTTTTCTTGATTCTAAAACTCATGCAAACTTTTCCACAAAAGATTTTTTAAAAACATAATCATATCTACTTTCAGACATGGCAATACACTGAAGGAAAACGTATACACTAGAACTCCGTTTATTTGTCACTATTGAGACTGTGTAATGGTTGGAACACTCAAACGTTTGTATAATAAGAATAGTTAAAAACTATTAGAACAAACAAAAATGCAGTATAATGACATATTTAAGTCCAATATAATTATTTTAAAAGCAAACAATTTAATGTAGTGAGCAAAAATTTTTTTAAAATCTAGTACAGTACAGTAATCTCTTGCCAAATACTAATTCCAACATTAAAGAGCAACAACACTGTGTGACAACATAAAACAATGAATCTATATATACTACAGTATATGCAAGCTTCACACAGATAGCTACATGAAGGAAGTGAGGGATTTGTAATCATTATTTATTTTTGTGTTGACATTTCCATATTATAATATATCCTGTTTATCAAGTTGAAAGATGACACCAGAACAAAACTGCCTGATGTGTGTACTTTGTCAACTACAGTTACTGGCACTTGAAACCATTAGACAAAATCAACCAAAAGACGTTATGTGACTATTTTAAAGCATATAAATACACATTCTGCAAGCTATGTATGTTTTTCCTAAAAGTGATGACTCACCCGGCAGCTGATTGGTTATACCAGGTTCTTCTGTGTATGGAATAGATCCAATAAGACCGACACTGTCCACAGACTTTTCACTGATAATTTAATATAGTCTCTAGAATAAATTGATATGATTATAATCTATAGGCTTTACAGTCAAATATAATTTGATCAACTTACTGGTCAGCAAAAGGTGATTCTGGAGAATTAATTGCCCCACACTTATAAGCAGCTAGCGCCACTGAAGCAATGTGTGGTCCAAGGCACATTACATACGTTCCAAGTCCTGATCCAAAGCCAATTGATGATAGTATACCTAACCCGAACCAGTACAAACCCCACAACACCTCTCCTCCAAACCACATTACGGTCTGAAAGAAGTATAAACACACATTTAAACAATTTTCAATGTATTTATATAACATAAATATTTGTAATAAAAGTTTATGTAGACTTAAATTTTGATTAACAAAACAATAGCTTCAATTTTTAACAGTACTACAAAGACTGTATTATGTTTCATACAGTCAGGTAGTGATAATCAACCTCTTTGTGTCGTTAACCTGTTTCAACTTAACATATTTCTATACTAATGTATAAAATGTATATACTACTAAAATGTATATATACATAAAAATGTATGTGTAAAAACTATAATGTATGAGGCTTGCCTAAAAAGTCCCACACCATGAATTTCCCTGGGCAAAATACTAATTCTAAGTTGTTTTTTTTTTGGTGTTTAACGTCCGACTATTGTGCACACTTGGGCTAATGCAGACAATGACAATGGGATGATTTATAGCGTATGAAAATGCCAAGCCCTGGCCAGAAATCGAACCCGGGTCCTCGGGGTGAAAGCCTAGTATGCTATTAACTTGGCCACCGAGGCGGCTTAACTACTAATTCTAAGAAGGTGCCACTATCCGCAGTAGAAATATTCAGCTTAATACTCATACTTGAATTCTGTCGCTACAGGATTTTAATTTTCTCTCGTCTCAACAGACTTTCAATTTCTCTCAAGATGACCGAATGAGTTGACAGATGCTACATCAAATTTTGTCGAAAGCTTGGTCATTCTCAAAGCAAAACGATTTGTTCATACATCTGAATCTTTTCAGCAGGTGTTTGAAGACAATACTATAAGGGTTTACACAAATTAAGAAATAGCTCTTATTCAAAAATGGTTGTATATCAGTTGAGTGTGAACTGTGTTCTGGGAGGTTACAAACTGCAGCTGTTATTTATAAGATTGTGATCAGTAACAATTGTGTAATAATTTAAACATGTGCGAAAGCTGCTGTCAGTGGAATAGAAAGAACTTCATTTTCAGGTTGCACAGGATGCGCTGAACACAGTCAACACGGATCCTAAGTGAACACTGTGATAACTGAAGAGTCATAGGTATACAGGTGTGACCCGGAAACAAGAACACAGTTTGTTACACTGTCTGCAGTGTCACTGTTTTTTCAGCAGTGGACATAAAACCATTCTAGAAGTTTTTTCAGCAGTGGAAGAATTGGTGGCTGTTTGTTCAGGCACATAAGGCTTACTTTGAAGGGACATAGGGTCCCAACAAAGTCATGAAACAAATACATTTTTTCCAGCAAAAGGTTGGACACTTTTTAGACAAGCCTCATAACCCAAAACATTTTGTTAAACAAGGTTTATTAAATTATTTTAAGAACGCAGAATTATTTTACATAAATTTAACCCTTTAACTGTTCTTTTATGAGAGCAATGTTTCTTTGTGATCAATTTTAATCAATACTATTAGGCCATGACAATAGATGATTAAGAATATAATGGAATGAGCTTTGGAGAGTTTACCCAGAAAACCATTAGAAAGGAAGTAACGAATAAGAACTTTCAGTTAGGTGGAACCAAGGTTTAGATTGTAAGGATGTGAATGCAAGAAAAATGGAATGTACAAAAGAATGTACAGAAGAAGAGGCGAGAGGAAAGAAGAAAACTCTAAATCAGGATCATTTTTATTTATGATTTCCAAACCAATAATTCTGTTTCATCAAATCATTTGGTAATACAATATATAAATCCAAGAAATATCTTGGATAAGTATAACTTACCCTTTAATGTTGTGAGAACCATTAAGTCTTGTCCAGTTTTAAAAGTATACTAGTTATTGGTTAGGTCAGTATCCATTAAGAGAAGAAATTTTCTTATAGACCTACTTACCAAAAATGTTGGAAAGACTATTGGTCCAGTGTAATTGTCACAAAAAACACCAAATGTTTACATGAATTGGGATAGTTGTAATTTTTTTATATGTTGTATAGGTTGGTGACCGCTGCCATCTTGAAAAAAGTTAAATTTTTGGAATTTTTCCTATTTTTTTCAAAATAGTTCCTAAAGTATTGATTTGATAAACAATTTTACAAATTCCTATGGGGTATTGATACAAAAACTTACAAATCGGTAGTTGGGAGCAATCTGATCCCTTCCACAAAGCCCTGGTGTATTAGTGATAAGGAGTGGATAGGGGGAAGAGGGAGAGAACAGTGAAGCCCTTACTATAGACGTTATTGTCAAAATTTGGCGTAGGTCCATTTACTTGCTATCAAGCAAAAACAGAAGGAAAATATGTATTTTTCATACGAGGGTTGATCAAATATAAACGAGACTGATTTTTTAAAAAATTTATTGCTTACTTACAAATTATTCTTGATACAACTTATTTTTCTACATAGTCTCCCATTACGAGTAACACATTTTTCCCACGGATTGGAAGTTTTTAATTCCATCTTCGTAAAAAGTTCTCGGCGTTCATTGAGCCATTGGAGCACGAAGGTCTCCACCGCAGAATCGTCTTGAACGCTGGCCTCCAAGCGCCTCTTTTGAGTGGCCCAAACAGGTGATAAGTCTGGACTGTATGGGGATGTTCCATTGGTTCCCAGCCAATTTGATCAAGTTTAAACCTCGTAGCGTTCGCCGAATGTGGTCGGGCATTATCGTGAAGAAGAATGACGTTTCGCCGGTTTAGATTTCCTTTTCCTACTGAAAAGACTGTTTAGCGGCCTCTAAAACATCGCAATAATATTGTGCATTTATTGTGTGTCGTTGATGGAGGAAATCGACGTGAAAGGCGCCTTGATTGTCAAATAATACAGTGGCCATTACCTTCCCGGCCGACGATCGTGATTTGGCCGGGTGAGTTTTCTACTGCTTCCGTCCTTGGCGAATTCCTTGTGCCAAGCAAAAGCGCGAGCTCTTGACAGGGTCCTGTCCCGTATTGAGCCGTCAATCTCTGAAAAGATTTCAGTCGGATTGACCCCTCCTTAGCCAAAAACTTAATAATAATTCTCTGCTCCACGGAAACGTGCACTTCACTCTCACTCATTGTATAGTTTTATACTGAAGGGTCCGAACGGAAATGTTGCCCGTCTACGCCCGTCCCAAACCTCCCAGACTACCTGAAACCCCATGTTTTAGAGTTCAATGTCCAACGGAAAAGTTTTTAGAAAGTCAAGTCTCATTTATATTTGATCAACCCTCGTAGTTTAGTGAAATACACTAAAAATTCAAAATCTTTGGAAGAATTACAGCTAAAAATTTCTTTTTTTTTATCTTAAATTGTAGATAATTTACTCTGGTTTTAAAAAATGTGCGTTTTTTTTATCAGATCAATACTTGAGGAGTTATTTTAGAAAAATAGGAAAAACTCAACAAAAAAAATTACGCTTTTTTCAAGATGGTGGTAGAGAGATTTGAAAACTTGGATTTTTTTAACAATAAACTAACCCATACAACATATCAAAAAACCAGAACTACCACAATTAATGTAACCATTAATGACAATTTCACTGTATTATATCCAAAATATACACACACTTTTCCACACTCAAGAAATAATGAAAATAATCACTTGAATAATACACAAAAATAAATAAAATAAAATTGTACAAACAATTGAATTCAATAAAAGCCATGATGGGGTTTCAGCTGACTCGTCTACTGCAGTTCAGATGATATTCGTAATTGATATTATTAGATAAACAGTGCATGCTGGAAAGAAACTGAAGTAACATTACATAAAAAGCAACACAAACAGCAACTGACACATACACAAGGTTCATTCTACGAAGTTTAAAGTTTAAGCACCTCCAAACAGTTAAAGGGTTAACAGATGTAAAAAATGCTTAAGAAAATATAAGTGATGTAAAAACTAAAATTTAAAATATTTTGTGAGAAAATAATATAGGTGGTCATGACATTATAAAGTCAAATGCACAATCTAGACAGAAAATACAAGAGTAAAAACATATGAAACATGCAATCAATTGTGCAACAACAAAAAACCTGATTCATAAATGATATTTTTAGAGCAATCATTTGGCCTACCAAGTCTAGCCCAGGGATTTCTAACTTATACACGATCAAGGACCTTATTAGAAACTTTAAATACCTAAGGTGTGATTGCAGGTTACATTTGAATAATAAGACCTCTGAATTTTCATAAAATTCTGTAAAGAGAACAAAGGTACCAGCATAGTTAAATTAAATCAAAGACATAATTTATTAAAATTTCATTTTATAATTGTAAAAAAATCTATTATACCTATAACATTTACTGATTTTTGAAAAAAAACAGCACTTAACTGTATCAGTTTACTTGAACTATATCTGACAAATGGCAAAAAACCTAGACAAACTGTAATCTAGTAAGTAAATGCAAAACTTTAAAATTAGAATTACGTGGTAATACTACAGTCTGAGTCATTCAGTTGGGTCTGCCTTCAGCTATATTGTTGTTAATTTCAGAAGATATAGCAAGCAAAAACTGACTATTCATTACTTACCAACGTAATTTGTTCATTTTCGTCATATGAACAGCAATAAATATTAGGAAAAATATTTTTCATAAGTTATTTAAAAATGTTTTCCAAAAAGCTTTTGCGGGCATTTAGTTGGAAATTCCCTGGCTCTACATGTGTGTAAAATTTTACGTGTGATTAGAAAACAAGTCTCCCAGAAAGTGAAACAAAAATATACACAATAACTGACAAATACCATATCAGAACAATAGTTTGTTAAGGACAACAGTAAGATACTAGCAAAAAACTCATAAACAAACATTCATTGGTTCATTGATAAACAGTTAACAAAATTAAAATTTACGAAGGAAAAGATTTAATTACAGAATTTACTTTTTTTTGTAGCAACCACTATTAAAATATTTAAATATTCAAAATATAAGAAAATAGAATAAGGAGCAGTGTGCATTAATAAACTAAATTAAACGATGTACACAAACAATTAATATATAGTATAGAACAAAGTATAGTACAAAGTACAGTGGTACCTCGATATACGAGTGCCCTAATATATGAGTGTTTTGAGATACGAGCCGCCGAGAGAGCGATATTTTGCTTTGAGATGAGAACAAGATTTGAGATACGAGAAATCGCACGCAACATGTGGGGCGCACGTTGGGGTCGTGTGCAGCGTCTAACAGTTTCTCCCACCTCAGACTAGATCTCAGTCTGTGTGCGCATGTTCTGGAAAAACCACTTTAACATCGTGATATGCCTAAGAATTATTGATCAGGCCTGGATGGGTGTTACAACGAGGACCTTGACCTCTGCATGGAAGAAGCTATGGCCTGAGGCTGTAGCTGAAAGGGCCTTCGAAGTATTGGAACCCGAAGTGTCTGTGGTAGAGGAGATTGTTTCTGTAGGAAAATCCATGGGTCTGGAGGTGGATGAGAGAGATGTGAACGAACTCGTCGAGGAACAGTCTCAGGAGCTGACAACCGAGGAGTTACACGATCTACATGAGCAGCAGCATACGGTGGTTCAACGAAAAATTAGTTTTAAAGAGGAGCCAGAGATGGAGGAGGTTATCTCTACAAGAGATATAAAGGAGATCTTGGGAATGTGGGATAAAGTTGTAGAGTTCGTGAATAAAAATCACCCTGAAAAAGTTGCAACTGGTCGTGCATCGGAGTTGTTCAATGAAACTTGCCTAACTCATTTCCGCAATATCCTCAATGAGAGGAAGAAACAAACCTCTTTGGACAGTTTTTTTAAATGATCTGCAGGTGAAAATGAGCAATATGTGACGAAAACCAGCGACAGACCAGTGACAAAAATTAAGCACTTCTGTAAGCACTTCACTTTTTCTTTTATTGTTTTTATAGAATATGTATTTGTTATTTATAAATAAATGTTTCTTCTTGTAAATACATTTTTCTTATTCAAAAACACTTAACAAAAACAAATGAGGTGGTGTTTTGGGAGCTGGAACGGATTAATGGCATTTCAATTAATTTCAATGGGGAAAATTGCTTTGAGATACGAGCAAGGTTACGGAACGAATTAAACTCGTATGTCGAGGTACCACTGTATAGAACATAATCATTCATCTATGTTCTATACTGAAACAAAGAAAGCAGGCACATTTGAAGTTTGACTGTATAACCTTTGTAATTAATGCATATTTTTGTTGTTCTAATGCTTAAAAGCATAACCCTAAAACAATTGGCAGGTGAATGTGCTTGACAATAATACAATTAAAGTGTCACTCATCGATGGGTTAATCATTGTACTATATTAAATTTAACAACATTTTAAATTATATTGCACAATATACCAGTTCATTAAAATATTTTCCATTGGATGGCCCTTCTATCAATTCAAAAACTGATATGACCAGCCTACCAAGTTGCTAGTAATAAATCTTGTAAAAGTATCAGAAAAACTACAAAATCATTTTTTTCCAATAGCAGAGTAGCCACAGATCTGAATACAATGTTTAACAAGAGGTTTTCTATTTGCATTATATACTATCATATAGTAAAGAAGCAACGAAGTATACTATATGATACTTCACTCGTATACTATATCAGTACTAGTATACTACTGAACTACTACTACTGGTACCAGTATGGTATAGTATGTAGTAGTTAGCATAGTAGTAGAAGTTTGCCTAACGTAAATTAGAGCTGTACAGATTTTTCCTCAAATAGGCTACTTTTCATTTCTGTAAGTGAATATAGACGGTGTGCATTACTAAAGTTTAGTATCAGTTATTTTCTAATAAACTGAAAACGACCTAAATTAACAATTAATTTATTGCATATCAAAAGTGAACGATTGAATTAATTTTCAAGAAATAAGTGTTCTTTAACGCTTGAAGGAGTTCTGCTGTTCGGGAACATCTAAATATTCAGTGACGAAATGAGTAATCATTATGATACTGAAAATAGTCAAATTAGCAAGGGAAAAATTTCAAAAATGTTATATTTTTTCATGGTTTCTTCAAATGATATAAATACACAACCCACATTACCATTTATGACATACATATGAACTGTATGTCATTTTTTTTTTTTTGTATGCATGTTCATTTTTTTTAAGTATTACACAAAGATAATTTTCAAATGAATAAAACACAAAAACATCAACTGGCAGTTTTATTATCATGATTGAAACAACACATGAACACTCAAGCTACCATGTCTACTTCAGGACGATAAACTTTTCCCCTTAGAACTACATGTAAATCTTACATGTCCTACAACAAAAAATATCCCGGAAATACATCATTACATTATTTTAAGCTCTTGAAAACATAAAAAGCTAAGATTAGAATTTTTTATTGTATACATGAAACATTTTTGAATGGCATTACTCCTTTACGCAATTTACAATAGGAAACTTGCTGAACGGTGGTACTCCTTCAGCTTATTTGTTAAAAAGTTAATCTGAAAATATGTACATGTAAATAGTATTACGTGAAATGAGTGCAATAGTTAAAAATTAGTTAGTTGAAGCGGTGATACTAGTACAGTATGTTTATATGATCTTGTTAAAGGAAGCTGTGTTAGTTACCTTTTCATGCCTTACCTTTAAACACTGTAAGTCATCAGAACTCATTGACCTTCAAGATATACTAACATAACATGCGTGTAATACAGTACAGACACCAAAGAAATTCCAGAAACCAAAATTTTAAAAAGTAAAATAATATAAAAAATAATAATACAGGAAGGATTAAAGTTGGACTAATGCAAATGGGTTTAGGTGTCTTGTTTTTGGATGGATTATGCAATACGGCAGCGACATGGTTATTCAAGTCACAGTAGTTTGAGGTTCTGTGTATTTTGCATGACGACAGAAGAAAAAATTTAATGTTGTCTGATTCTGCAATCACTAAAAAATACAGTAAAAAAAAGTTGTGAAGAGGATTTTCCCACTTAGACAACTGTACTGACGATAATACAGAGAAGGTTTAGCAGCTCTAGATATGGCACTACTTTATATTGAGTATTAGGGATGAACATCGATAGAAAAACATTAATGTTTTATTGTATAAAACATTTTGGACAAATGGGAATGTTTTTTGTTGGTGCTATAGAGAGGTAAATACTGATTATTCCTGGAAGGTAAAGGGAAACTGCACGAAAAGTACAATTCAATTCAGTTTTTTTTTGTGTTTAAAGTCCAACTATTGTGCACACTTGGGTTAATGCAGACGATGGGATGATTTATAGCGTATGAAAATGCCAAGCCCTGGCCGGGAATCGAAGCCGGGTCCTCGGTGTGAAAGCCCAGTACGCTATCAACTAGGCCACCGAGGCAGCTCTTAACAATTCGACTCAAAAAAAGTGAAGAAAACATCTTAATATCCAGCATTTAAAAATCTTCATTATAAAACACTAAAAATGTATATAAAAACCATATTGTGTAAAACATTTTTTAAAAATACATCAATTTAAAACAACATTGACTATCATCAAAGTGAAAAAAACATTGAAATCGAACAAAAAACATTGACTATTGATGCTCATTCTTAGCAACAAGCCTAAAGCAATGTCAACTGACACTATGCTATTTAGAAGATGGTGTGACATTGCAGTTAAAAAACGTAGCTCTATTTTGTAGCAAAAAACAATTTCGTTTGTACAGTATTTAGCCCACCTAAACTACTTTTTAGATATTTACAACTGTTTGCTATTAACAAATTTTTCAACAATAATTTTCCATCTTTGCAGTCCGAGGTTACTGTCAGCCTCAATTATTAACCTCCAAATGAATTCTTCCACTAAACTTAACTACTAAATATTCTATATGTCTGTGGCCACTCTGCAAACATTTTTTTAATGAAATTTACAGTTTACAGTGACTCACTGGATTTGACCTCTCAGCTAGTAAAACACTGATCGTAGTCACGAAGGAAATACACCCATATACAAACAATGGCCGATTTTTCTGATATATCATAAATCTTGTTAATCTGTAAGCAACACATATTAAAATTACCCACAAATCCAATTAATACTATTTACCCCTTGCATTCAGTTGTGGTTTTTAAAATGCTATTTGGACTTGGATGGTCAGTAGTACTGGCCGTAGACATATCTTTATCAGGTTGGAAAATTTCGCCCTGGTTATGTTCCTCTCAAATCAGATGAAAAAATTTTACTGACCAAATAAAATGTTATATATGTTAAGATAGTTATTTTATTGTTTACTGTATCAACTCTTGAACTAAAGGATTCACAAATTTTCTTCATTCTGTGCACTGTCAACAAGAGGCATTTCGACTGTACTGTACCGGTATCAGCTACTTTCAACTTCCCAGTGTCAATCTATTCAAGCCTGGTGTTTTTTAAGTTGCAAATATTACCAGTGAAACAAAATAATGAATTTATTAGGCATTTTTAAAGTGAAAATCGTTTGTGCATTGTGTCTGTGAAGGTTGTCATATGACGTCTGTTTAAGGTTAGCCACTTTTGGTCAGTTGCCAAATGTTTTGACAATATGTTTCATGCCTTTGTTTCTGTGTGTTCTTGCATAATAGTGCTTTGTTTGTTGCTATATTGATAATGAATCCTAATGTTTGTGAAGTGTGATCTGTAATTTGATTTTTATTATTTTTTTTTTGTGTGTTTAACATCCAACTATAATGCACACATGGGCTAATGCAGACGATGGGATGATTTATAGCGTATGAAAATGCCAAGCCCTAACCGGGAATCGAACCCGGGTCCTCGGGGTGAAAGCCTAGTACGCTATCCACTAGGCCACCGAGGCGGCTCTTAATTTGATTTTTAAATGCAAGAAATATTCACTCTGATGAAATTCACCAGCAGCTTGTTGAAGTATATAAGGAAGTGTAATGAATGATGACAGTTTGTGTAAGTGGTTTTTTTAATGAAGGAAGGCCAAATGTTCATGATGAATGATCCGGATGGATTACTGTCATGAATGAAGAGTTGACTCTTCATTCATGACAGTAGACTATCCGGATCATTCATCATGAACATTTGCCCTTCCTTCATTAAAAAAAAAATGTGATAAATGGGAGCTAATTGACAGAGGAACATAAAACAAAGTGTGTGGCATTGATAATAACTTTGCCTATAGCTCTATATCAAAAATGGTGATGAGTTTTTGCATCACATTATCATTGGTAATGAAACATGGATTGCACTCCAGAAACTAAACAATAATTGAATGAGTAACATAAACCAAATTCTTCGACAAAACCATAAAAATTCAAGCAAGAACCATCAACACGGAAAATCATGGCCACAGATTTCTGGAAAAAGAAAGGCGTTCTGCTGATAGACTTCCTGCCAAGACAAACGATAATAAATGCTAAAAAAATATAGTTAAGCCTCATTAAACTATAAACGTGATATGGCAGGGCCTGCTTTCAAGCTGTCATTGTGCTTCACGATATATATATATATATATATATATATATATATATAATTTATTATTATTATTATATACAGGAATATTATTATTATTATTTATTCGGGATGCCAATAAAAGTGTTTTTGAAAAGATCATAACTGTTTTTTTAATTTTAATTCCCCACTCTGACAAGGCTGACAGAGTGGGGCCTTGTCAGCAGTACTGACCATCTAAGTGTAAAAGGATTAATACCATGGAGGATACCATGCAAGAGGAAATTAAATACCATGGATATGAATATTAAGAAAATTACACAACAAAAACATTTGTAAATTCAGAAAATAATTGTAACAGATACATAAGTAAAATATTTTATAGCTTCTAATAATTCTACTTTTAATCCACTTGCTTGAAGATATGATACAAATTGTTATATCTACTTCTAAAATTATTATATTTGCTAACATTTCAATTTTATCAGCCATTAAATCTTTCCTTTTTTAACTGATAGGTTTAGATAGAACATCTCACACAGCATCAGTTTGGTTGAGGAAACTTAAATACGTCGGTATAAGGAAATCAGGCTTTAAGAAATGAAGTTACCATACAGCAAAAATTTCAAAACTGATTTTGAAGAATTTCTTCAGTACGGTTAAATTTCTTACAAACAAGAGTACAGCACTGAGTTTTGGATGTTCTGGAAAAAGTTTGTCAACTCTAAAAATGCACTTGAAAGAAAGCAATTTCCACAACAGAGGTGCAATAAAGAATGCACCTTAGTTATACCACTAATGTATACCACGGTAAATAGAATACACAGTATTTGCCATGGTGGGTATGCGCTGTAGACTACCGCACGAGTGATGTCACTGGATCAAACTCTTCACTGCTACTATATGTAGTTTCCCGCTAAACAATTTGATGTTCTGTAAATGTAGTTGGAGATTCGGTGTGTTTATTTAATCTGTAGGTGCTGTGTTTTAAATAAAAGGTGTCAACAACAATACTGCATGATAATTTTGTTTTGTGTTTGAGGTTTAATAAATATAAGAAAAGATTTAAGATATTTTGAATCCTAAAAAATACATAATGTATTTTGTTTAGTATTGTATAATTGTGCATGCATAACAATGCCTGGTTGCACTATTGCCAATTGCTATAATAATGATGAGGATTGTAAAGGGAAAGGAATTACATTTCATAGAATTCTTAAAGACGAAGGCCTGAGAAAAGTGTGGATTCATGCGTGTAAACGAACAGATCATTTTAATTTTGATAATGTTAAAATCTGTTCACTTCATTTTAATGATGATGAATTCGAAAAGGATTTTAAATCCTAATTATTAAATACAGCACCTGTGAAATCCGGTGCCATTCCAAGTTTTAACATTTCCACCGTTGAAAATAAATGTGTTGATTCTGAACAAGTGACAAGGATTAAAAAATGTGAAAACCAAGAAACATTAAAAAAACTTATTGACGAGACTGATGGAAATCTACCAGAAAAATCACCTGTAAACTGAAATGATGTTGGTGTAATTGCAACGTGTAATTCTGTAAATGAAACCCACTTTCCATAGTCAGTAATTTTAATACAAATATCGTTGTAAATAATGCCTCTGTAGAAGAAATGAAATGTTTAAGAAATGTAAATTTACTTTTGAAGGAACAAATTCAACTTGCATTACATGAACTGGCCTTGGTTAAAAATAAAAATGTGGTTTTACAAAGCAATGTTACTAAGTTTAAGAATATTTTTTTCTGATAATCTGACGAAGAGGAGGAGCCTTAAATCATTTGCAAGCTAGTGAAGATGATGTGAAGTGTGATCTACAGGAGAACTCTGATCTACTGAAGATGATGGTTGGCTACATAGTGTATAGTCAAGAAAAAAAAAATCGTCTCAACTTTTGTATAAGGTCATCCAACAAATGAATGCCATAATAATCAAAGGGATTGGCTGTCAACTTTGTCAATGTGCTATTTATTTAGTACCAAATTCCTATTATGTATAAAAATATATACAAAAAGGACCTAAAGGGGGTATAAAAGTCTGTACATAGTTTGGTCCTTAGTACATAGGTTGGTCCTTTGTAATTTAATTTATTTCTAATTTTTTATTCCAGATGTATGTTTTCACAGAATACCAAATAATTGTCAAGGGACATCCTCAGATACGTAATTCATAGTGTGATGTGATTTTAACTTTCAAATAAAAAATAACTCTTGAATTTTTCAAGCTATGGACCTATAATTTACTTTAATATTATGTAATATTGTAAAAAATAAAAAGTTTCCGTTTTGACAATGAGCGAATTCAGTAAGTAAAGTAATTAACAGCGTTATTAATGTTATACAAAAGGAATTATTATTGTAATTACTATAATACAGTTACTAAAACTAACATTATAAACTGTTTACTACTAAACACTACGTCTGAGTTTGACCCGATGACGCGCCATAGCCGGCAAGTGGTGGGGAGGACATGCGCGTGGCCCATACCTTGTATTCTATTTACCTTGATGTATACCACCATGATACACTAATTATGTACAGATCCTTTAAATGGATAGGAGCTGAAAACCTGTGTGAATACTACTTAATCCTTCATCTACTACAAACAAGATACCTCATTTCCAGCTTTTAGTACCCTCACTGCTACTCCTGAGAAATTTCATTTTTGGTAGTATTGACAATTATGTCCAGTGCTTCACTCTAGTAGATATTTAGAGTATTATTATGATTCAAATGAAAATTTCTTTGCTAGCTTCTATTACCTGTTCTCAATGGAACTATAACAGTGGAAGGTGGCTGGCTATTTACTAAACTTTCTATGGGTTTAATATTGATAAACAACTCATATTCCTACAAAGGGCTTATTGAAATTATATTGTTTATTCCTAAATGTAGTAGGGCTCTTTCAATAAATTATATAGCGTCACCACAGTGCTCTTGCCTTTGTACATCAAATGCAAACACTGGTGACTGAAATACGTTTGGCCAGTTTGAATGAATTTGTTATAAAATATCAAGTAGAATTTTTGATCTATTTTTTACTATACGATTTTATGTGTTTTACTTGGTATTTATTGTAGTCATTACGTCGGACAATAAAGTCAGTGACAATCTCATTCTAATGAGAAGCTAGTTAAAGCTACCCAGTTCTGTATTTAATGAGCAAGGCATTTCAAAACCTTGCAGTAAAAAAAAAGCTGTATTAACATGGCTATTTTAAAAGGTGATAACAATATTTTTAAAAGTTTTGTCAGTAAACATAAAGCAAAATTAAAATAACAAATCAAAGATGCTACTAATAGTTTACATTTATGTATCTGTGTTTGGTTAAAATAACAGTAAAACAAGAATTAACAAACATGCAAGAGAAAATCAGAAATTAACAGATCCATAAAGAAGGTAAAAAAACATAACACAGTATTTACACACACACACACACACACACACACACACACACACACACACACACACACACACACACACACACACATTTTAATACAGTTACCTGAAATTTAACGAAGATATAATTCCAGATTTAGTTATCCACAATTGAATCATGCTACCTTTTTGTTGTTTGATGTAAGAAGCTACATTTTTTATTTACTTCGGAAAAAAATTACACTAAACAATTAAAAAAATTAAAAATTACTGTTTAAAGAAAAAATTAATTTTTTTACAAATTAAAAAGAATAATTACAAATATTTCAAATTAGTATATATCCTCATAAGCATATATATTAGTTGATTGCCATTTACCTCTGAGCTTTATTCTCTCGTTTTAGATTTGTTGAGACGAGAAAAAAGATAAAATTTGAAATTAAATATGTTGTTCATTTTGAAAATAGTAACTGAAACAATATTACAAACATACTTTTCTGACTTATGAAAGAAAATATTTAAAGTATTGCACATATTGGAAAGAGTAAACTGCAGCCTACATTTCACGAAAAAAAAGAAATTTAAGTGCTTCAATACTTTAAGCACAATGGACAAAAATATAATATCTTTTTCTTTTAGACTTACAGTACACGCTCAGTTATGAGACCTATATAGAAGGGACCCCTTTTAGGACACGAAGAATATCCAATAATAAAGGGTTTTTTTTAAAGAACTGCAAACAATGAGTAGAGTGCAGAAAAAATTAGAAAGAAGCTTTGTTTAACACACGAACATAAATTTTTTTTTTATTTTAAGATGAAAAGCACACTGAGGCTATTATCGCCTCCATAAATGTAAGTGTGAGTGTAAAGTGATAAAGTTGTAAGTGTGTGTGTTACACACTCGGGTACCACGAGACGTCTAAATCCTCTCAATAGGTGCACCTAGTCTGCAAACCCCTGCAGGGATGAACATAAAAGAATCACTAAACAGACCTAATCTATGAAGTATAAATAAACTATGTCATTTTTCAAATATCAATTTATATTTGGGAAACTACTTCAGGTTTCTTACAGTAGTTACTTCAGACTATTGTAAAACTATTTTAATGATGATTCCTAAATATCTTCCCTGCAAAGGATGTGAAAGAATAAAAATGGCAATCGACGAGTTTAATACTGTGTATAACTGAATAACCTCATTTTTTTATCTTTCAGGATTTTCTACATTTGGCATATCTATAAATAAATTTGGGCACCTGTATAACATTGTAATGTGAATTTATCATGAAGCAAATAAAATATTTTCAACTTATTATAAAGCAGGGATAAACATACTTACTTTTTTCCAATGCCTTTACAGATAAACAGAAACTCCATCCAAAAATAATATAATGTTAAGATTGGTTTTTTTAACAAAACAATTGACTTTCTTTCCTTTTTCAGAGCCTCTAATCTTTCAATGTTTACCCGCTTGACTCTCTGTTTTTGTTGTGTACCAGATTCAGATGAAGAGCTCTCATTAATACAAAATATTCTTTTCAAACGAGGCAAATGGTCCTTCAGTCTTTGAATCTAAAAAAAAATATTTATGAACTTTAAATTTTTTTATAATAAAATTTTAATGTTAAATGTTTATGCATGATCATACTGTTTCTAATTTTTCTTTTTTTTTGGTGTTTAACGTCCGACTATTGTGCACACTTGGGCTAATGCAGACGATGGGATGATTTATTAGCGTATGAAAATGCCAAGCCCTCGCCGGGAATCGAACCCGGGTCCTCGGGGTAAAAGCCTAGTACGCTATCCACTAGACCACCGAGGCGGCTGTGTGGTCTTTAAATCTTTGGTTGTTGTCTAGTAAATTTATTTTTATTTTAAGGCGAAAGCACATTGAGGCTACTACTGCCTCCCTGAGATTTTTTTAAAATTTAGAAATTTTAAAATCTAAATTAAAGGGAGAAAACATAATAAATGAACAGATATCGTCGCAAGCAGATATTACGTTTAAAAATCTAAAAATTTTCAAAAATTAACAGGAAGGACGATCATTGAAGAGAAAGTTTAAAAGGAGCCAATCAAAAGCGAGCAAAAATGTATGATTTTGAAGATCCAATCAGAAGCGAGCACATTACGTTTAATGTACACGTGTTGAACACAGGCACGTAAATAGAGGGGTACGAGGTGGAGCTAGAAAGTTATAAATAGGACGAGTAATAATATTGGTGACCAGTATAGAATTGTTTTTGAAGATGGAAGTTCTCCGAAACGTGTCAACGAAAGAAGAGTTGACGCAGCTAGGGAAGGCAGATTATTATACTGAACACAATTTTGAACACTAACTAAAGTAGGTATGTTATCTCAATTGTCATATCACTCATTACAGCTTAAGCATTAGGAAATTCAGGTATTTTAATATAAGAAGAACAAGAATAGCCCAATATTTATAGAATATTGGATGATGAAGTACAAGTGTTCATATTTCTTACTTAGCAAAACAACAATGTCAGTAACACATCACAAATTGATGGCATGTATAATAGCATGAAAAACATCATTATGACTAATAGGCTATGAAGAAAAGGAATTAAGTCACTGTTCTAAATCTATTACCAGGTGCTCCAGAAATTCAGATACATCAAAATATTTCACAAACGAGGGACATTCTTCAGAACACAATGAAATTTTATTAATGAAAATAAAACCTACAGAAATTCATATTTGTAAATTTGGTCCGCCATTTTGGACTCCAACTTTTTTTAAATAAGAAGATGGTCACCTAACGCATCATTTTCATGTAAAATTTTGCAATCAATACAATGGTGAAATCCGTTTTTCAAATATCTTTTTTCAGTTGAAGTTGTACAGCCCATCAAACGACTGCTGTATTTAGAAGACATGTCCAATGTAACCAGGAATGTATTCTATCATCTTTTTGCATATAGTGAAAGATCCAAGAAAAACATTTTGAAAATTTAATTTTACTCTAAAAAAATAATTCAATTTTGTTCTGCATTAACAGTTGTAAGCTAAAATGATTAAAATTTCTTGTTAATTATTTACAACTTGTTTTTCATTATTTGTTGTAAAGTTGTAAGATTACTGTTTTTTACAAATTTTACTTAAAACACGTACTAAAACTGTTAAAAAGCTAACTAAGGCTATCAAAGATTCACACAGATTCAACCAAATTAATCATTAACCAAAATTTTACGAATGGAAGATAAAACTAATATCTCAGATAGGCCATTTTCACTACACTCCAAAGTATGAAGAGTTGTGACTTCAAACAAAAAAAAGATATTTAAAAACAAATTTTACCAGTGGATTTTTTCAAAATTTTACTTGAAAATGATGTTCCAAAACCCTTTTCTTATTAAAAAAATTGCATTTAAAATAGCAGACCAAATTATTGAAGACATTTCAGTAGATTTTACTTTCATTAATAAAATTTTATCATATTCTGAAAAAATAACATCACTTGTTCGTCATAAATTTGTCTGTACTTCTGCGATATTTTGAAATCAGTTAAACAAGTAGATAGACTTACCAGTGATGCTTTGTTTCCCTTTCTTCCAAGTGCATATTGAACACATACTTCTTGCAACATTTTTTTGTTTAATTTATCAACTTTGGTGTTAGCAATATATTTTAGAACATCTTTTAATTCATAGTAGCCTCTTATGGAATTTTTTTTTCAGCAGCATTGCTTTCATTTCTGCGCAGAGCAAGTAGAACAGGATGACTTGAAACCTTCTTTTTCGGCATTTTGTTTGTTAATTTGAAACTTGCTAAAATCAGAAATATAAAGTTATGTCGGTAAAGCACAATCTGAAGTAGGTAAAAATTATTCAAATTTTCTGCATTCTGATTTCAATTGAATTACAATTTACTGTAATAATGGTTCTAGTGGCTTGTTGGAGTAAAACTTGCATTAATTAAAGTTAAAGGGTCAATCAATATAAGATCAACTAATGATTTTTGCTGACAAAATTTATTTAATTTTTCACCCTATATCTGTTCAACATTCAAAGAGTCCATTTTTCCCCAATACGGTAACAATTTTGTCCTGGTGCATCAGCCTATTTTGAATTTGTTTAGACTTTTTTTTCTTAAACTTGTTTTTTAAGCTTCTTGTTTTTTTTAAGATAGTGAGTTCAAATAAAAACAATATTAAAGAGCATAAAATATACAAAAATAAAATATACAAAATATACAAAATTAAAATGCAGGACAGAGAAAAAAAGTTTTTTCACAGTGTCAAGTAAGTTTTTTTTAACTTACTTTATTTTCATGTATACCATGTTACTTTAGTTAATTTATGCTAGAACACTATGATAAGTCATTTATGATGTCATTTTTTTAGGTTAACGTTTATACTTTATACCAGTCAAACTAATGAGGACAACAGTATAAGAAACATTTAGGACAAAGAAATGACAGTAACTGCGTCTCAAGCCTACAACCACTAGGTGTACAGTTCAAAGACGTAGTAGATTGACGACTAGGTTAGTCACATCGACAACCTAGCCGTTAACATAACTAAAAAACATGGTATGTGTGGCAATTGAAATTAACATGTTTTAAAAAATCAGAAAAACAAGAAAAGTTCGAAAGCATATATTATTTCCATATTTATTATATTAGTTGTTCTTGCAAAACTTGCTAACCTAACATGGTATGTTTGAAAATAAAGTAAGTTTGTCACTTTTTCTTGTTTTCGTTACTTTAATTTTGTAATATATTGTTAGTAAACAAAAATTAATGATGAATTTAGCCTGGTTACTTATAAATTGATGTTCTCAGTTGCTGTAGCAGCTACCATAACATACACCTCATGACAAGTTCATTCAATATTGTGAGATAAGATACACTCCTTATACCTGTTCTTTTATTATCTTGTTCATGTAACTTTAAATATATCAAGCTGTTCTCAGAAAACAAAAATAAATGATTTATTTTTATGTGCTTGCTTGTGACCGCCATAAACACTTGCTTGAGCAACAGTTAAGAAAATAATGTGTAATTCTTGAGCACTGATAATATTTTAACTTCCCTCCCACTCCAAGAAACACATAATTTTATGCATATAAGAAATAAAGTATAGATTTAAAGAAAATTACCAGAAGACAAAAAAAAATACTTTATTAAAATACTGTGAATGTTGTTACAAATATTGTAATGTTCTTTTTTTCTTACAAAAATGTTAGCAAATATTATTTTTGTTTTTATTGTTGTTGATGTTATTTTAAGGCGAAAAGCATATTGAGGCTATTATCGCTTCCCTAAATGTAAGTATGAGTGTAAAGTGTTAAAGTCGTTAGTGTAAGTGCGTTTTAGACTCGTGTACCACGAGGGACGTCAATAGGTGCATCTAGTCTGCACACCCCCCTGCAGGAATAAGCAAAAGTATGAGAATATTGAACTTACTGGAAGGTAAGAAAAACTACCTGAATAACTTAACTGCCTACTATTGTATGAAAGTTATTAACCTCATTATTACTATGATGGTTATAAAGCAGCTGCTGTGATAACGTAGAAAAATTCTATTTCATTGATCTTGGCATATGAAATCCTGCTCACTATGTAATGTAAAGAGCAATGACTTTACAAAATAGGTTTATTAAAAATTGCATAAAATCGTAACTTTCTTAGGCATTACATCTTGGATTAATATCACTTAATTTAGTAAATATGCAGTATAGGTTACTATTTATTTTCAGCAATTTTTCTCGCTAAAACACTTTACTACATGCCCAAAGCAATTATCCAAAATATAAACACGCAGAAAGTAAGGGATATATGATAAAAATAAAAAAAAAAGTGATAGACATAACCTCAATTTTTTTTTTCTAATGTCAGACTACTGTGCACAGTTGGGCTAATGCAGATGATGGGATGATTTACAACATATGAAAATGCCAAGCCCTGGCTGGGAATCGAACCCGGGTCCTCGGGTGAAAGCCCAATACGCTATCAACTAGGCCACCAAGGTGGCTAATAACCTCAAAATAGCTACTGCACGAAAGTATGTAACATGTCTTTAATTGCTAAAATGATAGAAACTTCTACTTAGAAAAAAAAATATTCAATGATCTAACTGATACCGCTGTTGGATGAAGAACGTAACTGTCACGATTACTGGTGAAAAGCCTATTAAATTAAATGTATGCCAATTTTTTGTTTTCACTACAAGAACGAAAAAAGTGATACATATTAAGGAAAGGCTATTAAAATGTGATGATGCATATGAGCAGGAAGTTGGTGTAGTTGAAGCATGTGAGCAGCAACTCAGCGTAGGAAATGTAGTAAGTTCCATGTAATTAATGTAAACAATATTAACGTCTTAATATAGTTTCTATTCAAAACAGCCTAAAATCATAAGTAATGTTAAAAAAGATATTTTCTGCAACATTTTTGCACAAATACCTTAATTTGCAGGTAGCAGCATTTAAAAGCTCTAGTCTGTTGAAAGCTTTCTCTAAATCTGATGATAAAATAAATTCAAATCACTTTTCTTATTGTAAAAACACTAAAACTACAATACAAAAAGAATCATTATATTATAATGTATGTTAATAACTAGAAATAACTTTCATCAATCTTAAAAATAGGCTACTGGCTTGTCAATCTGACACCAATGATTGTGAATAAAAAGAATGCTGTAATAATCAAATTATAAACGGTAACTATAATGTAAATACAACAGACCAAATCAGAAATATATCTAAGCAAACTTACCATGCAATAAATATCCTAATTACACAAAATTATATTTAAAATACGATCAGATTGAAAGATGTATACATTTTCAAACGGTAATGCAAAGAGGGCGGAGCAAAGTTTAAAAATACAGTGATGCAACATAACGGCAAAAAATATTAGATGACAATTATAATATAGCTGGCATTGAAAATCATTAGTTATAGAAAAACAAACATTCAAGCGTTAAAATAGAGGCGGGAAAATTAAATTCGTACAACGTTATTTTATTTGAATCGATTATTCACTAAATGCTCCTAAAATAATGGGAAATTTTGAAATACTCGGAGCATTCTGAAAACAGATAACTAAGAAGGAAATTTTATTAGAGTTTATAAAAATTTTGACAATATGATACTAGTTCAATGGATGATAATATTAATTAATTGGCTACTTTTTTTGTTTCTGAAATAAATTACCTACTCTAATATTTTAGCCATGTAATTTTCATAATAACTCAACTAGTTATTTCTTATATTAATTGTCTTTGTACCAACTAACCATCTAAGTGTTACTGAATATCCTAAAAGTTCAATTCGATATTTTAACAATAGTAAAGTTAGGTCTTAAAAGTTATTTTCACAAATAATGATTAAAATACACACATATTTTTTACCTAAACCATTTCAGGAAAAATGTTAAACACTTACTATTTTTATTTTCAGCAAATTTTTATTAATATAAGTGTATTATGATTAAATGAATATAAAACACTAGGTTTATAATGAAAATATATATTATAAATTGTTAATTTTTATAACAGTAGCTTCTGAAAATAAATTTAAAAATGGTGGTTATTTTGCATCATAACATCTGATAAAAAATAAACATTAAATAGTGCATAGAGACTATGGGCCTTCAAAATGAAAACTTGTAATGAACATGTTTATACCAGTATCTGGTGTATGCATACAAATGCCAAAATATTGACATTCTTGACAATGAGGCATTTAAAACCAGGAAAATAAGTGGTGCCAACAATTACAAAAATACCAAATTAAATGAGAAGAAAATCTGGTAGGCTTATTTTACTACCAGAAAAAAAATACATGCACAACAAATAATAAAAAGTAGGCTAAAAAGGCTATAATTGAAGTAAATACTTAATCTGTGCAAAATATTAGTATTCCACGATTGTGAGATGTTTTGATTTAAGAAGTTTCAGAAATCAAAATATTCTCATTTTTTAAAGATTTGTCAAAGAAAATTAAATAAAATTTATTTTATGTGCCAGAACAGCTTAAGAGGTTTTTTTACTATTTACTGTTTCAGAATAAAATAATCAAATCTTATTTTTATACCCTATATTCAAAATTTGTAATTTCATGGACTGTACGTTTATGAATGATTTTTGTGCTATTTTTTTTTTACAAGTGAACAATAAACACTACATAAAATCTAAAATGCTGAAACTTTTGGGCCATCAAACATAAAGAAGTATTTGTATTTTATATAATCACTAACCAAGGCATCAAATAGAATGAACAATTATGGAGCTAATTTCAATTTTAAAATTAATATGAAAGGATATTTTTAAATACAGTAGCCTAATGTAATATCTAGAAGTTGTAGGTCTATTTGCCTCATTAGTTGTATAGTCCACATAAAGAGTAAGAACTGCAAGGAATAGTGCAGGGAGTAAGAATAGCAATGCACCATTTCACAGTTCAAAGAAGTTTACTTTGTGAGGCAACACTTTCAAAGTCGTTTTTCTTGTTTGTGTAGCTATGTTGTAGGAAACAGTACCACGCCTAACAAAGTTTAAGTACCGTTAACTTTCTAGAGATCATAAGAGTTGTACTGTAAGCTGTATTTCAATTTCCTACAGATTCCCATTTGAAAGTGTGCTTTTGCGTAATTAACAATTTTTCTCCACGACTCATGTTGTAAAGCCTTATTTATGTTCAATCCAAAATCATAGCTAGTATTAGTTGTCAGGACTTTGTACCAGTCATAGCTTGTAAAAATAAACCTTAATATATTTATTTCCAAACCAGATTCCACTTCAGATAACTTATAGATTGGGTCAAAAGTATAAAAAAATCTTAACACTAGTCCACTGACCAAGACGGCAGAGTTATGTTACCAAAAAATTCATGCAATAAGAGCAGCCAGTGAGTTCATGTCAAAACCTAGGCCTGAAATGCATCAACCCTAGATCATGTGGTCAATGCACCAAAGTTTTCATACACGAACAAGGACACAGGGTAACTTGTCTTTAAATGTTGATTTCGTACTATCCTTAATAATAGGTATAATTTGTTAGGATATTTCTATAGTTTTCTTAATGAATCTGTATTGTTTGAAAATACAGTATGGTAAGCTTCCATGGTAAAAGTTCTTGTTTTTTTATCACTAGTGTCGCTTGCAAAAATATTTAATGTAAGTATACTGTTTCCTTTGCATAATTTTAGTTAATGCTAACTTTATACTATAATGCTGAAATGAGTCAACATAACAATGATTGTTGGAGTAGAATAATCTTTATACATGTGTGTATCCTGACAGATCTAAGTAGTCACTCACTAACATATCTCAATATACAGACTCAACCAAAAATCCCTTGAGCATGGAATTTCACGGCTACCTGATAGTGGAGGTAATTTTCAAAGAGGTAATCTTAAAAAGTTATATTTCTTCATTTTCAAATAACTTAAATAAAAAACTTGAAATATAATTTCAAACTTTGCATTTAACGAAACTCGATATTACATAAACTTTAACTTGATTTTATATAAAGATTGTCATACTGTTGTTCACTACTAATGGTTTTTTTAAATTTTGTATTTAAGGGTTTCCAAATTTTTAAGTGATTTATCCCCTCAACATACCTTGTATTTATTTTCAGAATATTTTAAGTGTTTTTAACTGTTTAACTTAAACCAGTAAGAAGAATTTTTTGTAAAACTAATAAATTAAGAGGGTTTAAGTATGTAATGTGACTAAAATATGTGAAAATAAAAACCAAATATAAAAATATTTGTGTATGTAGACAAAAAGTTTGTTTACACCCTTACGAAGTACCTGTTTTTGGTGGATTATAAAAAATAATTTTAGTCTGAATTAATAGAACTTGGTACCTATCTATCTACACACATACACACACACACACAACACACATACATACACACACACACACACACACACACACACACACACACACACACACACACACACACACACACACACACACACACACACACACACACACACACACACACACACACACACACACACAAACACACACACACACACACACATGTAAGTCACAAGACTTTTCATAAAACACTTTATTTACTTCACAAATGCAGTTTTATTCACACATTATTTTTTAATACAGTCTCCCTTACACTTGGACAGTGGTCCACAAAGATTTTCAGCTGATTGAAAAGCCACTGATGCACTGCTTCTTGTAAAATCGATGACCTGAAAGATAAAGCGTCTTTCAGCTGCCAGAGCAAATGAAAGTCTGAAGGAGCAAGATCTGGACTGTAAGTTGGTTGTTCCAGCAGCTCGAAACCTAATTTCTAAAATGTTTCTAATGTGAGGCGAGCTGTGAGATGGCCGTTGTCGTCCAAGAGCAACACTTTCCGTGTTGCAAAAGACCTCATTGTTTGCTGCGAATTGCTGGTTAAAGTTTCTTAGTCAACAATGCACACTAATAGTGTTCGTTGACAGTTTTTTCCTTCATATCTTCCAGTATAGGCCCTTTTGTGTCCTAAAATGTGATTCGTGTAACCTTTGCTGTAGACTTGAATTTTTTCTTCACTGTTGATTCTGGGTGCTTCCACTCAATAATCTGGTGTTTTGATTCTGGTTCATATTGATAGGCCCATGTTTCATCATAGGTCACTATATTTTCCGGTGTTTTTGCGAATTGGATAGCGCTTCTATGGTATTCAGATAATCCATGGTTTGGTTATTTGAGGGTTTACTTTTTGTGTGTGTATATATGTATATAATGGATTCTATAGTATTATTTAAATAATAGACTGCTACTGTAACAGATTTAAATAGTTAAATAACTCTGAAAAAAGGAAGGAGTGTCTGTCCCCTTGTATTAACATAAAGTAAAACAGGTTAGATCAACCTGTACACAATTTTAATCAATATTTCATTATTAAAGTTGAATGAGATCAGAAACAACCTGATACATCACAAAGTCATTTTTGCCATTGTTACACAATTATATAAATTGTTGTGTTTTAAAAGTGTAACATGCCTTGTTATAATCATTTATTTGAACAGCTAAAAGACAACGCAATGGAAGGCTAAACCTACCTAATAATAATAGACCTAGAATAATTGAATTAAATTATTTGTGACCAGACCTACAATAATATTGCCCTAAAATGAAAATATTGTTTAGTGTAAAACCGGTTTAAGTGCAGATCACTGCAAGGCTTTGACAAGTGCCCTATTCATCAGTGTTGACTTGAGTAGTGTGCATTTACAGACTGTTTTCAGACAAAGGTTGTCTGAAATGTTTACCAAATCTAAAATTAGGACAGAGGAAATCAAACTCACTTTAAAAAAGTACAAACTATATATATTGAAAATGTACATAATTAACAAAAGACTGACAATTTTGAATAAGCTAGTTTAACTATTAAGAAAAAAAAATAGCATCCAAATTTCTACTAAATTAAAAACAAACCTATGCAAAGTTAAAATGCAAAATAGTTAATGTTAGTTTCTATTCTCTTTATGACACTTGCCCTATTCATCCGTGTTGACTTGAGTAGTGTACATTTACAGACTGTTTTCAGACAAAGTTTGTCTGAAAAGTTTACCACATCTAAAATTACGACAGAGGAAATCAAACTCACTTTAAAAAAGTACAAACTATATACATTGAAAATGTACATAATTAACAAAAGACTGACAATTTGGAATAAGCTAGTTTAACTATTAAGAAAAAAAAATAGCATCCAAATTTCTACTAAATTAAAAACAAACCTATGCAAAGTTAAAATGCAAAATAGTTAATGTTAGTTTCTATTCTCTTTATGACAAGACAAAATTTAGTTCTTTTTGATGGATGAACATTATACCAGTAGATAAAAAACAAGATATTTACAAAAAACAAAAAAAATCACTCAGGATACAGTATTTCTATTACAGTAAAAATGATCTGACAAACTTTTAGAACAAATTAAGTTGCTAAAGTATTTCTATACAAAATTTTGCAGATTGTCTTTGAAGTGTTATTATACTATTTTGAATATATATTTAACTATCTGAAACTTCTAAACAACAAAAATTAAAATAAGGAAATAAAATCTATAAACTTATAAATAATATATAATGACAATATATTAATATATTAATAACAATAATAATAATATAACAACAAATAAATAAATGGCTAATAGAACTTCTTAATATATAGCGAATGGTGAACTGAGCAAATTCAAAAGCATTTTTTTTTACTGGATTTTAAAGAAGTCTTTAGTAATGAAATCTTTTATTTGAGTTTATAATCTCATTTTATACAGTAAAAGAAAATATTTATTTTCTTTAAAAAAAGAATTAAAATATTTTAAACTTAAATTTAAGTAAAAATCCCTAAACTATATTTAAAAGGTATTTAGTACACTTGAAGGGTGTTTGACACTTAATTTACTGTAAGCTTTATGAAATAATACTAGAGCAGAACATATATTATCCAGGGATAGATAACCACGATAATTAATCATATACAATTCATTACAATCTAATTTAGACAGGTTTTTGTCTCTTTTATGAAAGTAATTTTTATTTTTAATCCCAAAAATTATCCACAAAAGCCATAAGAATTTGGTCCTATTTCTTGCATAGGAAGATACAGAAGGAAGACGAGCAGTTTTTGTTGTTGTTGTTTTAAGGCGAAAAGGACATTGAGGCTACTATCGCCTCCCTAAATGTAAGTGTGAGTGTAAAGTGTTTAAATTCTTTTTATATTCTTCTTCTTTTCTGCTAGGATTATTGTCACTATGTTCAGTATAATGATCTGCCTTCCTAAGCTTCGTCAATTCTACTTTCGTTGGCGCGCGTTTGGAGAACCTCCATCTTCAAAAACTATTTCTATACTGGTCACCAATATTATGGCCCATCCTATTTATAATTTTCTATCTCCACCTCGTACCCCTCCTCTATTCAACATGTGTACATTAAACCTGACGTGCTCGCTTCTGATTGGCTCTTCAAAATCATACGTTTTCGCTCGCTTCTGATTGGCTCCTTTCAAACTTTCTCTTCAACGGTCATCCATCCAGTAATTTTTGAAAATTTTTAGATTTTTAAACATAATATCTGCTTGCGATGATATCTGTTCATTTATTATGTTTTCTCCCTTTAATTTAGATTTAAAAATTTCCAAGTTCTCTAAAATATTCATTTGTCTTCCTTTTTCTGCCATATGTAGTACCTTCAAAGAGTTTTCTATTTCTCGAGATATGTGTCCCTCTTTTATTAAATGTGATGCATAATTTGAATTATTGTTGCCGTATTTGAATGATCTTACATGTTCTTTAAACCTAGTTCTAAATTTTCGTCCTGTTTGTCCTATGCAGACTGCCTCGCATTCACACTGTATTCTGTATACCCCGTTCTTACTATATTTGCCCTTTTCATCTATATTCCTTGTCAGTTTATTCCTTATCATACAGTAAAAGTGATATTTATATGATAATAATATTTAATTACAAATTTCATAGGATATTAAGATTTACAAAAGAACTAATTATCTAGTTTATAATAATGGGTATGTTATTCCTAGATAAGGAAAAAAAAGTTTGTTCCTTATCGTACAGTAAAAGTGATATTTATATGATAACAATATTTAATTACAAATTTCATAGAATATTAAGATTTACAATAGAACTAATTATCTAGTTTATAATAATGGGTATATTATTCCTAGATAAGGAAAAAAAAGTTTGTTCCTTATCGTACAGTAAAAGTGATATTTATATGATAATAATATTTAAATACAAATTTCATAGGATATTAAGATTTACAATAGAATCTCTATTATCTAGTTTATAATAATGGGTATATGATTATTCATAAATAAGGAAAAAACTGGCAAGGAATATAGAAGAAAAGGGCAAAAATAGTAAGAATGGGGTATACAGAATACAGTGTGAATGCGAGGCAGTCTACATAGGACAAACGGGACGAAAATTTAGAACTAGGTTTAAAGAACAGTAAGACCATTCAAATACGGCAACAATAATTCAAATTATGCATCACATTTAATAAAAGAGGGACACATACCTCGAGAAGTAGAAAACTCAATGAAGGTACTACTTATGGCAGAAAAAGGAAGACAAATGAATATTTTAGAGAACTTGGAAATTTTTAAATCTAAATTAAAGGGAGAAAACATAATAAATGAACAGTTATCATCGCAAGCAGATATTATGTTTAAAAATCTAAAAATTTTCAAAAATTACTGGATGGACGACCGTTGAAGAGAAAGTTTGAAAGGAGCCAATCAGAAGCGAGCGAAAACGTATGATTTTGAAGAGCCAATCAGAAGCGAGCACGTCAGGTTTAATGTACACATGTTGAATAGAGGAGGGGTACGAGGTGGAGATAGAAAATTATAAATAGGATGGGCCATAATATTGGTGACCAGTATAGAAATAGTTTTTGAAGATGGAGGTTCTCCGAAACGCGTCAACGAAAGTAGAATTGACGAAGCTAGGGAAGGCAGATCATTATACTGAACATAGTGACAATAATCCTAGCAGAAAAGAAGAAGAATATAAAAAGAATTTAAACACTTTACACTCACACTTACATTTAGGGAGGCGATAGTAGCCTCAATGTCCTTTTCGCCTTAAAACAACAACAACAAAAACTGCTCGTCTTCCTTCTGTATCTTCCTATGCAAGAAATAGGACCAAATTCTTATGGCTTTTGTGGATAATTTTTGGGATTAAAAATAAAAATTACTTTCATAAAAGAGACAAAAACCTGTCTAAATTAGATTGTAATGAATTGTATATGATTAATTATCGTGGTTATCTATCCCTGGATAATATATGTTCTGCTCTAGTATTATTTCATAAAGCTTACAGTAAATTAAGTGTCAAACACCCTTCAAGTGTACTAAATACCTTTTAAATATAGTTTAGGGATTTTTACTTAAATTTAAGTTTAAAATATTTTAATTCTTTTTAAAGAAAATAAATATTTTCTTTTTACTGTATAAAATGAGATTATAAACTCAAATAAAAGATTTCATTACTAAAGACTTCTTTAAAATCCAGTAAAAAAAATGCTTTTGAATTTGCTCAGTTCACCATTCGGCTATATATTAAGAAGTTCTATTAGCCATTTATTTATTTGTTGTTATATTATTATTATTGTTATTAATATATTAATATATTGTCATTATATATTATTTATAAGTTTATAGATTTTATTTCCTTATTTTAATTTTTGTTGTTTAGAAGTTTCAGATAGTTAAATATATATTCAAAATAGTATAATAACACTTCAAAGACAATCTGCAAAATTTTGTATAGAAATACTTTAGCAACTTAATTTGTTCTAAAAGTTTGTCAGATCATTTTTACTGTAATAGAAATACTGTATCCTGAGTGATTTTTTTTTTTTTGTAAATATCTTGTTTTTTATCTACTGGTATAATGTTCATCCATCAAAAAGAACTAAATTTTGTCTTGTCATAAAGAGAATAGAAACTAACATTAACTATTTTGCATTTTAACTTTGCATAGGTTTGTTTTTAATTTAGTAGAAATTTGGATGCTATTTTTTTTTCTTAATAGTTAAACTAGCTTATTCCAAATTGTCAGTCTTTTGTTAATTATGTACATTTTCAATGTATATAGTTTGTACTTTTTTAAAGTGAGTTTGATTTCCTCTGTCGTAATTTTAGATGTGGTAAACTTTTCAGACAAACTTTGTCTGAAAACAGTCTGTAAATGTACACTACTCAAGTCAACACGGATGAATAGGGCAAGTGTCATAAAGAGAATAGAAACTAACATTAACTATTTTGCATTTTAACTTTGCATAGGTTTGTTTTTAATTTAGTAAAAATTTGGATGCTAATAAAGTGTTTAAGTTGTAAGTGTGTGTTAGACTCGGGTACCACGAGGGACGTCTAAATCCTCTGAATAGGTGCAGCTAGTCTGCACTCCCCCCTGTGGGGAAGGAAGGAAGACGAGCAAATATTAAACAGTCAAATGAGACGATATACCACTGCAGAAGCTTGATAGGTACACAAATCGGCAGCTCTGCTACATACAAGTAAAAAAAAAAAAAAAAATGTATTCACATTCGTGTCATATGAAAAATTAGTTCAATTATTTTGTTGTGAGTTCTCTCAAAGATATTCTTGGTGTTTTCCTTCTAGGAATAATCATATACTCATTAAACTAGATAATAGAGGTTCTATTGTAAATCTTAATATCCTATGAAATTTGTATTTAAATATTAATATCACATAAATATCAATTTTACTGTACCAGTGTCTTTTGTTGGAACATCTGAAGTAATGTTAATAGAAAATGGTTGTGTTAATCTATTTTCCTGATATAACATTGGTATTAGATAATCACATTAATATTATTAATATAATAATATATACTGGTAATGTATACTGGTATACTGGTAATGTGAAAACTTTATTATACCTAAGCAAATATGAAATTAAGTAACAAAGAATAACTATAAATTTTTCCTAGTACCAATAAGGCAAAAAAAAATAACAAATTTGAAAATATGAAGATATCTTTCAATATTCTTTCAATATATCTTTCAAGATATCTTTCAAAATATCTTCAAATATCAAGAAAATTTTCAGTCTTTTAAATTTCAAATAGGAAGTGTCAGATTTTAATAATCACAGATATTTATATTTTGACTAAACTGTCATTTTTTTTAAGAGAAAACAATATTAACTAAGGTAATTGTCAGTCTTTTTAAAGTTACCAAATAAAACAAATTACATTAGAATTTATAAACTAGTTAACTTCTCTTATGACAAAATACAGAAAACATTAAAAAACATAAGGACCTAATAACATTAATGAACATATTGATCCCTATGATGTTCTATGAATAGTACAAACATAGTTCTGTATAGTAACATTAATTGTTAAAATTACAAAGTACATCATGGAGAAAATGAATAGCTGAAAAAAAGCTTTGGTACAAAGACTAAATGGCTAAACTAATGTCATTTTATTGAAGATAAAAAAAAATTAAGAAAGGTAATTTTCAGACTTGTTAAATTTACTACATGAAAAAATTACATTAAAATTTTGAAACTACTTAACTTCTCACGAGACAAAATACAGAAAATATTAAAAAACAAATGAACATATTGATCCTTAATCAAGTAATGTGCCAAAAAATTAACTTTCGAAATTATCAGATACAATAGCTAGTATAACAGAGATCCATTTTTCAGTCTTATTAATGTAAAACAGGCACTTGTAAGTCTCATTAACCTAACAAATTCATATTTTTGTTGTATGTTTAATAGCAAAGTTGTATGTTTAATTACCCTTAAAAAACTGTCTAAATTTTAAAGTTACATAACTTCTTAAGATGAAACATAAATGAACACATTTAAAAACATAAGGAACTAAAATGATTATAATAACGCCTTGGCCACCTTTTCGACAGATGTAAATGCTTGAAATAGTTCCGTGCCATAATTGGCGGTTGAATTTATAACGTATAACATCACGGAAATAAAGACTAGCTGAAGCTCTGTCAGTAACAGGTATCTGAAACAAAAACAAAAAATTAACACTGATACGTGTGATTTAAATCTTAATCAAAATAAACATGTATTACAAGGCAGAATGCTCTTGCTTCTTTTCGAAAACAATTTAATTAACACTTAGCTTGACTGCCTTTCTGTGAAAAATATCAATGCACACTATTTCCTCCATCTTAATTATAAGTGAGGTATGTCTGTTCTTGTGACAGGTTTAAATATGTTGTGCTAACAACAATATAGTTTTTTTATCAATTATTGTAGTTCGAAAATTGTTGGGCAGTAAATATTAAATGTTGACAAATTTGGTATTTTCAGCTACCATTGGGGATAAAATGAATTTATGTATTTTTTTTTAAGCTGAACACAATGTCATGAGGCACTTAAATATTTTTTTTTTAGGGTCTGTAAGCAAAATCATTGACCCTTATAAATTCGCATATGTATCCGTATGTTGGGAGGAAGCTTACTCGAGAAATAACTTAAAAATTTTGTGAAAATGGTCTTTGTACAGGCCTTAACCCAAGAAAAATATAGAGTGAGACAAAAAATATATATTTTTATTTATTTAATGTGGAGTATACTTTGAAACAAGAACTGCTGCTAATTTCTCTCTCTCTCTCTCTCTTCTCTCATGCACACACATGTGCACGCATGCACGCGCGTGCGCGCGCGCACACACACACACTTTTTTCACTGTCAGAGATTTCACAAGGACAGAATGAACCTGCAAAAATATTTGCAAGGCAGCATTACACTGGAAAATCTGATTGACTTCAGAGGCCAACTGGAGGACCATTGCAGGATTTGCTGCAGCGGTCATGCAGACAATGAGGAGTGAAGATCAAGAAAGAAGAGACAACGCTGTAGACAGAAAGGTGGATAGCCAGTCCAATGCCTGGCTGCAGTTCCGTGGGTTGACTTTTGGTTTTTTAGTATGAAGCAATAATATATATCATAACTTGAGTCCCACTCTCTTAGGAGTGACAGTACACTACCAAAGGTAATTGCCTGGCTTTATTTGTTATAACTTACAGCAAAATATAAACTTCCAAATTCAATAAAATTATCACTTATCTCTAAATCAGTTTGGTCATCAATGAATTGAAGTTTTTGTTTTGCAAGATATTAAGCAATAAAAAATTAAGTTTTGTACCTACATAAGGTATGCCAACGAAGTAATTCAATACTGATAAAGTAACCGATCCATTGCAGGCAACTACAATTGCAATAGTTTGAATAAGAGTTTGATTACTGCTTTTCCAATTAATGTTGCACCAAAGAATCTCGAAAATGGAACTACGAAATATCCACAAATAAATCCGGCAAAATCAGTAAAATGGTTTGGTAAGCTGGAAAAAAATCAGTAGCGATACATATAAGATTTTGTATACTGTAAACAAAAATATAAATACAGTATAGCTTGACTAGGTTTTTTTTACTTTAAGGCAAAAAGCACATTGAGGCTATTATCGCCTCCCTAAATGTAAGTGTGAGAGTAAAGTGTTAAAGTCATAAGTATAGTGTTGCAAGTATAAGTGTGTGTTAAGACTCGGGTACCGTAAGGGATGTCTAAATCCCTCAATAGGTGCAGCTAGTCTACACTCTCCTGTTGGGGAAGCTTGTCTAGGCATGGTCTGGAGTACGCAGAAACATTTTTTCTTTGCTTTTACGCAGGATGTTAACACTCCTAGCGGACAGCAAAGTAACTAATCATAACATAGCATGTCTCGAAGCAGTGGACACAGTAAGTCTGCATTGTATACAGTTTTTGTCATAGGCCTACCTCGTATGCATTTATGTATGTCAGATATTTCTGTTGAAAACTATTGTTGTTTTTAATTGTTTAATTTTGTGTTTTACCTTGTAGTGTTTTTTTTACGTATTTATATTTTACTTAATAAGTGACTGAGCTTTACTTAAATTTTTATACAAACTATATTATACATTAGTAGTAGTGTATTTTTTTTTTAACAATGGTGTCCAACTCATCTTCCAGTGATTCCGTCAGTAAGAAATCTAGTGATTCTGTCTGTTCAGGGAAACCCTTATGTGGACAGGCGCACGAAATGGTATACAACGTTGCAACTCATTTAAAAAAATGAAAAGTGAATATAAATTAAATATTAACGTTGTTCAGTCTGTAAGCAAAGCAACAGTTGTTTCTGTAGCAATGATATAAAACACGGACCTGAATACAAACGAAAATGGCACTAAAACATGATTATAGTAAGCTGTAAGTCTGATCTGCTCAAGTCAAACTGCATAAGTTTAGCTCTCCCTTCGCCCACTTTATTAGTAAAGCTGAATATAATGGTTTTCAACATTAACTCAAGTAGGTATTGTATTTCAATCATCCACTAGTTACAACTTAATTAGGAAATTCAAATATTTTAATCTAACAACAACATCCATAAGCCGCCTTGGTGGTCTAGCGGATAGCGTACTAGGCTTTCACCCCGAGGACCCGGGTTCGATTCCCGGCCAGGGCTTGGCATTTTCATACTCTATAAAATCATCCCACCGTCTGCATTAGCCCAAGTGTGCACAATAGTTGGACGTTAAAAAAAAAAAAAAAATCCAGTTGGGATTGAAAAAAACTAATTTAATTTTAAAGAAAAAAAAGAATATTAACTTAAAAAGTACAGGCGTATGTATATAAAAATCTAGTTATTTAGGTGAAAGTTAGTTAAAGACACATCATCTTCATGTAAAATTTTGAAAAAAATAAACCAGTGAAAATTGTTTTTAAATATCTTTTTTCAGTTTGAAGTTTCACCCTGTCAAACTTCTACTGCATTTGGAAAAGACATGTTGCACAATACAACCAGGAACATCCGTCACCTTCTTGCATATTGCCAAAATATTCACGAAAAACATTTTGAAAATGTAACGTAACGAAAATTAATTCAGTTTTGTTCTGTATTGATGGTTGTAAAGTCACATGATTAAAGTTTCTGGTTATTAATTATTTACAACTTGTTTTTTATTATTTGTTGTAAAGTTGTTACATTACCGTTTCTTATTAATTTTACACATACAGATTCACATAGATTTGTCAAAATTAATCGTTACCTTAAATTTAAGGGACAGAAGATAAAACTAACAAAAACAATATTTAAAAACAGATGTCACTGTTGATTTTTTTTTGCAAAATTTTACAAGAACATGACGAAATTTTACAGGAATTTACAAAAAAAAGGTGCATTCAAAATGGTGAAAAGAATTATTGAACAGAAATTTCCTTAATTTTATTTTCATTAATAAAATTTCATTATGTTCTAAAAGAATAAGACCACATGTTTGAAGAAAGTTTCATTTAACTCAGACATCTGGACCACCCAGTATATTTTGATATCACATAAACAGACCTACCAGTGATTCCTTGTTTCCCTTTTTTCCAAGTCCATATTGAACGCATACTTCTTGCAACATTAGTTTGCTTAATTTATCAACTGTGGTATTAATAATATATTCCAGAACACACTTTAATTCAAAGTAATTTTTTTATCAAGAGGACTGTTTCGACCTTCTGCGCAGACCAAGTAGAACAGAACCAACATGCCTTTTTTTCTCATCATGTTTGTTGTTTGTTAATTTTAAAAACTCGCTAAAACAAAAAAAAAAAAAGTTATGTAAGTAAAGTACAACCTGAAAGAAGTAAAAATTATTCAAATTTTCTATGTTGTTATACTAACTGATATACAATCCACCGTAATGTTTTTGTACAGGTGCCTGAGCTTATTTTAAATTTCACAGAACTTCTTGAAGAGCATTCTTGGTTCTTTAACCACATTAAACAGCATAACATATAGAAGATTGTATGCCCAGTATCCATTTAAGCCTACACGATTAATTGTAAAAAAATGGTAAATACTTGAAAAAAATTAAAAAATTGGTAATTTATTTCTGAATTTTAAAATTTTGAAGAAAAACAAAGACATACCTTCCATTTCTTCCCTAGACATAGTCTTTATAATATACATCTTCCAAAAAATGTTCCGTGCCTAAGAACCCCATTCCTTTTTTAATGGGTCATCAAATATTATGATTTGTCTAAATTTAGGTATAAATGTCCCAGGAGGGACACACTTGAAAAATCAGAAATTTTCACAAAACATTCATATATCGCGTTTTATTACGTGATTAAAATTTTATCACTGAGGTTTTATTAATTTCCGACTTACAAATTTTTGTAAATGCTAACATTTCAAGAAGCGATAGTAAGGGCAGATATTACATTTTTAGTAGTAAAAATCTAAATATTACACTCGTAATATTAAGCATATTTTAAAATTTATTAATAGTTCACAATTTGTAACTTCCTGGAAATGGAAATTATTCTTGAGTTTTTAAAAAGTACAGTACTGTACAAATATTTAATGAAACTCAAGGAAAATTTATCAAACATGTTTGCATAATGCTGTATGATACCGTTAAGATCTTCACATTTGTTAAAGACGAAATTCAAAGTTTCCTTTGGTCTACTGTATGCATAAAATAGGTGGGTGCTAAAATTTAAAACTCCATCAGGTGCATTATAAGAATAACGTTACAGCTTGCAGTGTATCAGAATGATATATTCATGTTCAAGCAAATCTCACAAGTACATAAGTATAATCTTTCGACATTGGATTGCTGAATCTGTGATGTAACATGTTTAATATCTCACTATTTAAACAGATTTGTAAAATAAAAATGTATGTGCTGTTTTGTTAAACAAAATTTCACTGTGTATGTTTCATGCATGAAGCCTGGATTGCACAACTTCTTTACTCAATGAAACAAAAATTACAACCTTATAAACAATTAAGCTTCCTGTAAGATATTTACACATAAACATACACTTTTCATAAAAAGTGAAACCTCAATAAAAAATACAATACTTCCCTGAAAATAAACAAACTACATTTGACACATGATCGCAGTTCACTATTCGATAAAACCTATCCTATTATTAAACTATGGCTACGACAAAAGTGAATGCAAATTTTGGTTTTCAAGTGTGCGACACAACAATAAATAAAAATGGCTGCAAAAATATCGCCTGTATATTAATTCGATTAAGCCTAATTTGATTCGATTAATTCGGTGGCCTAGTTGATAGCGTACTGTGCTTTCACCCCGAGGACCCGGGTTCGATTCCCGGCCAGGGTTTGGCATTTTCATACGTTATAAATCATCCTATCGTCTGCATTAGCCCAAGTGTGCACAATATTCGGACTTTAAACACACACAAAAAAAATAAATAAAATAATTTGATTAACTGCAACTGACAGAAGATTAAACAACTTTCATTTCAAATTTTTTTTTGAATACTCTACAATGTTATTTTTTAAATTGGAAATGCTTTTATTTATTATCTAGTTAACATAAAGTACTTGATGAAATAAATTATCTACCTTATTAGCGTAAGCTTGGACCAAGAATAATCAGGTTAGACCTAGGTTACTTGGTCGCCCATTAAGGTTTTATACAAATCCCTTTTTAAATTAGAACTTCATTTACTTATTTATTATATATAACATGTATTCTTTGTATGAGGGGCTGATGGCATTTTCCCACTTCTTTAACTAATCTGCAGACACTCCTAATCAAGTATGTTACTTTTTAGTGCTTATAATTATAACACACAATTAATTTTTTTATTCTTATTCTCAACCAGTAATTTTAGTACATCAACTAAATGATGTCTTATTTCAATTCTCTTGGAATAGCCTACATTCAGACTCTCCACTCATGAGATACCAACTAACAGTAGGCCCATATGTAATTTGCTGTAAGAGTTTCTATATATGTTATATTTCCAACTAAAACCATGTTAAAATAGTAGTTCAAAGAAAATTAGAACTAACAACATATTCTTAATTAACTGACTTACCACTGCTTGCAACTTTTTCCACCAATTTAACAAATAGCTAAATTATTTATTTATAAATAATTTTACTAGACCAACTTTATTCAAAACATTAAGTTGTTTCTTTATAAAGCAGTTGAAATTGTGTTAAGGCGAATCACCCATATTAGATTAGAATCGTACGTATCCTATTTCTTAAAAAAAATATTTTCTATTTAAAAAAAATATACAGTGGACACTTTCTTAAACCTCCCACCTTGTTTAACCGCCACACCTTGTCAAAAATGACCTAATGTGCAACCTATTAAAATTACCAGTATTATAACTTTATCATTCTAAAATTACCAATATGTATGTAGGCCTAACAAGTTAAGGTTTAACTGAACAAAATATGTAAGATCATTCTAGCAAAGATGGTGCATAATCTACAATTAATGTTCTAGGCCTGACAACACAAGAATTAGGAAAATCTAATATAACCTAATGGTTCAACGGTGATTGTTTACTGTTTGGCAGTTACAAAAAAATTTTCCATATTGAAATATATAGTTTATTTTTGCTTCATAACAACAGATTTACATGTTTAAAAAATCGGAAAGAAAAGAAAAGGTAAAAAAAACTTTCTTTATTTCCACGTAATTCAGTTTTATTTCCTCGTAAGTTTGGTTAAGTTATGTTAATCTTGATGAATAATTTTTTTAATATAACATTTATACTTTATGCCAGTCAAAGTAAAGAGTATAAGGGATCAGCGTTAACGGCAAGGATAAAGCAATGACAGTAATTGCGTCTCAAACCTACGACCATCAGGTGCACAGTTCAGAGACGTAGCAGACTGACAGACATGCTGACTACTGTTATCAAGTAAAAATGAAAAAAATTAAATTTGTATTTTCACACTATCCATGTTTATTCATTTTGCTTGTCAGAAAAACAAGAAAAGTTGAAAAACGTACATTATTTTCACACATACGATATTATTTATAGCAAAACGAAATCAAATATAAACTATTTATCTCAATATGGTTGCTGTTAATATAATTGGTGTCAACAAATTAGTAAAGAGTAGATGAACATTTCAATTGAAAGATAAACTCTCACACTATTTAAGATAATATCAATCAGCGCATTATTCAATCACATAAAATCATGTGAATACTTGTCAAAGGGTTAGGTACAGATAATTCACAGTATTAAAGATCTATACATAAAAATTTGTATAATACATAATTAGAAAATTTAAGAGGATTACTACATTGTCCAAAGTAATAATAATAAAACATTGTGTGTCATACAGTATAGTGTGTTATTTTTTTTCGATTGCCAAAAGTACAGGCGGTCTATTTCTGTTATCTACATATTCTGTCATCTGTCACACCAATAGTGCCGAGAATGATAGTTAATTGAGACTCTACTGTATTTTCATGTTCATTTTAGCAATATAAAACTTTAAAGAATAAGATTTATTTTGTTTGGTTTTATTTCTTTTTTTTACATGGTATTTTAGAAATTCTCAGATACATCATATACTGATATAAAATGCTAAGGTAACACCAATTACTATTATATACACTAATCACTTAAAAATATCGTATGTTTACATTATTAAATCACCTACAACAGCAGAGTGAGTAAATTCAGATGTTTTTTTAAAATTTGATTTAACCTTAATCAATAACTAAAAACCATAGTATGAATAGAAATAGAAATTTAATATTTTCTGATTAATTTTTGCTTGATAAAAAAGTAGCATGTTCAAAAAATCAAAAAAAAAGGTGAAAAACATACTTTATTTCAACACACACAGATATTATATTAGCTAGACTTGTAAAACTTGCTAATCTAACATGGTATGCATGGAAATAAAATAAATTTATCCCTTTTTCTTGTTTCTGTGACTTTTTAAATATGTTAATCTATTATTAGTAAGCAAAAATTAATGGCAAATTCAGTCAGATTACCTTCACATTGATGTTTTCAGTTGCTGTACCAAACAACACACACTTCACAATGTCTGTTCAATATTGGGAGATAGGAAATTTTCCTTAAACCTTGTACTTCATTATCTTGTTGATAACTCTTCAAACACATCATGCTGTTGGTAGAAAGCAAAAATAAACAATTTATGTCAATAAGGTTGTTTATGACTGTAAATCATGCATAGAACATGCACAGATCATGCATAAAACAGTAAACAATTAGGCTTACTTGGGCAACATTTTAATAAATAATGTCTAATTATAACAAACTGCTAATATGGTTCCTCCCCCACCGCCAAAACACTTTATTTTATACCCATAAGTTATAATCAAAGTATATTTCCAGAAAGGAAATTACCAGAAGCAAAAAAAAAAAAATCGAGTTCCATAAACTATTGAACGACCTAAAGTGAGGTTCCGAGGAGAAGTCTCAGAACCTTTTAAGATGAAAACGGGATTACGGTAGGGAGATGGTCTTTCCCTCTCTTATTTAACTATGTTTTGGAAAAAGTTATTAGAGAGTGGAACAAGGTTAATGGGCAAATCAAAATTGGAACAAAGATAGGGTTAAATTGTTTAGCCTTTGCGGACAATTTGGTACTCTTATCGAACAGCTGAGAAGACACAATACACCAAATTGAATGACTAAGAGACATCGCAGGAAAATTCGGCCTCCAAATATCCTTCAGGAAAACAGAGATAATGCCAATAAGAAAGACAGAACAAAAGTTTGTAAAAATTGGTAACAATCAGTTAAAGATTACTGATAATTTTAAGTACTTGGGAGAAACTATTACCAGAGACCTCAGAGAAAAACCAGCAATACTTAACAGAGTAGCTAAATTAAGATCTGCCTTCTATTTGACCCAGAACACATACAAAAAAAAAAAATTGCTTTCTATAAAATCTAAACTTAGGCATTATAACACGGTCATAAAGGCAAGCGTAACTTACGCCTCAGAGACCCTATTTAATCTAAAGAGCCAAAATAGAACGGAGGAGCTCCAGAGAATGGAAAGGAGAGTACTCCAAACAATTATTAATAAGAAACATTTGGTGGGGGGGGACAGTACAGACTGTTGCCGAATGCGGTCTTGTATCGGAACAAGCAGCTCACTAATATTTTTAAGAAAAGAAGATTGGCCTTCTTTGGACACCTAACTTAAAGAGCCAAAATAGAACGAAGGAGCTCCAGAGAATGGAAAGGAGAGTACTCCAAACAATTATTAATAAGAAACATTTGATGGGGGGGGACAGTACAGACTGTTGCCGTATGTGGTCTTGTATCGGAACAAGCAGCTCACTAATATTTTTAAGAAAAGATGATTGGCCTTCTTTGGACACCTAACTCGATTACCGTAGAGTAGACTTAGGAGGAGATTATTTGACTACCAACTGAAGTGTAAAGTTAAGAACTAGTTGAAGGAGGTGGAACAGGACTTGGAGGAACTGGGAATAACCAGGGAGCAATTGGCAGGAAGGAGGGAAAAAGCGATCTTAAAAAGTCAGGAAACCCAATTACAGTTTAGGGAAAAACGTCCACGAAACATAGTATATTCGGAAGAACTCAGACTTCAGAGATCAATAAGATTAAAAAAAAAACTGGGAAGAACGCAGAAAAACCAAAAGACTTAATTAAATTGACTGCGTGTTCTCCAATGTGGGCTTCAATTTACAAAAAAAAACTATTGAATGAATGTTAATAACAATGCACTTTTTTAATATGAAAATACTTTATTTAAGGCCTATAAGTAATAATCAAAAGTATAAAGATGATGGAGTTCTTGAAGATCAGAAAAAACTACCTGAATAATCTAACCAACAGGCTAATATTGCAAGCAAGTTATTAACCTTATATTTATCATTATAACAGATATAAAGCAGCTACTGTAATAACACAGATAAACTACTTAAGATACTACTTAGATGACCATGGCATTACAATCCTGTTCGCTATGTGAAATTAAATTATATATTATTAATTCTGTACAGAAGTAACATTAATATACTGAAGTACATTACTAATACTTCTGACATTTAAGAATGTTTAAAAAAGTAATCATTTTGCCAATTTTTTGGTTTTATTATGTGGTATATTATTTCACTGAGAGATCAACCCTTAGATTATATTTATTGATAAATTATAATTTTTAGATATTACGGTTTATTACAGAATCATATTCTCACGTCCATTTCTTCAAAGCAGAGACAGCTTTATATCCACCACAATAACACTTGTTAGAAAGATTAGCAGCTTTCACAGAATACTAGTTACATAACCAACAACTGAGTGAAACCCCAACAACCAAGTCGAGTGAGGTCGGTTCCTTTTTTTAAAAATAGTTTATATTCCTTTCATTATTAATATCATGTATTTCATTAATCGTTTCTGTGATTAAAAAATGTTTCCTACAACTGAGTTAAAACACCCAACATCTGAGTCGAGGCAAGTTTAGAAGTAAACACCCAATAACTGAGTCCAGTTAATTATTAAGTTCTATTTTTAAAAAAATGTATATTCTTTTTAATGTTAATAACACATACTTAATTAATTATTTTTGTGATGAAAAGGGATTTCCTACATTAGCACAGTACTGATATTGCTTTTATTTTCATTTTTTCATAACTTCCTGTTATTTCTGGACTTTTCTGTTTTGGATTATTAATATTGGAAAGCATTTTGAAGCAAAATTTCCAAAATTGACAAAAGTCCCCAAAACTTAGTTTTATGTCAATTAACTTCATTATAAAATAGGTAATAGAATGAACAATTCTTAAATTCATGAAAAGCAGTGCCCAACAATGGTACAAATACCATCTGCTAAGAGTACCCTACTCTGTTAGAGAAGACATTCAACAAAATCTGAAGATAAAATAAATTCATATCACTTTTGAAATTGTTAAAGCACTAAATAAACTTTATTACAAAAAATGCGTTACACATACTTTAACATACATTAACATAAGTTAATAACTACAAATAGGTCCAGCAAACTCAAATATAGGCTACCGGCTTCAGAATATAATGCCAAAGTTTGTGAATAAAAAAAATGATGTTTTAATCAAAATATGAATGGTAAAGAGAATACAGTATAAATATAACAGAACAAATTAGGGTAAATTATGCAGTGTAGTCCTGGATTTTTCAATATTTTTTTTTTTTACTAAACCTTTTATTACAAGCCCAAAAACAATAATCCAAAATATAAAAGCGTGGAAACCATTTGAAGTAGAGATGGGTAAGAAAACAACAAACTGTTTTTCTATATACGAAAAACAAACTGCTTTTCCAAACGGAAACAAGCAGTAAGAATTGGACTGGATCGTGTTTTGTTAAACGAGGAACAGCAGTTTGGACTTCCCCACCACCTACGTTCTATTCGAACATTGCCGCAAGCGCTAAAACTAATTTTCCTGCTAAACTGTTTTCCAGCAAACAGTGCAAACACATTTTCTTTAACCTGTTATACTTTTTCCCTCTATTTCAAAGTTTCTTGTTGCAACAGTAAGAACTGTTTGGGCGTTGTCAAAGTTTATCTCTATTTTGTTGTTTGAAAGTTTTAAAAGTAAAATTTGTTGTTCAAACATTTTTTTAAACTGTAAAAACAGCCATAATTGTGTTTTATATTAGTTTTTCTCCGTAGTTTACTTTGTGTTTAGAAATTTAAAAATATTTAGTGGACAATTTTGAAAATTTTCTTTTACTTTTTTTGTTTTTAGAATTAAGTGCATAGTTTTTAATTATTTATTGGATGTGCGGACTTTTTAGAATTCACAATATCTACTCTTGTATATATCTTGAATAATTTTAGGTTATTTTAGAACTTTTTAGAAAATATTACAAACATCTTACATTTTATTTTTATAAGGAGCCTAATTTTCTTTTAAAACATTTGTTTTGTTAAATATGTTATTACAATAAACTTTATAATTTTTCTGTGTTGTAAAATGGAAATCTTATTTTTTTTCTCTAATGCTAATGTTATTAACCTATAATAACCTAATGTTAATAACCTATAATTTTGTAACTATATAGAGTCAATTTTATTTAAACATATTTGGCCTATATTCTTATTACTATAATTTACTTATTAAGGTTACTTTTTTCAGTGTTGAAAAATGAAAACCTACTTTCTCCCAAATAAAAATATGACAGTAACATCTCACATTTTGTAAGTACATAACCTAATTTTATTTAAACGTATTTTTTATATTTATTATCAATCATCAATATTTTTTAATCAACTAAAAATATTCTAAATTGTTTGCATTTCAAGTAAATATGCAAAGGCTATTTAATTTTTAAGTAAAAAGAAAGAATGCTTCTATTAGAAATTCATTGCATTTTGTACATAAAATGGCATACATATATATATATTACGTTTTGAGAATGTAATTTAATTATTACTATACTTATAAGGATTATTTTTTTCTAAATGTTTTACATCCAAAAACAGTTAAGGACATGGTGGTAATGGGAATGAAAAAGTAGTCTTAGAAAACTGAACGGTTGTGCTTGTTTTAGATGCTAATCGACTTTCAGTTTTCTAAACCTGTTTTTTTTCAAACAGTTTTTTTTCAACAAACTGTTCGTTGATATTTTGTAAAAAAATAGCAGAAATACCCATCCCTAATTTAGAAGTACAATAAAAATCGAAAATAAAAGTGACCAATACAATCTCAAAATTACTAACGTGCGAAAGTCAGTAACATGTTGTAGATCAGTAAAACGATAAAAATATGTCTGTTTTTGGGTGATAAAAAACTTTAAATTTTTTTTAAAGAATACCCGATAGGTGAAAACCCTGTTTAATTAAAGTAGTAACTAACTTGTAGTAAACGTTATTGTAACTGATATAATGCAGCCAGCTTTGTAGAACTGGTGAATTCTAAGCTTACATAGTGGTACCCCTGGCTAACTTCTGATATCATAAAACGGTCTAATTCACAGAATGAAAAATAACTCGCATAACAGTTTACTTTCTGATAAAGGGGTTAAATCCCCCTGATACTTAACTGTTATGTGTCCCATTTTTCATTCCGTTAATTGGACAATTGTCCAGGTCGACAGCAGCCGCGGTACTACTGTATAAGCAAAGAATGCACAAATCCTACAAAGCAGGGACTGCATTATATCCGCCACGATTATATTTATTACAAGACTATTAACTACCTTAATTAAACAGGGATTTCACCCATCATAAGTGTCAATTATGTTCACCTCGAAACAACCATGTCAATTAGGTTATGAAATTTTTTTTTTTAATAAAAGTTTTTTTATCACCCAACAACCTTATTAGACCCAACAACAGTGTCAACTGGGTTTACTACGCAACAACCGTGTCAGTTCGGTTTAGAGTACGCGCTTTTATATTTTGGATTATTGTTTTAGGGAATGTAATAAATGGTTTAAGTAAAAAAAATATAGATTTTTTTTTTAACGTCCGACTATTGTGCACACTTGGGCTAATACAGACGATGGGATGATTTATAGCGTATGAAAATGCCAAACCCTTCGCCGGGAATCTAACCCGGGTCCTCGGGGTGAAAGCCTAATACGCTATCAACTAGGCCACCGAGGCGGCTCACCGCCTGTTTGAGCCTCGGTGGCCTAGTTGATAGTGTACTGGGTTTTCACACCGAGGACTCGGGTTCGATTCACGGCCAGGGCTTGGCATTTTCATAAGCTATAAATAATTCCATCGTTTGCATTAGCCCAAGTGTGCACAATAGTCGGACGTTAAACACCAAAAAAAAAAAAAAAATGAAACAAAACTGTGGACACCCAAAATGTCCGATTCATTTTTTGATATGTTAAAAGCCCCACCTTTTATTGGGACAAGATTTGATATATTTCTACGAAAACTTTTATGTTTGTTAATTGCTATTAACAGGTTTGGTTAAAATACACACTAAAAAAATATAGAAGAATCCAAGACAAGCTACACTGCATATTTATCTAAATTAAAAATATGTCTACACACTTACCATGTATAAATGCCACAATTACACAAACACAAAGATTCTACTTCTAAACAGATTCAGAATAAAGATATATATATATATATGTGTGTGTGTGTGTGTGTGTGTGAAGATGTACAGTACCCTTCACAAAGTATTGTACAACATAGAAATGGAAGCCACAAAGTAAATTTCAAAGTTCGAATATACATACAGTGATGCAACACAACAGCAAAAAATACCAAATGATATATATTATATAGGTGGCTGTAAAAAAACATAAATTGCATAAAAAAACAACGAAACACTACAATAAAAGCGGAACATTAACTTTTACGGAAACTACATTAAATAGCGTTTATGAAAATTTCTACACTAAAATACAAATAACTACTTCAAGTACTGATAATACTGAATAATTAATTAGTTATTTTGTTTCAGAAATTCAGCATTTACTCTAGTATTTTAGCCTAGTAATTTTCGTAATAATTCATTACATTATATTATCCCTGAATTACACAACTATTTAAATACCTTAGAGGGCCACGTTTGACTTTATAACTACTGCATAATAAATGTATTAAAAGTCTTTGTCACAAATACTTAATAATAATTACATATACACTAATCATATGCTTTTACTTTACAGTTATTATTTTTACCTAAGCAATTTAAAGGAAATTGTTAAAATAAACTCTAACTATTTTATTTTCTGTATATTTTTATTAATATAGGTATAATATTATAATATTATAGTATATTATTAGTATATTATAGTATATTATTATACTATAGTATGGTCAAATTTATACAAAGTACAAGATTGAATATCAAAATGAATTGTTAAATTTTACAATAGTATTTTCTGAAATTAATTCTATAGATGGTAATTATTTTTCATAGTAGTATCTATAATGTGAAAAAAATTAAATGGTTCGTAGAAACTAACGCGACTAAGTTTTTAATTACCCTGTTTAAACCGATAACAGATTACGACTTTAATGAAATTGATGACTTTTACTAGCCACGTCGCTTGTCAATTTTGTTAAGTTACTCTCATTTCGATTCATTGCTCGACAAAGTTTGCTTTATCTGGCGTAAAGAATTATTTACTTTTACGTGCATAAAAACACAACCACACACCCACTGACCCACCCACCCACACACACACACACACACACTATATATATATATATATATATATATATATTATATATATATATATATATTATATATATTATATATATATATATATATATATTTATATATATATATATATATATATATATATATATATATATATATATAATATATGCCATCCTTGCAACTCTAATGCTTTTTCCCTATTGATACACGTTCTTCTTTCTTTTTCGCTATGTTTCAATTCGGTTTCATTGCTGTATAAAATTTATCGTTCTAGGTGTAAAGAAGTTGTTATTCATTTGAAATACCTCTGTGTTGTTCCTGTTATTGGATTTTTCTATTGTAGCACAAATATGGTGGTTTTAGCTAAGGCGCATGTCGTTATGGTTAAGAAAACATTAAAATTAGCCCAACGTAACTTAACTATTCGTTCTTAGTACAGTCAAAAATATATAAGATGGTCACCAAACAAAAAAAATAAAATAACATTATTACAGGATTTCTTTCCCGCGCATGTGCTGTGTAATATGTAAAAAATGTCTACAATTTTAAGTGACAAGTGGTATTTTTTTGTCTGTGTAGTTTGTGATCATGATGATCACACCACACATCACACTTCATCATTAGTTGTTAGTCAATTATGAGGTTAAGTTTTTAATCAATATGAATTACGTGTTTTAATAGGGAGTAATGTGTTCGATAAACAACGAAAAAAACGCGCATAGTTTGCAGGCCATTTATTATATTCTAAATAATGTTAAACTTAGATTTAAATGATACCTGATGAAAAATGGCACCAATTTTATATACTTTATTTGGTTTTGCAACGTTTTTTTTAGTATTTTGGTGTGGCAAATGGTTAGTTCATATAACTGCCTTAATATATGGGTAAGTAGATTTATATTTACATTATTAAGAAACTTTCCTTATAATCGTTTTAATACCTTTAACTTTAACAACAGACTATTTAAGAGGTTAGGGCTGAGTTTTTTTTAACTAGTTGGTTTGATCTTTAAATTAAGTATCTTTAACTTTGTAGAAACTCTTTAGAAATAATTTTTCACAAAACTTCACATAAACATTACTTTGCAAAACACACACGTTTAGTTTTATTTTAATGGGCCTAATTTTATTGTTCAAGTAAGAAATGGGTTTACTGGAATTGTTCTTGTGTTAATTACTTATTTTGTAAACTTTTGTTTTTTGTAATAAATAGCTTAGGATACTTCCTGTTTTTATAATAATAGTATTTAATACAAATATAGGTGAAAAAGAGGGTTGTACATAAGAATTACAACTGCATAATTTGGAACATATGATTCTCAAGTACTTTCAAATGTAACTGTATAAGTAACTACACAGATTTTAAAAGCATCAAGTCTTTATCGAAACCTCTTCATTTATAATTAAAATAATTTAATGAATTCATATTTATTAATAGGTTAACCTTACAAATAAATGGGAATTACGCTGGGCTGCTAGGATTTTTTAAACTAATGTACAGACATTTCTAAATTGGCCTAGTACAAATTATCTTTTTTGGTATTTATGATATCTGAAATCTCTTATAAAATTTATGATATTTAAATATTTTTTCTTTCATTTCATACCTTCAATTAAGTGATATTTACCACAGAAGATTAAATTGCTTATAATAATTTTATGCAGTTTTCAATGGATCTGTGTTGTAATGTCATTGCCCTTTACATTTCATGGAAAATGTTATGGTTTTACTATAAAGTTTCCTTGGTATGAATATGGTGGTAGCATTTATTCAAGTTATTAATTTTCAAGTATTACATTATTCAAGTATTCATTAATTTTGGTCCAGCTTGAATCTAGGGATTCGGAGACTTTGTTCCATACATATCATGAAATAAATAGATTCTATCAGGAACAACATTATTAGTGACTTTGGGTAGCTTTTAATTACCTTTTTAATTGTGGCTTTATCCATTTGATGGTTAACCACTCGGTTGCTTATGTTGATTATGTAACTAGTGCATATACGAAATTGGTCAAGAAATGCTGCATGACGTTTGACATGCGATCCCACAATTTGGTATTAAAAAAAATCATGTGTTATTTAGCCAAATTTAAAATTAAATTCAAATATGGCAACTATAAGCAAATAATAGGAATTTTTTTAAATCTGCGGATGTTGTCCACCATAAGGGTCATTAGAAGTTAGTAACTTTTATGTAATACTAGTTTTATACAAAAGAATATTAAGTTTTTCATTGTATACTACTTTCACACAAAATTGTGTTAGTTTAGTTAGGTTATTAAAGTATATTTTTGCAAAGAAAAGTTTTTATTGTTTTTATTATAAAATTAATTGAGTTATCAAACACAGTTAATTATTTTTGCAATGAAGTTAGCTACACAGTAGTAATTTTTAAGTTTTGGGGGTTGTTTTGATTTCTTATTTTATTTACGGTAGTTTCCATTTTTGTATTCTGCATTAATGTGCATGTAATAAAGAATTTTGGCAAAAAAAAACAAAAATAGCCGAAAGTCCTAAAAAGTCCTATTTATGCCTACCTCTTTTTTTAGTGCAAATAATTATAACTCAAATTACCAATTAAAAATAATATTTTTCTAATCTTAATCATCATGTGAAAATGATTAATTTTTAACAAATACATATTGAAAATATTTTAAGCTATTATTCTATTGTAAATAATATAATCTACTAACTTTTATATATTTATTAAGATTGAAATAAGGTAGCCACTACTTTTAAAAATAATAAAGGGCCTATCAATGTCATTGTATTCCAACTGGCATGACTACAAATTTCAAGGAAATGACAAAGCAAACACAATTTTCAGCATTATTTCTTTTTTGGACAAATATTACCTCCTGCATTATTTATTTATTTGAAGGTTATGCCTTTATAATGTTTTTTTAAAGAAAGATATACTTGTTAACTTAATTTAACATTGTTTGGATGGATATAATATATAAGGTCTGTCATTGAAACGGGATGTTTGTAGGTGTCCTTGAGGCAAAGTTGGAAGGTAGTGGGGGCAAAGTTACTGGTGCTTCCTTACCTGCACAATTTAATTGCAATGGATCATTGGGCGGGTGAAAAATACAGCTACGCAGTGAAAGCATATTATCAAAATGGTGAAAGTTTTGTGTGCAAACTTGATGTGCTTTTTGATGTCATTTTAACATACCGCGTAACCAGACTGTTCAGTCAGATAATGTGATTTGAACATGGACAAACAACCTTGAGCAAACGGGATCTACTTCTAAAAAAGGTGGCAGGAATGTAAAAACTGTTCAAACACCTGAAAACATCACAGCTTTTCAAGAGGCTATGGTTAGAAGTCCACACTTAACAGCCAAACAACATGCCCTTCGCATTGGAGTAAGTCTGTGAGAAGAATTTTCCATCAGGACCTTAATTTCCACCCGTACAAACTTCAGATTTGCACAATCTCTTAATCAGGGTGACTATGAACAAAGAATTAAATTTTGTGAAAATATGCTCCGGATTTTGGAAGAAAATGATGTCCAAGTGTACAACATGTGGATAAGTGACATGCATTTCCACCTCACAGATTTTGTCAATAAACAAAACTTCAGATACTGGGCAGCAAAAAAACTCTCTTTTACTTCATGAGAGGTCTCTTCATTCTCAGAAAGTGACAGTGTGTTACGCAATTTTGGCGAGTGGAATCATCGATCCATTTTTCTTCAAGGATGATGGTAGTAATATGTTGACTGTTAATTCTCAGTGTTATGTTGAAATGATTCAACATTTTCTCACACCACGTATTACTGGCTTTCCAGTGTATAAGCAGACACTTTTCCAACAAGATCGGGCTACAAGTCACACCACAATCATTTCAATGAATGCTTAAAGTATTTTGTTCCCGTGACATGTCATTTCTTGTAACAGGAATATTTCTTGGCCCCCTTGCTTCCCTGATTTAACTGATTGCTGCAATACCTATCAACTTGCGAGAGGTCATTCAAAACATCCAGGCTAGGCTCCAAGAATGCCTTAACTGAATTGGAGGGTATTTGGTAGACGTAGTGTTCAGAAAATATTTTTTCTGTATTGTACCCATAATGGTTATTCTTGTAAATTCATGTATTTACGAAGAAAATATTTAAAAAGTTTTTTCAACAACCATTTATTGAATCATCACGTTTCATTGGTGGACCCTGTATATAGAAACCTTGAAATGAGTTACATATACAGTAGACTCTTGTTTGTACAAATGAAATAATAGGATCTTGTTTGTACTACCTAGATGTGAAAATACTGTATGCAATTTGGAACTTACAAGGTCATATTTTTGACTATGATTGTATGAGAATAAAATATCATTTTAAGTCATTACAATACCTACCACATTAATCATTAATACTATGCACAACACTATTTTTACAGAAAATAGGCTGCTTGACTCATTTCCGAGAATGCCCATTATAGTTAGTTTTGTTGACGGCTGACCTGGTTGGCTTACACAGCCTATACAGGGGTACCCACATTTGTGGTTAGTTATATTTATTGATTTCAGCTTTGAAAAAAGACATTATTTTTGGTGTATGATTTTTATTAAATTTACTTTTTCCATTGGGTGTTCATACCATCCAAATGTCCGTACAAACTAGGTTCATATAATTGAGAATCTACCGTAGTAGATCCTGTTAATTTGAAACTCATGAATCTATATAGCCTACTTATCATAATGAAAACAAAACAGCATTAATTTTAACACTTAATAATAGTTTATCTATGGCCACAGAGAACTAAAATTCCAACCAAATATCAAGTTAGTATCAAGTTTTTTCTTATAAAACTTTGTGTTATTTTCTTTTTACTAATGTTTTAAATTTATTCACTTGGTGTATGTTAATACTGCCTTTCCGACAGCCATCTTGTTCTGTAATTCATTTTTAATTTTTAATCCACTTGGATTGGAACAAAAATAATAAGATCCCTCTTATAAATAAATGACTAAGAACAAATAACAAAGAACTATTAGTGGATATTAGCGTGACCAACAACAATATTCATGATTTTTTTTAACTATCTTCTATTTATGATACAGAAGATTAAGTCAATGTCTGGTGCCGTTAGTTTGTTGAATTACGTCACAAATAATTTAGATAAAACATTTAGTGAATGTTCCTTTTTTTTTGTAAGAAATTCAGAGTATTTTATTTAATCATGAGCCTAAATTGTAAGGTACTTTTTTAAGAATATCGCCCTTTTTAATTCCAGTCAGTAGAGTATTTATTGTAAGGCTACATATATTGCTATAGATTCAAATATTGTCTATTATTCCTTGTTAAAACATTTTGTAATACCTCAATTTTCAAAAACAATGCCTTCCTTTAGCTGTATTAAATTTATTTTGTTCATTATTTTTTTTTCTAAATGGATATATTTTAAAACATGTCATGAAAAAAAGATGACAAACTCTAGGAATGACATCAAGATTTGATATATATATATATATATATATATATATATATATATATATATATGTCTAACCATTAATATGTCACAGTATTTTTTAATTAGGTTATAAAGCTTACAAACTATCCCACCATGGCCCTCTGTTCCAATACATGTTTCACAAGGATGTATGTTTCTGAAGAATCTTTGGATCCTGTTGGTCATAATGGATTTTTTCCAAATAAGACTAATGTTAGTTAATGATACATTAACTATTTGCTAAGATACATATGTGTTTGATATTTCATGTGTTGATATTTAAAGGTCTTGTATATAGGAATGTAGTCTGTTTTTTTCCAAACAAGTGTTTTAAAACAAGATATCAAATATAGTTTTACCTAACAATTAGCAAAGTACTCTGCATCGCTAACTAACATTAGTCTTATAGGGAATAGATTCAGTATAGCCGATAGAGTCCACAGACTGCCATACTGCTGTGATGTGTCACCTGCTGTATATATGAACTTTGTATTTTTTGTAATATTGCTTATTGAAATAAAGTTGTAAAATATTTGATTTGTTACAGAAAGTACAGATTACATAAAAAACTTAACATACAACCCACAGAAACTCCTTTACCTGGGGTCTCGGTGATAAAACCACTCATGGGTGTCGACCCTAATTTATTTGGAAATATAGAAACATTTTTTACAATGAGTTACCCTTTGGTAAGTAATTGATACTTAATAGTAAGTACTAGTATTGAAACTATGATCAAATCATAGCCAACATATAACGTTTTTTTCATGGATGGAAAAAATGTGAATTATATTTCGAGAAGAAAGTTTGGTCTGACATTTTGCCAGAATAGTATCTGATATTTTCAATGTGGTTCTTGCTCCAGGTCTCAGATATCGAACTGCCGGAGAAAAACAAGCTCAACTTCAGACTGGAAGCGAGAACCACTTTAAAGATCCAAGCAAATTTGGTCAGATGTTAGAACAATGTTTTTTCTTGAAACGATGGTGTCAGACAGCTGTATACTGCGAATAAATACGTAATCGGACAGATGTCTTTTAAAAAACTTTCTTTAACAGTATCATTATTGGTCACATTTGATAATCACCTTAAAAAAGTGATCTAGAGATCAGAATTTCTGGACTGATTTCAAGGACCCACATCTTTCCTTACTGCTCATCAGTAAGGGTCTTACTGTGGCTGCCCCAGTATCTCATTTTTCCAGTGGAAATTCACCAATAAACACAAGCAGTTGTAATGTTGCAAGCAACGTATTAAAGCTTTCATTCGTCCTGCTGAATAGTTTTGTTAATGAATGTGAATAAACAATTTTTCTTTCCCACTAATAAATTCAAATAGCAGGTGCAATTTACATTGGCGAAATTCAGAATAGGCCCTACATTTAATCAAATTGGTGATCCTTTTTTCAGCAAAGTGTCCTAATATCCGACAGTGATACTACATTGCTCTAATGTAAAAGTACCTCTAGAAATAACTTTGTTTTTAAATACTGAACAAATAAAGAAGTAGCGAAGAAGAAGAATGATCACAGTTTCTTCATAAACAAATAATTTAAAAACATTTTTTTTTATAAATGGCCTAATAATGCTAAAAGTGGTGTGTAAATGTATTGTCCTAGCGTAAACTGGGGCTGCGACTTACATGCTCCCTATATTTGTTAATTTTTTTTACTCAAGTAATATGGAATAAATTAATTTATAGTAAAAGTAAACAAGCCTTAATATATATTTAAGTACTATATAATAAATATAAGTATAAAGACTTACCGCCTTCTGATTATTATAAAATATTTTATTATTGATGTAGGTTTTGGAATTACGTTATATCACAAAGTATGACAACTTTCTATATTATTACATTACACATTAAGAACACTAACACATAGAATTTGTACAAAACATTTAACATATAAGGATTGTATAGTACAATCATGAGGGTTTGCATCTCATGAGCGTCAACCAATAACTATAGGTCAGCCAATTAGAAAGGCCTTCTAAGAACACCAATAGGGTAGAGAGAACAAATGTGCGAGTGAGATGTCGAGTCCCCACACTTTCACAACTCTGTCCTTCATTATCGCTGAGTAATAACAGTTTGTAAACTCAGAATGGCAGACGTCTGTGTTATTGCACTGTCGGAGGGAGCTGGAGGGGATTTTTTGTGTAGGCCTTTTACTAAGTGGCTGGACTACACCTAAGTACAGTGAAAGTTTCATTAACGGACACTTCTAAATAATGCACTCTTCTTCATAATGGACATTTTTGTATTCCCTGAATGAGATAGCAGAGCCGCCTCGGTGGCCTAGTGGATAGCATACTAGGCTTTAACTCCGAGGACCTGGGTTCGATTCCCGGCGAGGGCTTGGCATTTTCATACGCTATAAATCATCCCATCGTCTGCATTAGCTCAAGTGTGCACAATAGTCGGACGTTAAACACCAAAAAAAGAAAAATTTAAATAGCAGACATTCTTAAATACGGACACGAACATTAAATCAGTGGTCCATGTGCTCATTGAAACTTCGTAATACTGGACAATGAGTATAACAAGTCAGCTTTTTTATGTATGCAAGCAAACAAAACTGTACTGTTCGTTATTTTTCTAGCAGACCTCTTCTTGGAAACGAGTTAGGAAAGAACACATGTAGCGAATATGACGCAATGTTGCATATATGAGTAGGAAGGATGTGGTGTGTCAGTGATACTTCCACTTTTTGGCAGTGTCAAAAAAAAAGAACAAACTGAATTTTTCTTGTTACTCTAATCGGAACAAGAAGGGAATATATAAGATTATCAGGGAATATATAATATCAGCATAATTCACTTATACTTCCACTTTTTGGCAGTGTCAAAAAAAAAGAACAAACTGAATTTTTCTTGTTACTCTAATCGGAACAAGAAGGGAATATATAAGATTATCAGGGAATATATAATATCAGCATAATTCACTTATAGGCTCCATCATGGGTGGAATGAGATAAATACGCTTTGTTGAACTGTTATAGATGACAGTTCAACACAGGACCAGTGTGAGTCCAGTTTGGTTTGATTCAACCAACATTTATGCATGAGACTGATCTGGATAGTTGTTTTCACTTACTTTTCTGTATACTTAAATGTGTTTAAACTCACAAAACTGACTACTTTAATAGATTTGGTGATCGACAGGAGCACGGGACCAAACAGTCGGACCCATGGTCCATTATGCCCAAGTTGGTTATGAGGGAATGTGCTGCATTTTAATTTGAACATTTCATATTCATTACAATTGTACTGTATTAGGGTTTATTAAATTAAAAATATATTTATCTTAATTTATGTTCTTATTTAAAATTAGTGTTATGTAAAGGAAACCAGTTCCTTTTATATGAGCCTGTTTTTTTAGAAATACATTTGTAGTATTACCACAGGATGCCTCTTACAGTGTACGTACAGTAAACCCTACTCATATTCTTCCAAACAGCAGACACTGTTCTCAATAATGGATTTTTATCCGAGCAGTGTTTGTTGTTGGGTAGTATTACTATAATTGGTTCTTAATGTTTAACATCTTAAGAGAGTGTTTTTATCGTGATGATGCTACATAGTTCCGATACAAATGCAGTATCAGTAACAAAATATTATGCAGAAATTACAAGGTGGTAAGTCTTTGTACTTGTTATTAAAATTTGTGATTGGATACATAGATAAAATTAAAATAATACCTTTTATTAAGTTATGTTGTTCTTGTAATAGGCCCCAAATAGTGTTTTCAATTTATTCAGTAGCCAAGTTATTTCAGTGACAATAAGTGCAGTAGAGTCTTGCTAATCCGAACGTTGGCCTAATTCAAATATTTTTCAGTAAAAAAAAAAAAAAATAATTTTTTTATTTTTTATTTGTGTTAAGGTATATTAATGATGTAAAAACATAAAAAAGATGGATTGCACAAAAAATTCTGTATCACACTGTATTCATACAAAATTTAGTGTTCATAAAAATGTATTCAAATTCCATAAACAATACTGAACTACGTATAACATTGTAGTGTAGTAGTATATGTACGGATCAAAGAATACAGTCTGCTAAATAACTAAAAGATCGATGCTATTATAACTGAACAAAGATAAAATATTAAACAAACTTGGAACAACATTGGAACGAATCCTTGTTAGTTTTTGTTTTGTACTGATGAAAATTGGCTTGGAAATTTTGTTTTGCCGCTGTCTCATAAACATACCATACAGTACGCAGATAAGTGTCTAGATAGGTTGCATGGATAGTGTCTCGGAAACTAAGTATACTATCAACATTAACATTATGCTGTTAGCATGACATTCCTATCTATAAGTTTGAATTTAGTATGCTAACATACGAAGGCATACATAGTTAAACATATTTAGCTTAAAACATATCTCTGCAGTTTATAATATACTGTGCTTGTGTACTGTATTGGTAATCTTACATAGAAAAAGGTTTTGTATAACTTTTTCGCAGCTATGTTTATTGATTGTCATTGTTTTCCTACTTGTGTTAGTGTGAACATTACAATTTCAATAACGCAACTCCTACATCAAGTGAGGGACTACTTGTGCGTATATTTCTCAATAATTTAGACCTGTTCTATGTTTCTCATCTGCATTATTGAATGAATGCAAAACCAAACAGGGCTCAATTCCAATTAGTTTGGATTATCAGGACTCTACTATACAATAATAATACTTTGTAAATAATTATATAGAACATGTGGCCTATTACAGGGTATACTAGGAGAAGCTGTTTTTCATAAATAAAAATGTGTATATACTTTGTTTTGTCATTGTGAATGTTTTTTTATGTTTTAGTACGAGTTAGTATTTTGTATAGAAGATGAAAATGATCCATCAATTATGTTAGTTAAAAGACTAATAGAAAAATATCCTAATATTGATTCAAGAATTTGTGTTGGTAAGTTCTGTACGTTTTGGTTTTGGTTCTGAAGGGCAAATGTTGTAGATAGATAAATTATAAAGTGTTTTTATATTTGTAAAGATAATTAAGAGGATGTTTATACCCTTAGGACGTGACCCTGAAGCAAGCAAGCTATCAATGTAAATAGCAAGTAATTCTAAAATTTGTGGTTATTGTCTTTAGTAGTTGTGTCTAGCTTATTTATTGGTATAGTAAATTCAGGTTTAACCAAATATCAATAGAATTTAACAATGTACATATAAAAAAAATTAAATGTAATTATTGAGTACATTCCCAAAGCAGAACCAAATCAGTAAATTAAAAGAATGATTAATATTACTAGAGCACTGGGACTACATGTGAATTAGCTATGTCCATTGTCAATATTATAATTAGTAAATAGAAAAATAGAAGGAAAAGCTGAATTTTGTATTTTGTATATGGTCTAACATTTAAATTGGAAATGGTTGAAAGTATTTTGAGCACTTTTTTTCATGAGGAATTGATATTGTTAACGGCAGTAACTCCATTCTTGAAATTATAACCGTGAAGGTTTGAAAATTTAGAGGCAGTAGAATGACCAGTATTTTAACTATCTTGAATATATTTTTTTCGCTGTCCATTACAAAATAAAAAAAACAAGGAGCATAATCATGTAAAATTTAGATTCAATTTGCTTCATTTTTTAATTATTTGAAGATATGATTAGATTTGAAATGCAAAACAAAAAGCAGCTTTGGGAGCCCTTTAATTTTCTAAACTAAACATTTTTTAGATAATGGGCTTTATAATTGTACAAAATTATATGTTTTGAAATTTTGTAAAACTTAACAAAAAAAGTGCCCAAATTGCTTATTTTTCCAGGCTCAATTATCTGAACTTGATTGAATCAAGGCCCTTTTGAAAAAGCAGGAACACCATAAAAACCTCGTTTTTCAGAAGGGCCTGAGACATCAAATAACATTGTTATGAGCTATCACTGCAGCAGGTGTAATGTCTGTCATTTGTCGAGTGTGATATATGTGGTAAAATGTATTCTTGCCTACAGCTGGTGTTTTGTCAGTAAAAATCAGTAGATTTTGAAGGTATGAATAAAAGTGTAGTCGCATTGACACCTAGCTATCAAGGTCACTCAGCAATTTTACTATCACTGTGTAGCTGTTTTGTTTTGGTTGGGATATATTCGTCAGTTGATCTAATTTAATAGTAGCATTGTCTCTTAGAAATAATCTTTATTTCTAAAATAATCTTAAATTTTATTTTAAAATATTAAGATTATTTTAAAATAATCTTACATTATATGCATAGTACATTACATACAATAAACCTACTTTGATAATCAGGGAAACGACAAAAAAATATTGTTTTGGATAAGCTGAAACTTCGATAAACACGTTCTGGATAATTGTACCCTAGTGTAATTGAAAAGACATTTCATCAGCAATATTTGGTGAAATTCGAGTGCCATAATATCGTTTAGTGGTAATTGGCTAAGTAAAATCGCAAAAGCCAAATTTTGTGTATTAATAGACGCCATGTTGAAACAGTAATACATAATTCAAAACTTTTCTATCCCTAAAATGTTAATTTTAAAATATCTTTAAAGTGATATATCACTTACTTATGATTATATTTGAATTTTTTTCAAAACCATGTACACGAAATCCTTCTAGATCACTGGGTTTTGAAAAAATTAGTATTTAACCTGATTGCTTGCTGACTGATTCATGTCACATAGGTCAAGTAGTACGATACATGCCATATCAGTAATCTGTCCTTTTATTTGATGCCAAATACAATAGATTTTGAAAAAAAAATGTCTGCTTCCTTTTTTACCTATACAATTTTTGTTCTTACCAAATTTTAAGAGTTGCTTTTTTTTAATATTTTTAAAAAATGTTGTCTTTAGATTCTCTTAATGTTGACTAAACGTTTTATATTACTTTGGGCAATTATAAAGATAGTGTTCCTGAATACATTTAACATGTAATCTAGAAAAATAAAATATTTGATTTTTGTGTTTTATAAATTGTGAAAAATAATGAATGATGATATGTTAATATTATGCTTTTTCCAAAGTATTGCGAGTTATGGTATAATAGTTTGAGGTGGGGGTACAATAATTGTACGTCTCTCCTCGCACATTAAAGAACAGTATTTTAAAAATTATAAATAAAAATGAATTTTTAACAGATAAGAAACCTTTAACACTACAGCAACTTTCCTGATTGGAATCTTTATTGTTTCATTATGGAACTTTAAAAAAGCCACATACACAAATCCAGATAGTATGACAGGGAATGAAAGTGTAATATTACCTAAAAATAGCAAAAAATTAAGTGAGAAGAACAGTTATGTAAGAGCAATAAATTTATACAATTTAATACTTCGAGATATGAAAGCAGAAGAAAATTAAGGTGAAAAAATGGATGTTAAATAGAACTGATAATTGTGGTTTTTCCATATGGATTGATTGTTGTGGTTATTGAATATAAAATATGCTAAAACATATTTGAATAACTTTATTTGAATATTGTTTAGTTTTGTATGTAGTTTTAAGGTACCAGTCCGCGTACAGGGATTTGTTCCCCTCTACGATTACATGTCAGTCATCGTAAAAATACTAGTTTGGTAAATAAATAAATATTTGATTCATCATGGCGAAACCATTATATTTATTATGGTAAGTAATTCAGATGTATTTCTTGGTGCTGCATTCAGGTGGAGCAGATGTGGGAGTGAATCCAAAAATTAATAACATGCAACCAGGTTACCTAGCAGCAAAACACCCTTTAGTTCTAGTATCAGACAGTGGCATTAGAAGTAAGTGTTACATAGATTTTATTTATTTTTGTTATTTTAAGGCAAAAAGCATATTGAGGCTATTATCGCCTCCCTAAATATAAGTGTTAAAGTTGTAAATGTAAAGAATAAAGTGTTAAAGACGTAAGTGTAGTGTTGTAAGTAAAAGTGTGTGTTAGACGGTACCGCTTGAGACGTCTAAATCCTCTCAATAAGTGCAGCTAGTCTGCATCCCCCTGCGGGGACAGTTTTTATTTTACAATTAAATTTGGAATTAGCTAATAACAAATTTATAAACACTTCAAAACTCAATAAAACAACAAATTTTTTTTTAACGTTCGACTATTGTGTACGACTTGGGCTAATGCAGACGATGGGATAATTTATTACGTATGAAAATGCCAAGCCCTCGCCGGGAATCGAACCCAGGTCCTCGGGGTGAAAGCCTAGTACACTATCCACTAGGCCACCGAGGCGGCTAAACAACAACAATATTAACTTGCATATCAAAACTATGACATCAACTAACGTGCAAACACTCAAAACAATGACTGAGTGATTGCCGAACAATTGCCTCAATGTGACACAACTCAGTTGAGAAATTATGTACTTTTAGTGATAAAATAGAATACTTAGCCTTTAGACAGTTTGTGCCAAATATATTATATTGTAGTGCAACTTTCACTCTGTGATTTCGAACAAATTAAGTTTATCAGTTATAAAAAACAGACCAGAAATCCTTATAGTTTCGTATGAGCTCTGTATTTCGTCGTTTCTTATTTCATTTGAAGACTACAGTTTGAAAAATCATAGATACCGCACTATATCTTTTAGATAAAAATGTTAAAAAGATGAATTCAAGAGGAAGATCTAGTTTTTCAAAACATACCAACCAAAATCCAATAGAAGGTTACTTACGTGGTCAAATAAATGTTTGAAAAATAGGTAATTTGGCAGATTCTGTGCAAGCAACATAAACTCTTATAATTAGTGAGTTTTGTGATAATTTATAAACAATCTACGTAAATATTATAAATCCTAACTAAAGCTTAGAACTTCTACTTTTGAGTGGTATTTATTTCATTAATCATATAGAAAGTTATTTACTTGGTCAAATAAATGTTTGAAAAATAGGCAGTTTGGCAGATTCTTTGTAAGCAAACTTCTGATTAGTGAGTTTGTTAATGAATTAATTATAACAATTTATAAACAAATTACATAAATATTAAACATCATAAATAAAGTGTAAAACTTCTACTTTTGAACTGTATTTATTAAGATTGGAACAGGATAAAATGCGTTAAAAAAAACTTGCAAAGGATCCGATGTTTTCAAGTGGAATATAACTCGCTTGACAGTTGAGGTTTATAAAACATACTTTAGGGAGGTACAATTACGATTCCATTTTTTACTCCTCCATTTTAAAAATAAATGTTTAAAACTGCTATGTTCTTTCTAGGTTCAAGTTCAAACATTAACAAAATGTCAAGTGTCCCATTAACTGTTCATAGAAAAGACGTATTAGATTATTTTAAAATTACGTATTTGAAAACTTGTACTTTAGTATGGAAGAAAACTGAGCAAATGCTTACAATTTGCTGATAAGATAATGAATGCATTGGAGGCTTGGGAATATCAGTTGGTTTGATAAAATTTATAGAGCAACTGATTCATCAAATGATTGAATCCACTCATCAGAACTGATTAGGTCCAGTCATCAGAACTGATGACTGAATCCAAGAAACTGATTACGTTCCTTGTAGGCTGTAAGAGTTAAAGTACATTTAATGATACTGGATATGGAAGTCTAGGTATTGAAACACTCATTCACTTTAATTGGTTATTGTTTTGATTAATATGTTTACTTTAGCTCTATGTTAACTTAATTCAGACATTTTCACATATACTGTCTATAAATTTATTTTTAAATACAGGCTGGATAAAAAAAACTTGCTAACTTAAGTTTGTTTTAAACACGGGGGGGGGGTTTAAAAATAAATCTGGAATTTCCAAATATATTAGGGAATTAGGGTAGAGCAGATTGAACTGTAACAAGGTACACTCATGGGTCAGTGACAGTGAAAGTACTTGCCAGTGAACTGTGTGATTAAAAATGGCAGAGTCAGCCGCCTCGGTGGCTTAGTTGATAGCGCACTAGGCTTTTACCCCGAGGACCCGGGTTCGATTCCCGCCTAGGGCTTGGCATTTTTCATACGCTATAAATCATCCCATCGTCTGCATTAGCTCAAGTGTGCACAATAGTCAGACGTTAAAAAAAAAAAAAAAAAAATAAAATAAAATAAAAAAAGTAAAAATAGCAGACACCAAAATATTACTTTACCAGACTCAGTACCTGTAAATGGTTTGTTATGCCAAATACATGCAGCTGAGAACCAAAATAGGACAAAGTCACTTGTGTAGTGAGCTATGTCTTTTCAACATGAGTGTCTCCTTTATCGGACAGTCCTTTCACACTAAAACAAAAACCTTAGAGCATAAACTTTTCAGATCATACCCTGAGATCAGAAAAGCTGTACTTAATGGCTATAGCATTTTCCTGATGTGCTTGTTTTGATGTCTCACTGGCGTTCAGATGGACCTTTCTTAATGGCACCCATTATCGTTGCTCTTTTGTTACCGCGTTATTTATTTAAGCCCTGTTACTTGTACAGGAAATGCTTTACACTTGTGCATTACTCTCTCTTAGTACTTATTGTCAACTAATTATGGTTTTTTTCAAGGTTTTAATCATTTTAAATTTAATCTAATTAGATTAATCTATTAAGTTGGCATTTAGTATTTTTTACACTTCAGTAATCACTCGTACAGTGATGAAATTACTCTAACGTTGTTTTTCAATACCTTTTAGTAATATTGTATTTACAGTATATTGTTAATAAAATTGTTCGGTACAATTTTGTCACTCATTTTTATACCAATAAATATTGTTTGAATATGAAAGAACTATTAATGGGATGAATAATAAATTTAAGCACAAGTAACGTAATTAATGTTTTTATTTAATGCCATACTTTATGCCTGTTAGACAAATAAAGATGAGTCATCGGCAGTAATGCTTAAATAAAGCAAGTGACTGCAAATTTAATTTTAATCACTAAACGCAAATAAGATCTAAGTATGATTATTGACCATCTATGACAACATTGTCAAACAAAATATTAAATTGTTTATATATTTTAAATTTATCAGTTTTTCTTTTAATTTTTCTTTGTTACGCAGTGAAGGAAGATACATTAATGGATATGGTTATTCATATGAATGAGGATGTTGGCCTTGTGCATCAAATGCCTTTTACTTGTGACAGAGAAGGATTCGCTGCCACACTAGAAAAGGTATTTAAATTATATATATATGTTTAAAATCTCAACGTTTTTGTTTTTTTGAATTATTCTGCGTTCAAAACATGAAGTTGTTTCTTAACATTGTCTTTAAAATAAATTGATTTATGACTACTGTTATCAACATTGAACCACCTGTAACAAAATTAGTACTGTATAAATATTTAGTTCGTAGAATTGCTGAAAATAAAACTGAAACATCTGTTTACAGTGTACACGTTTATTTGCAGATATATTTTGGAACAGTGTTAGCACGTATTTATTTGGTTGCCGATTTCTTGAGTATAAATTGCCATACTGGTATGTCCGCATTGATGAGAAAGTCCGTCATCAAGGAAGTTGGTGGAATTCAAGCGTTTAGCTGTTATTTAGCAGAGGATTTCTTTTTTGCAAAAGCCTTCACCGATAGAGGGTGGAAAATTTCAGTTAGTAGCCAGCCTGCGTGGCAAAATTCTGGTTTTTGTGAAATACAAAGTTTCCAAGCCAGATTAAAAAGGTAATTGCGTTAAAATATGTAATATTTCAATTTTATGACACAGTAGACCTACGTGTAACTTCCTATTACTACCTCAAGTACCTTTGTTCAACATAATCACTACAGTACAGTAGATTACGATTGGGCTCGTAATTAAAGACCTCAAGGCAGTGCCACCCCATCAATAATACAAATACAGAATATAGTACAAAACTTGATTCCGTAACATGTTCATAAGGAAAGTTTGTAAATTCGAAGGCTGGACGATATGTTTGCAATTACTGATAGAAAACAATGCTTTTGGAATAGAGAATACAACCTTAGACTACAGAAAGTACAGCTTTTGTAAGAGACATTTATAATATAGCTTTAGACATGTGAATCATTCGGACGTTGTAGGGGAGCTTACTAGTTTTTATATATAATTAGGTGTGATATCAGTTGCGTTAATGGCACCAATCTGCCCAAATACTGTACAGTTTTATAGTTCTATACCTGTTTGCTGGCATTAATTTTTTTTTAAGTCATTTTGATTTGTCCAGCACTAGTCTTTAGGTTTTGTTTAATGTTACCTTATTGTGTGCAGTGTCATTGTAGGTAATAATATAGTGGGTTTTTTTATGAAGTGAAAATTTGTATAGGTACGCCTGATGGACACATTTTGTACAAAGATAAATATAGAAACTCGCAAGAACACAAAACGTATAAAAAGTGAAATTGCTTGTACATACGTATATACTTATATAGCATTGAAGCACGAGAGAATATGCATAGAGTACTGTCTGTATATGATGAGTTTATATTTAATATTTACTTTTATAAAGTTATGTAAATAAATAAGTTCAACAATAAATAATAAATTAACACCAATATATTATATACACATCTGGCATAAAATTGTTTGTTTACAGTTAATTAAATGTATCTTTGACATCCTACATACAAGATTGTTCTTTAATAATATGTATTTAAATAAACTCAATAATAAATTAATGTTAAAATTATAGTAAACATAATTATCTTACGTACCCAAACCTTGTAACTCAAAATCGTTAGAGCACCTACAGTTAAATATCTCTCGCACATATTTTGTCCAAGACTGTTCTTGACAAAATAAGTTCAGTAATAAATATTTAAATTATAATTAATCCATTATGCTATATACCCGACCCATTTGGAACAAAATTGTTTAGAGTGTTAAAGTTAAATATATTGTACATTATTACGTTCTTTAATAAATATATAAATTATTAATGAACACGCATTGTAGGCTCTCTACGTAAACAGCCCATAACGCTCTACAAATTTAGTCCATAACACGCTTTTGTTAAAATTTATTAAAATTTTCATTTCTGTTCACTAATCCCCCCTTACTGTCACAGTTTTTTCAGTAAAAATGAATTTCGTCCAAAATAATAATAATGCAGACGGATGATTTTGAAAGTAAAAGATTAAAAAACAGCTCGCAATAACACAAATTAAAAAACGTTAAAAAAAAGTTTCAGTAGAAATTTTAATCATTGAATGTATAACTCATCCTATTGGTTATGTGGTGGAAAGCTAAAAAATGCCTCCTTTTTTCCCATGTTTTGTTATGGAAAGTCCCCCCCCCCCAGAATATACCGACGTTCCGGTCCCCTCGGAATCGACAGTCCCCGCCTTACTTCTTTCCCAAGCTTTTATTTCAACTGCTGTTCTACATATCTTGTTGCTTATTGCAACAGGCAGTATGTCAGCAGTTTCGAAATTTGCCTGTGTCTTTGTCAATAGTGTTCATTCTTTGGTTGTGACCTCATTATAATATTCAAGACTAGTAACTAAAAATTAACATTTTTTTAAAAATCCTAACAGTATGATATTGTGCAGACCATAATGGATTTTTTTCAATGTTTTTGATTAATTGGCTTTAAGGCCTAAGTCTTTTCAACAATTTTCACTTTATTGCAAACTGTTGCTAGACCTAGTTTTAAGGTCATGAACCGCGACCGTTACTGATTATTATACTTAATGACCATTTAAGTGGTATACAATTTTTATAACTGTAAAACTACAAATAAATCTATATTTTTTTAAATAGGTTTTTCATAAAAATATACATAAAGTTATAAATCTATAACATCCATTCTTGCCTTTAACCGTATTACTTTATTGAACTCAACCCTAATATCTCGTGGTTTTGTAAGTTGATCCACCCATACAGTATAACTTGCCAGTTAACAAGATAGTCTATGTGCGTTTAGGAGTAGTCTACAAATGAATTTTTTTGTGATTTATGCTTAAATAATTGGCGGGCGATGGGGTCATATGACCAAAAGATCAAACAACCAAAAGTTTATTCAACCAAATTCTATACTAATGTTTTGGCCCCAATGAACTTTTGGTCATATGAACCTTGTTTTTAAGAGGCGAGATCATATGACCAAAAGATCAAACAAATAAACGTTCATTCAAACAAATTATATATAATATTTTGGTTTAATGAACTTTTGGTCATATGAACCATGTTTTTATTATTATTATATTTTTATTATTATTTTAAACACCATCAGTCCAAATTAATTATTTAGCATTTAAGTGTTAATTCTATAACAGTAACATTTTATACATTTATTACATATTGGTAGGTGTGAATAATAAATGTTACATTATTTTAAACGCCATCATACTAGTTACCCAGCCCAACATAATATTTAGTATTCAAGGGTTAATTGTATAACGGTGTGTTTTATTAATTTAAATATTTAGTATTGAAACTTACCTATATGCAATAATAAAAAAAGTGAATATATAAAATATTGACAGTATATTCAACTGTAGGCCTAAATGCTAAGACAATATAGTAATGACTGGTCTAGTTATAGTGTAATGGAGTGTATTATTAATTTAAATATCAGTAATGCCACTGATCTATATGCAATAATAAAAAAACATGTTTTACAAAATATCCTCCTTCGAAGGAAATACGAACCTCGATGTTAATAAATCTCTAAGTTATTACACATTTTTGGTCGAATGAAACTTTGGTTGTTTGATTTTTTGGTCGTATGAACCACTCTGTTAAAAACATGGTTTGTATGACCAAAAGTTCATTCAACCAAAATATTTAAGTGTAATTTGATCGAATGAACTTTTGGTTGTTTGATCTTTTGGTCATATGAGCTCTTTCCATTGGTGGGCCTCAGTCTGTCTGATAAAATTGGTGACGGTTCTTATATTTATAATGGAACTGGTTTATTGTATGTTCATTATTCAAGCGTATGTATGGACTTTGCTAAGTTTAAATGTTAAAAATATTTGGTTTGTTATGTCTGGCACAAAAAACACGTTTATGTATGTGGACCGTAAGACATATTTAGCAGTTTAATTTAAACAGTGCCCACTTATATTCCTGTGCTGCAATGGTTTTCTTTTGCTTTGAAACTAGCACAGTGTTACATGTTGAAGTTAACTGTATGATATACAAAAACAGGGCTTTTCAATATATAATGGAAGGGGAATTGTGTTAAGACATGCATAATTGTAGTGAAACCTTAAAAAAATGGGTGTTTCTTTTAAAACTGTTTTTTAAATAAACCAATATTTCAGATAAACGTGATTCTAATGTACTAGAAAATTGAGTTTTCCACTCCAAAGCCAGTAGTGTAAAAATCAATTTTGGCAACAAATGTATTATTTTTAATAAATAAAAAAATCTTTAATACTTTATAGAAACTAATCAGTTGTATACTTAAAGGTTCTGGTTTTAAACTTGTTTATATACCATAGATCTTTAATACAATTAATACAATTGTTTGTATTATAGATGCAGTATTTATATATCATTATTGTTCATTTGTACATTTGCCATCATTTGTGTATATAAAAATAATACATGATTTTTTGAGATTGTAGATCAACTGTTGTTCTCGAGAATTTCATTTTATTTCTACTTTTGACAATTTAAGGAGCTGCCCCGAATGTTTGTCCTTACTTTTTTAAGAATTTCAACGTAGGTCTAAGCGTCTAGATTTATGTTCTAGTCACACGTTTAGGTTTTAAGTCAGGTACGTGAGACGAGTTGATCTAAGAAGAGTATACTGTTTTTATATACACAAGTGATGGCAAATGTCCGAATAAACAGTGATTATAACAACCATGAAAATGACCATTAATTAAAATGTATGTATGTTTAAGATGGACCAAATTGAGAATAGCAATGCTACCACACACCATATTTTTGGAGCCGCTTTCTGAATGTATGGTTATAGGTGCCTGTACAGCATGGTCTGTAAATTTCCTATTTTGTTGGGACCCACTTGTGTTCTACCTTGTACACATTCTGGTATGGTTTTTCATGGATTGGATGCTTCTTTCCATTGTCCAGGTAATGTGAGTACCGCAAAATAGTTTTTGTTGTAATACAGTTAGATCCTATAGGCTCGGTAATTCAAGCTTTTGAGGTTCTCTTGAGAGCTTGACGGGTCATGATTCGTGTCACAAGTTTAACACAATGAATGGGCTTTGCCTGTAGGACTTGAAATAACATAAAAATGTAATCAGTTGAGACATCTCAGATCCTCAAGTGGATATCTTAGCTAAATAGGAGTTAAATTGCACAATATCAATAAGACGATGCCCTAAATAAACAGCTGTTCGGAAGGAACGATTGAGACGACCGATGAGTCTGGTCTGGACTGCGGCTAAGGCCAGTTCGCACGAGGCTACATTGCATGCAAAGTGAAATTGTGCAAATTCATGTTTGGGTTTAGAACTCTCACGTAAATACGCGAATTTTCTTATAAATTCCATTCGGAAAAGACCTACTTTGTTTGTTGGAGTGACATTAATGTGAGAATTATAAGAAATTGACAGTGCGAACGTTGGTGAAGTCATCGATCAAGAAACGTAGTTTTTGAGAAAAAAATATCAGCTAACCTGGGGGGGGGGACCCACGAAATACTAATTAGCGTTAAAATCAACCTGATTAATACGTTGAAGTCTGTCTATATAAATTAACTTTATATCCAATAATCCATTCTTGTAAAGGGCCCTCGTTTATTACATTATTTATAGGGATGTCACTCATTTGTTACTTTTAGTGGTTCTATTATCAAACAGAAAAATATATTTCAGTTAAGTAGTTAGTTTTTTTTTTGTTGTTATAATTACTTTTATGGTTAAATGACACTCACAAGTTATTACAAATTGATAGACTGGATAAGGTTGGTACAGACTTAAGTTTAGTTTTGGTTCTGTTGGCTTTACTTAAAGTTGATGTAAAGTTGATTTATCATTATAAATGTTCTTGCCTTTCTGTTTTTTTTTTTTAAAAATATTAATGTGACAAGACAAAAACAAAAAAAATAACTTTTGAAAAGCGACCACTTTGATCATCCTGAACCACGTACAGGCATTCTCGTTGTCTTGGCCTAAAAAGACAACGTGGCGCCCAACCACTGGTACATTAAAAATTAGATACAAAATTAGTTATGGCCCACACCCCTTCTCCTCCGTAGCTAGCAAATAATCAATTTCTTTATTACAGGAACGTAATACAGTATTGTTACAGTTACTGCTGCTATCTAGCAGAAATATATTAACTAATTTGTGATTTTCCAACTGTTTCACCGCTATCTTTTTAAAAATAATTTCAAATAAATGTACTTACTGATAATTCAGTGTCTTTTTCAGCATTTATTAAAAACCCGCCTTCATAATTCCGTAATAGTAGAAAAAAGTGTATTGAACTCAATATTGAAAAAAAACATTATAGCTTTTTATAGTGTATTATCTCTCTTTAATGTGGCACTTCACCAGTTTGGCTCCCTCCAGTAGTCCGTATTTCCAAAAGAGCTTGTAGGGTAAACATTGACTGTTGTGCTTTTCAGTGTGACCTTGGCATAATGAAAATACTTCTTGCGATCCATATGAGTTATTGCACACATGATTCCAAGTACACCATTGTTTGTCTCATTATTAATTATTGCTTTGTTGCTGTGAGTGAAAATGATCATTCATAATAAACGAAAACAAAACTTTTTCTTCACTTTTTTTAAAACTTGATATAACATATACCTAACACATATATAATTAGGGCTAAACTTCAGTAAAATGCAATTCTGCACAACGTGTACTTTTTTCAATAAACAGGTTTCACTATTAAAATATGGTTTTTGAAATAAATCTGTACTAGTTGGACATCTTTGTTAATCTGGCAGTCTGACTTCTGCCAAATTACTGATGGAATAAAGTAAATTAAGTTTAAAATCAATGAAAATATGTGTATGTGTTTGTTTTTTTGGTGGCCTAGTTAATAGCGTACTGGGCTTTCACCCCGAGGACCCGGGTTCGATTCCTGGCCAGGGCTTGGCATTTTCATACACTATAAATCATCCCATCGTCTGCATTAGCCCAAGTGTGCACAATAGTCGGACGTTAAAAAAAAAAAAAAAAATTGTTATCTATTGTGCTGTATTTTTTTACTATAAGAATGTGTTCATTTAGTGGGAAATGATAAGTTTTGAACAAGTATATTTTTTGAAGATTAATTTTAAGTTGAAACTGAAGCTTGAATGCTTATTAAGATGTTACTCAAACACAGTTTTGATTTGATATGATTATTTCTTCATAAGAAAGCTGTTTTGTCTTATGATAACTTTAATATTTTGTTTATGACTATACTAGTAGGATGTGCATATAAAATACAAATGTTTTAAGCGTGAATGTACAACGTAAACACGTGTAATTGTCAACTAAATATTTAATTTTAAAAAAATATTCGGAAATTTTAAAATCTGGCATCAAGGTGTTGTCTGGCCTTTTTCTGTGCACCTATATTAAAAATTTCACATCTCTGTGTGTCATAGATTTGCCTGTACACATACACACACACATACACACACACACACACACACACACACACACACACACACACACACACACACACACACACACACATTAATATAGTTAAATTTTCTACTGCAAGTGGTAAGAGGACATTATCATTACAATTTCTATATAAAATTTTGTTTTTATTATACAAATTTGCTATTTTTTGTTTCTGTTACATTAATACAAATTAATAAATAAATTGATTTTGATTTATTCAGAATGGATCTCTTCCCTTCAATAAATTTGACTTTGTGGTCGGCTGGTTGTTTCGAGAAATCTCTGGACCATATCTTTTTGCAAATGCCTTGTGGGATCCAACAATCAGATGGCGATCACGCTCCTATAAACTCCGTTGGGGCGGTGTCGCAGAAGAATGTCAGCCTAAAGTAAAAATATGAGAATTACTAGATCAGTGTACAGTGTACAATAGGGTAATTCGTTTACACAATTTAATAATTTTTGCAGTGGGTACATCGTAAAGGACTGGTTTATTTCGTGATTACTGTAAAGTATTGTATATTAAAATGAGGACGATTTATTTACACAATTTAATAATATTCGCAAATTTTGTACAACATTATCAACGATACATAATTAGATTTTACTTAATTTAAGAATGATCGCAATATTTGTTAATTATGAATAATAAAGACTATTTATTTATATAACTTAGAGGTAATTTAGAATTAATTAAAACTTTGTACATTGTAATTATACAAGCGGCATAGATATTAACATGTTTTTTATTAATTAATTTTTTATAGTTTATAAAAGACTGCCAATCTATAGTTAGGCCTGTTTACACATAATGTTTAATAAGAACAAATTATACATTTAGGAGCTTAATTATCAAGCAAGATTTTGTAATTTAGCAGTGTATTAAGTTAGGAATAACGTTAAAACATAATATTTTTCTTATACAGTAAACTCACATATTATCCGCAAAAGGATTTCAAAACAAAAAATAATACACAGTAAAAAACCAATTTAGTAGTTCCCATATGATAAAAATAACGTCCAAAAATAAGGTCAAGCAATAAATTAATCATAATATTAATGCCTTGTATACATTTTCCTAAACAAGCTACGATGTAGGAATAATATTACAATACCACATTTTATTTATTGGTAGTGTGTTATACCATATGTTTGTTAGGCCTGTAGTAGAGCTGTGTGGGATGTATTACAAAGGGCGTTTCAAAAGTAAGTTACAATATTTTTTTAAATCCTTGTAGGCAAGAAAAGTTTATGAGTCGCAAGTAACTTTCGTCTAGGTAAATGGTCGGCAAACTGTGGCTCGTGAAGCGCATGCGGCTCTTTGACTCATTGACTGCAGCTCTTCCACGACACATTTAGTGCAGGCACAGAATATTATTTATTAACTTGTGTTGTAAGAGATGAGTAAACTTTTTGAAATGCAAGCCTACAGAAAAGAGGCACATTTTTAGAACGCAACAATAGCATGGATAGTTGCTTGCAAACTTGTGTATCATTATCTCCGTCGAATTGCTGCCCACCGAAATGTATTTAACTGTGTAGTCAAACTGCTTTTCGGCGGGCAGCAATTTGACAAATAAAGCAGCATAGGTACAAAATGTTTTTTCTGAATGTGTTGTTTTACCATTATTCGGTCAGTTGGGTGATGATGGCGCAGGGAGGTGCATGTGATTTTTGCGCGAGTTGTGCGAGTTCAGTCAGCACTCAGCCAGTAATTAAATTATAATCCGTAAATCTTTCGAGTGACATAAAAGTATATTCATTTTAAATTCATAAAATTATATATATTAATTTTGTACATATGTTCGTCATCTATTTAATACAGTTATATACATCTTTCCATCTACATTAAGAGGAACTTTTGGGATTATTACCGCTCAAAGGACAAACGCGTGGAGTAGATATAGCAAATGTTGTAATTAAGTGCTTCAAGAAACATCAAATTCCATTAGAAAAAATTGTCTCGATTTCAATATATGGAGCGAAAAGTATGACAGGTGCAAGAAATGGGTTTTTCGCTATTTTGAAAGAAAAAATTAATCACAAGATACTTATTTACCATTGTATTATTCATCAGGAAGCACCTATGTGTGCAGACATTTCCTGAAGAAATTGGCAAAGTAATGGAATTGGTGATTAAGATTATCAACTCAATTGTAGCTAAAGCTCATTACCATTGCCAATTTAAAGAATTTCTAATTGAAGTAGAGAGTGAGTATACATATCTTCTGCTGCTTAACAAGGTTATCGAGAGAAATCTTTTTAAAACATTTCGCTTCACTGTTTACTGAAATAAAAGATTTCTTCTTGAGAAGAATGTTCACTATGTAGAGCTAACGAATGATCTGTGGATCCAGAAATTTTATTTCATGGTGGATGTTACTTCTCATCTAAATCAGCATAATCATAAGTTACAAGGAAATGGAAACACAATTTTTTCGATATTAGAAGAAATAATTTCATTCGAAAACAAATGGTTGCTTTTTGCCGAAGATTTTGAAAGAGAAACTCTTACACTTTCTTTCCATGCCTATTGAAATATTGTCGAGGAAATAAGTCCAATATTAACATTTGCTATTTCGGAACAACATAGTTAAATATGAAGAAAGATTTTCTCATCAGGTTCAAAGATTTTAGAAACAGCAAAGTGACGTTAGCCTTTGTTAAAAAACCTCTGAATGCCACGGTAACAGAAATAAATTTTTCACTCTTTAATATTGATATTGACAGCTTTGAAATGCAGTTGCTGGATTTAAAAAATGAAGAATTGTGGAGCTCAAAATTCGAGCGTCTTTATGCCAATTTAGAGTTATTGGAGAAAAATAAAAGTGAATTAAGTTTACAGCACAAGTGGTGTGCTTCGAAAGACCTGGAGAGGGAAAATATGTTGATTATTAACACCTGGAATAGTATCCTGACTCATATGATCAACTGAAGAAACTAGCATTTGCTGTTCTTTCCTTATTTGGATCTACATATTTATGTGAACAATCATTTTCAAGAGTGAACAATGGACTTTATCAAGAGTAAATTAAGAAATCGGCTTATCAATGAGAATTTGGAGTCGTGCCTAAAATTAAAAACAAACAAAATACAAACCTGACTTAGCCTTACTTTCCAAGGAAATACAAGGCCATTGTTCACATTAGTGGAGCATATATATATATTTTTAAGGATACCTTTTATATTATTTAACTTGTTATATTTTTAAATAAATAATATATAAGTATGGTACCAAGTTTTATTTAATGTACCGTTAGTTAAACTAAGACATATTTAGCAAAGGGAAGCTTGAGAGTGAATTTTTAATTCTAATTATTTCCATAAAAATGTCTCTACTAAAACAAAGTTTAAGTTTTAAAAAAATAGCTCTTTGAATTTGGCTCTTTTGGATGACGAGTTTGCCAACCACTGGTCTAGATGTAGTGGCAGCACTTAAAATTAAGTGCTTCTATATGACCTTCACCGCTCGGATAGTCACAGCTACAATGGGAACTTCTTGCTCCTACCACCCATTGTAAAGTTTGTGCCGTTATTTATTTCTTTTACTTCGAAAAATTAAAGTTTGACTGAAATTCGTCATGAGTTGTGCAGTGTGTATGGTGAAGACAAATAGGCCAGTAGTTTATTGTTGGCTTCAATCATTCATTGAAGAAGAACTTTACATAACAAAAAAGCAAACAAAAGGCAGGGAAAATTGAGCAAACCAGTTTTTTTGTTTTATAATAATGCTCGTTCACACATTGCTTGTGACATAAAATTTGAAGTCGCTTGGTGGAAGGTCAGGTGAGTAAGGTGGATGACCAAAAGCAGATCTTGGGTGTCATGAGCCGCATGTGAGCGAGCACCTTTCCCCACCTTTGTTCATCATATAATAGTTCTTACTTCAATGATTGACTACAACAAGAACCATTGGCCTTGACATAACGTCTTCATCAAACACACTGCATAATTCACAGTATATTTCAGTCATACTTTTACTTTTTGCTATAAAAAAAAACGAATAATGGCATAAAATTCACAATTAGTGGCAGGAGCAAGTTTAATGTCCATAGTTGCTGGTGTATGACTTTCCAAGCGGTGAAGGTCAATTTGTATAGATCAATTTAAGTGCTGCCACTACACCCAGACAAAAGTTCCCTGCAACTCCTTGACTTTTACTGCCCACTGTCATTGAATTTAAACAGACTAGATGTACAGCTACCATTATAAAAAGTATGCTCGATATCTAGAGTTAAAGTCCAGATAATGGACTAACTGACACTACAATGCTGCAAGTTGCAAGGACAGAGGGGAGACGTTTGAGAAAATAGAAAGTACTGTGATCTACTTAACTGTAGTTGAACACTGCCGTAAAATGCTACCAGTGCTAATATACTTCTCATAAAGGTTATCATTCTAGTACGTTATATTCAATACTGTCACACGTATTTAAAAAAAATAGTGTAACTTACTTTTGAGATGTCTTTTGTATGTATGCTGAGAGTTATGAATCACTCTATTCTTCCCTCTTATTTAAAACAATTAACAGGTTATTTTAAAAATTAAAAAAAAACATTTCTCTTGATTTTTATAAATTTAATTTTTATTTTGAAATAAGGAGCTGTAATTACTCAAATAATTAGTTTTCATTATTTAATATTTATCTAATTTAGTTGAATACTTCTAACATTTTATTGTACTTACGGTTTAAGTTTAACAACATTCTATTAGACAAAGACGTTCGTATTAAGGATAAATATTAAGAATTTTGTTTAGTATTGCACGTTTATCAGCAAATGTGTCAGTTATTACCACGGATAATCGAGAGTGTACTCTTTATTTTTATCATTAATTAAATTAAGCACTTTATGTTTTTTTTTCTAACTGAAAAGGATGATTTGATCCCTTCATTCAGTGATTATAGGCCATATATTACAATTCACCGTCACCACTTTGTTAATGCACGACCTGTTTTCAGGAAGCAAATAATATAAAAATATTAAGCTAATTTTATTCATACATTATCATTAATAAATTTTCAATAAAGAAGCTTTTACAATCTTTAACAAGTTATTATTTATTATGATCTCTATAAATCAAAATCTCCTTAGAAAGTCTTGTGTCAGTTTTTCTAGAACCTTTTTGTGTCTGTCAAAGATAGACATATTCCGAGAAAATGTCTGAAAATATTGAAATGAGATTTGGTTATTTGTTTTCAATCTCCAATATACCATTAAGTATATTTGAGAAGCAGGAGACAGAGCTGCTCATTGGACGATAAAAAATCTTTCTCATTATAACCACAGTCACCAATGCTATTTTGAGCTAAGTTGCATACTCATAAATATGGCCATGTCTATTGATTCTCCTGCCAAGTGTGATGTAGTTAGTTTTCTTCAGGCAGAAATTCATTCTAATTTTGCCAAATCTAACTGAATACAATAATGTTTTGGATCATATACCTATTCTTCCCATCAGTGGTCTATCAACTCACCTCATAAAGGCTACCGCAGTTTCGAAATTCTAGTTTCATCTTCAGGCCATACAAAATGTTAAATTCCTCTGTCTAGGTCGTCACAAAGTCAAACAAAACATTAAAACATAAATCACAAACACTAAGCACAATTACACGTTTAAAATATTCATTATGAAATTCGGCTTGGCCAAGCTACACACGTGACTCGTGCGTCGTTACATTCCGGACTGATGTAACGGAGTCCGAATGTAACGACGCATTTAGTCGCGTGTGTAGCTTGGCCAAGCTGAATTTCATGATGAATATTTTAAACGTGTAATTGTGCTCAGTGTTTTGTGATGTATGTTTTAATGTTTTGTTTGACTTTGTGACGACCTCAACAAAGGGATTTAACATTTTGAATATGTGGTCCGGTGGCTGTGTTACAATAATGAATACAATAACATTGAGCGTAGTGGTTGTGGTTGCAACTGTGTACTTAAGCAAACTACCGGACTGATGTAACGGAGTCCGGAATGTAACGACGTACGAGTCGCGTGTGTAGCTTGGCCAAGCTGAATTTCATGATGAATATTTTAAACGTGTAATTGTGCTCAGTGTTTTGTGATGTATGTTTTAATGTTTTGTTTGACTTTGTGACGACCTCGACAGAGGGATTTAACATTTTGAATATGTGGTCCGGTGGCTGTGTTACAATAATGAATACAATAACATTGAGCGTAGTGGTTGTGGTTGCAACTGTGTACTTAAGCAAACTAATTTTAAAACATGTAAACTGTTCACATCACATGAAAACAGCCCGAGCTAAACTAAACTGCTACACAGGATGTATGAATTTCCTTCATCCCATAAGTTGGTTGCCCATAACTGAACTACAGTATGAAATGAATAAACTTACAGCAATTGCTAATTATGTATAAACTTAAGAGAACAAAGTAAAAAAAAGTATATTACAAATAATTATAAAGCAATGGTTTTTTTACAATATTTAAACATAAATGTAAGCTTTTCAAAAATAAGTCATTTGCATTTGTTTCTCTGTAGCTAAACAATTTATAGTACATTAGATAAAGTTTAGTTGCGCGTGTGACTTTTGCTCTTTTCAAGTAGTTCTAATCGCACACAAAACATCAATCTGTGTAATTATAAACGACTTTTAAAACACAAAGTTTATTGTTTAATAAATAATTAAATAATTATGTTATCAGTAGGTAGCCTACTTTAATTTCTTTTTGTTACACTAAAACCGAATTTCATCGTAGATATTTTAATCGTGTAATTGTGCTCAGTGTTTGTGATGTGTTTTTATTGTTTTGTTTGACTTTGTGACGACCTCGACAGAGAGATTTAACATTTTGTACCACGGCCTGAAGATGAAATGATAGAGTTTTGAAACCGCGATAACCTTTACGAGGTGAGTGGGTAGACAATTGGCGGGAAAAATAGGTCATAATCCTAATTACTTAAACAAAATTCTGTATAGCAGTGATAAAGAAGAGTGACTGTTTTGAAAGTGTGTGGATTTTCTCTTGTCTTTCCGTCATTCACTCCTGTAGGCACTGTTTAACTGGGTATGTGACCTTGTCTAGCGGCCACTTCATACTAGTTAAGCACAAAAACTGATCTGTTAATGTCATAAACGATTTTTGTATCACAGGTGATGAGTCGTACAGTAATAGCATGTGTTATATGAGGGTGTATCATTGGTTTTGGAAATACATGGATTTCACCACATGCCCAAGCCAGTCATTACATTCTTTTAGCAAGGACACATATACAATGTACAGACATACATTTTTGAACTGCACGTCTCAAGGTCATAGGTTTCAGACCTATGACTGCCATAAGCTTTACCCATGGAAGGCCGATCAGTCTGCTGCGTCATGGTTCTTAGTTCGAGCCGCACTTACTCTCGTTGCTTTACCCTTACTATTAATGCTGATCCATACTCATTAGACTAACTAGCATAAAGTATGGACATTAAGAAAAAAAATATACCCTTTCTGTTAATGTTGTTACCTCATCCTCATTAGTCTGATATGAAGTACTCATATTACAAATTATATATATATACCCCCATTTTCAGATCCCTGATTTCAAAAAAAGGTTTTCTAGGATATATCTTTCATCTGTATATTCGCTGTAGACTTCAGCAATCATCATTAAAATGATTGATTGCTTAAATGATGTCAGTTAGATTTGTTATGTAGGTGAAACTACAAACTATATGCTCATATGTCAAGATATTTTTAAAAAATTCAAACATTTTCGTTTTCTAGATTATTTTGTTCAAAAACCATTTATATTTAACAAAAAAAAAAAAAATTCTTCAAAATCTACTCCCAACAATTTTAATAATTTTTTTTATAAAATGCCCCCAACTAAATGTACCCAAATTAAAGGTGTAATTTGCCATCTTCCAAAAAAAAATTCACTTCAGACTAGTAATCAGAAAATCGGCCTAAATTACCAAAAAAAAAAAAAAAAATTCAAATTTTGTTCATTGGCTTCTATATGAAGATTTAAAACTCAAGACAGTGTAGGCCTATTAAATTTTTGATATTAATTTTTTTTTTAATTATGGTTTCTATGGGTTAAATCGAGAAAAATGAAAATATTATGTAGGTGTGTTTTGTGTTTTTATATTTACTTTGAAAGCATAAAATCATTTTATTTCAGAATTACTACACTTATTTGAGGTTTTATATTAAATTATGTAGGCAACTAAACTGAAATACAGTATACAGATCTATAGGCTATTTCACATTAAATTATGTAGGCAACTAAACTGAAAAACAGTATACAGATCTATAGGCTATTTCACATTAAATTATGTAGGCAACTAAACTGAAATACAGTATACAGATCTATAGGCTATTTCACATTAAATTATGTAGGCAACTAAACTGAAATACAGTATACAGATCTATAGGCTATTTCACATTAAATTATGTAGGGAACTAAACTGAAATACAGTATACAGATCTATAGGCTATTTCACATTAAATTATGTAGGCAACTAAACTGAAATACAGTATACAGATCTATAGGCTATTTCTCATTAAATTATGAACAGTCTACTGTTCTTAAAAAGTGGCTTGTGCCTTCAAGTGCAGCACAGCCAAATGTTAAATTGCTGTTTATACATATTGACACCTTTAAAAATGAGATCAAATATAATTTTAGCTTAACAAATAGTAGACTATCATTAATTTAAATTACAAATCAGTAAGAAAAACTTCAAAGCGTTTAATCTTGCTAAATGTTGACTGTATAAAAATATAAAACAACAAAATTGAAAGTAATAAAAAGCTCTAATTTTAGTAAAAATAATATTTTTCGTAAACACAATATTATCAGCTATTTGTCAAAAACGAATTAACCCTTCTAACCATACAAAATCATCTCTGTAGTCATTTTTGCAGTAATTTTTTTGAAATATTAAATCTGATACAGGGCAGGGTTTTCTAACCTGTGGTATAGAAAAATTATTATTTTTTACTACTAAATAGTTTTTTTAAATAGATTTGTTTTTCAAATACAAACAAAAAGTTACTTCCCAATACAATTCATTTTTCTGTTTTGATACTCTGCATCCTCTAACCAAGCGTCTATATGTTTGCCTTATTTTACTTCACTACTGCAATAGACCCACTGCACATCCCTTTCCTATGTATAAAACAGTGTAGGCAAAATTATTCAATAACTTGACTTTATAATACTTTTCCTAAATTGTTACTTTGACCTGTGTATTTCTGAGCCGAAATAACATTTTGTGTGATCTTTCTTTTGAATGAGTGTGAATAATATAAAAATCAACCTTGTGATGACTAAACCACAACAAAGTTTGGTAGGGCTTAATTTTATATAAGTCCAAAGTAATGAAGTTTTCCGTGTGTTTCCTTTATTACCAAACAAAGCACAGAAAACCTATTTCGCTTAGAAAAAAACAAAACTCATCATTTTGCAACCAATTTCCATAAATTTTCCTCTCTCTACTGTGGGTTATTTAACTGATAAGATAGACTACCACGGAAATTCCAAGATGTACTCAATGTTAAATAGGTTCGGAACCTCTGCTTTAAAATAATTGTGTACAAAAAATGATTCTGCATTGATTTTTTTCCTGTCCTAATCAGCTTTCTACAATAACTCTATCTTTTTTTTAAATTTAAAACATAGAAATTTTGTAGGTGACAAAAATGATAGGTAAATTTATTATCAGTCATGCTATGGAAGGTAGCATGCTTTCAAATATGCAGTGATCAGAAGTAGCGTTAATGACTGCATACATATTTAGGCTTTCTTAAAAATATGAAATTAAAAAAAATGTTACCACTGCTGGACAGTAGAGAGAAGGGAAACCTTGAACTAACATATTTGTACTAGATGGGTTGAGTATGCAGTATAATGGCGTTAATTTTAATTAAAAATATTCATGCGAATTCATTACTTATCTATATACATAATTTTAAATAAATAAAAAATCTTAAAAATAAATATATAACACAAGATAAATTTAACAGTAAACGCTCCTAACAACTTTGTGGTACATGCTTTGTATATAATGGTGTTAATTATAATTAAAATATTTATTATTCAAGTTATAAATAATTTTAAACAAATAAATATTAAATGTAAAAAGTTTTTTTAACGTCCGACTATCGTGCACACTTGGGCTAATGCAGACGATGGGATGATTTATAGCGTATGAAAATGCCAAACCCTGGCCGGGAATCGAACCCGGGTCCTGGGGGTGAAAGCCCAGTACGTTAAATCAGGGGGGGATCTTGAACTCACGTCCTTTAGTTTCATAAACTGAAATCAGCGTGGCGAATTTTATCTGAATCGAGTTAAGAGACTTTCCCGTAAAAATTGTAATCAGGTGTGCCAGAAGAATCATTTCTGCAATTTCTATGGTAACTTTCTTTATTTTCACCCAAGAAATTTGTATACGTTTTTCATTAATTCTACTTTACCGAAAATGCAAAATTAGATTGAACAAAACTTTAGATCATTATTCGTATAAATTATGTACTTATAATTTCTGAATTAATGTTTGAACTGTAACATATTTTGTGGTCAATCCGTTCAAATAACAGAAATACTGTTGGTCGGCTGTGTCAGTGGGTTTGGATTCAAATACAGTTAGAGGTTATTCTCTGAAGAAGAGAGGACGTTCAGATTCAGTACGGTTATATTCCCGTTGCTCGGAGCAGTTAGCAGTGGCACTGGCACTACTGGCAGTTTGTTTAGAGCGCTTGTAGCGGTAGTGTCGTGCAACCACACAGCATGAAAGAACATCGCACCAAGGCGTTGAGAGTTACTACTACAAACAATATACACAGGTAGGACGTGATATGTATAGGTTATATTCTTTTATTAAAATTTTGATCCGATTCAAGAAATGCGTGTGCCTCCTAGATATTATTAATTTAAATGTTTTCCTCATACGTGGCCCATTAAACGTTTACATGTTTAGAGTAAGGATTAATAATAAGTAAATAATTTTAAGAATTAAAATGTCATAATTTAAAACGAAAAATTTTCACAAAAAAATCGTCAGTGTTCTCAGAAAAATTCTGAATTAATCCAATAAGTCTGCGTCAAAATTGTCAAATTATAATAAATTACTGCGTCAGCAAAAGTTACTGTATACTAAATTATGTAACCGATGATTAATTTTTTCAAGAAAACTATTTTATAGTGGAATTACTACCTTGATACTAAATGTTGTCAAAGTTGAATTTTATTGAAAATAATTTTTAATTTTGTAAATAAAATTAAAAAAAAATACGCACTGTTAACAATTAATTATCATCGTAACTAATAATAATTGCAGCTGACTCGCAGACGTGATTGAACCGAAATTAATTTTTTTATCAACCACTTTTTTAAATTTTCAAATTGCATTTAAAATGAACCCTGACCGCAGATAGGTTCTTTTTTATTTCAACGCATTCTGAAAATTCGACGTGCCAATTTATGCAGTTTTTAACGTTGTTTACGACAGAACTCATTTAAAAAAAAATATTTAACAAAAAAGTTACGAATTTTTAAAGATTTGAAATGACCGCTATTTTGAAGCTGTTATACGGATTTTGCTGGCTAACGGTTTGTCCAAGCTTCGATTTTTTTGCCAAGTTTTCAATCAAGTCGAATTAAAATTGCGATTGAAATCAGTGTTAAAAAAACGTAAGAAAATTACTTTCGGAAATTTACGTCAGCCAGACTAGCTGCACCTATTGAGAGGATTTAGACGTCCCTCGCGGTACCCGAGTCTAACACACGCACTTACAACATTACCCTTACGATTTTAACACTTTACACTCACACTTACATTTAGGGAGGCGATAATAGCCTTAATGTGCTTTTCGCTTTAAAATAAAATAATAAAAACAAATAAAACGTAAATTTGTTTATTTCAAATTTGATACACCGATTTTAGTTAAAATTCTTCATTATATGTCCAAAATTGAAGCAATTTCAGAAGCGAATTGGATAATGAAGGCTTGCTTTACTGTCAGTAACTTCCAAGCAGGGTTGTTTTTGGGGGAAATAAATGAATGTGAATTCCTATACCATTTATTTTTAGGAATCTTTGTGATTACTTTTTTTTTTTGAGCCGCCTCGGTGGCCTAGTTGACAGCGTACTGGGCTTTCACCTCGAGGATCCGGGTTCGATCCCGGCCAAGGCTTGGCATTTTCATACGCTATAAATCATCCCATCGTTTGCATCACAATAATTTTGAGCCGCCTCGGTGGCCTAGTTGATAGCGTACTGGGCTTTCACCTCGAGGACCCGGGTTCGATTCCCGGCCAGGGCTTGGCATTTTCATACGCTATAAATCATCTCATCGTTTGCATCACAATAATTTTGAGCCGCCTCGGTGGCCTAGTTGATAGCGTACTGGGCTTTCACCCCGAGGACCCGGGTTCGATTCCCGGCCAGGGCTTGGCATTTTCATACGCTATAAATCATCCCATCGTTTGCATCACAATAATTTTGAGCCGCCTCGGTGGCCTAGTTGATAGCGTACTGGGCTTTCACCTCGAGGACCCGGGTTCGATCCCGGCCAGGGCTTGGCATTTTCATACGCTATAAATCATCCCATCGTCTGCATTAGCCCAAGTGTGCACGATAGTCGGACGTTAAACACAAAAAAAAAAAACAATTTTTTTATTGTTCGAGCAAAACGATGCCTGTTTCAACTCAACCATTCGACATTTGGTTTGTGTGTTTGTCACGCAGTTTTGCCCAAACGAAATGCCCGATTGTTTAGAAATTTGATACGAAGGTATCTTGTATGAAGTCCGAACAACGTATGTGTAAGATTTCTTCCATTGACTTCCGTTTCAACATGGCGGCCTCTGATTTAACGACGACGAGTGCAATTGCTGGCTATTTCCTATAATACTGGCTGAACCACGTCGACCACTTTATGAAGAAAGAGCATAACATTTCCGAAAAATCTGTCCAGTAAAATTTTTCGTAAATACGACTGTTACCGGTTAAATTGGATGAAAAATGTTGCGAGCGCGTCCTTGATGTCGTGCATCGGTGGTCATGCAATGAATTAAGAACACACTACGAGGCCCATTGTTCTTTGAACTACTAGTTACTTCGTGAAGTATTGATTTCACAATATTCCGATCAAAATGTTTTACCAAATATTCGCACTTGGTGATATGTATAGGTTATATTCTTTTATTAAAATTTTGATCCGATTCAAGAAATGCGTGTGCCTCCTAGATATTATTAATTTAAATGTTTTCCACATACGTGGCCCATTTAACGTTTACATGTTTAGAGTAAGGTGTATTATTTAGTGATTAATAATCAGTAAATAATTTTAAGAATTAAAATATAATTTAAAACGAAAAATTTGTACAAAAAAATCATCAGTGTTCTCAGAAACACTTGGTCGCGTTGTTCGACCAAAGTACTGTGCCTTCTTTATTTACTGAAGTTATGATTTAATTTTACTTAATTTGGTAATTGTCCACTGTTTCGCAGTCACATTCTTCCTTATTGAGTTATATTACTATTTACTTTCGTTTTACAGATTTTTTTTTTTTTTTAACGTCTGACTATTGTGCACACTTGGGCTAATGCAGACGATGGGGTGATTTATAGCGTATGAAAATGCCAAGCCCTGGCCGGGAATCGAACCCGGGTCCTCGGGGTGAAAGCCCAGTACGCTATCAACTAGGCCACCGAGGCGGCTCAAACTTATTGTGATGCAAACGATGGGATGATTTATAGCGTATGAAAATGCCAAGCCCTGGCCGGGAATCGAACCCGGGTCCTCGGGGTGAAAGCCCAGTACTCTATCAACTAGGCCACCGAGGCGGCTCAAAACTATTGTGATGCAGACGATGGGATGATTTATAGCGTATTAAAATGCCAAGCCCTGGCCGGGAATCGAACCCGGGTCCTCGGGGTGAAAGCCCAGTACGCTATCAACTAGGCCACCGAGGCGGCTCAAAACTATTGTGATGCAGACGATGGGATGATTTTTTAGTGTATTAAAATGCCAAGCCCTGGCCGGGAATCGAACCCGGGTCCTCGGGGTGAAAGCCCAGTGCGCTATCAACTAGGCCACCGACTACAAGACGACTCGACAGATTTCAATGGAAACTTTATATTTGTTAAATACAATGCTTAGTTGGTTTTAGGCTACACCAGACTTTTTTCATCTATTTGAAACAAAATGGCGGCCACTGGTTTATTAAAAAAAAAAAAAAATGGTATTTTCAAGAGCTCTAGCAGCCAACAGATCGACCAAAAGACAGTGCTTCTGTATGATTTATTTGTGTAAAATGTTAGTTGTAGTGTTACAATATCTTAGTGTTATGGGTGGGTTTGGCCAACTGACTTATTTTACAGAAAACGTTGCTATATTCAAACAATAACAATACTTGCTTTTTATAACAAAAGCTCCTTTCCAAACAAAAAAGCTGATTTTGAGAGCTTTCAAGGTGGTAACTCCCCCCGCTTTCAATTGGTGACTTCCCCTTTCGTTATTGAGGTGCTTGCAGATGCTTGTTCTGCTAGTTTCCTTTCGAATTTCCTCTTACTCTTCGCTCTCAACGCGGAGGTTGTGCTCCATTTAACCAGCATTTTGTTGTGTGGTAAGATCCCGTTCATTCTGATCACATTCTTACGTTGTTCCCACGAGTAGCTACTGAAATGATGTCCGCCCATTCAGAGCCCCGCATTCATGGGAGGTCGTCACATATCCCAGGGCTACGTTTTATACAGCATTAAGCCGATGACATTCACTCCATCAGCAAGGGTCGCTTTACACTAGAATAGCCAATTATGCCAAGCTGTGTATGTGTTTTGAGTAGATAGTGAGTGAATGTGCTAGTGTTTTTGAGAAGGTAGATAAACCCTCACGTGAGAGTAGTATCGGTAAAACCCTCACGAGCTAGAGGTAAACCTTCACGAGGTATCGCTATCGCTAAACCTTCACGAAGGTATCGCTAAACCCTCACGAAGGTATCGGTAAACCCTGATGAAGGTATCGGTAAACCCTGACGAAGGTATCGCTAAACCTTCACGAAGGTATCGGTAAACCCTCGGTAAACCCTCACGAAGGTATCGCTAAACCTTCACGAAGGTAAACCTTCGGTAAACCCTCACGAAGGTATCGGTAAACCCTCACGAAGGTATCGCCCTACGAAGGTATCCTTCACCAAGGTATCGCTAAACCCTCACGAAGGTATCGGTAAACCCTGACGAAGGTATCGCTAAACCCTCACGAAGGTATCGGTAAACCCTGACGAAGGTATCGCTAAACCTTCACGAAGGTATCGGTAAACCCTCACGAAGGTATCGCTAAACCTTCACGAAGGTATCGCTAAACCCTCACGAAGGTATCGGTAAACCCTGACGAAGGTATCGCTAAACCTTCACCAAGGTATCGCTAAACCCTCACGAAGGTATCGGTAAACCCTGACGAAGGTATCGCTAAAACTCTCACGAAGGTATCGCTAAACCCTCACGGACCGTATGGGGTTGCAAACTAGCTGCACATATTAAGAGGATTTAGACGTCCCCCGAGTCTAACATACACTTACACCTAAAACCCCACAACACTACACTTACGACTTTAACACTTTACACTCACACTTACATTTAGGGAGGCGATAATAGCCTTAATGTCCTTTTCGCCATAAAATAACAAAAAAACCCTTACGAAGGTATCGCTAAACCCTCACAGAGGTATCGCTAAACACTCACGAAGGTCCTCCACGAAGGTATGGCTAAACCCTCACCAAGGTATCGCTAAACCCTCACGAAGGTATCACTAAACCCTCACGAATGTATCGCTAAACCCCCACGAATGCATCGCTAAACCCCCACGAAGGTATCGCTAAACCCTCACGAATGTATCGCTAAACCCCCACGAATGCATCGCTAAACCCCCACGAATGCATCGCTAAACCCTCACGAAGGTATCGCTAAACCCTCACGAATGTATCGCTAAACCCCCACGAATGTATCGCTAAACCCCCACGAATGCATCGCTAAACCCTCACAGAGGTATCGCTAAACACTCACGAAGGTATCGCTAAACCCTCACGGACCGCAGGGGGTTGCAAACTAGCTGCACCTATTGAGGATTTAAACGTCCCTCACGGTACCCGAGTCTAATACACACTTACATCTACAACCCTGCACTTACGACTTTAACACTTTACACTCACACTTACATTTAGGGAGGCGATAATAGCCTTAATGTGCTTTTCGCCTTAGAATAACAACAAAAAAAAAAAAACAAAAAAACAACGAAACCCTCATGGAGGAATCGCTAAACCCTCACGGAGGTATTACTAAGCGCTCACTTCAGCTGCCTCTTTCGGGTGGGAAACATTTATAAAAATTACTTTTTTTATTTGTTTGTTACTCTACAGAAAATATTGCAATCGTCTTAAAATGTGATATCAATTTTAACGTATCTTGACCTCTAGAAGCAGGACCGGGATCCTAGTAGTTCTGCCACTCCATGTGGTATTTACTAGTGTAATCCTAAGAAGATCATTATGTATGTTTCTAATGCTTTATTTGTTTTACAAAACGTAAAGAAATCTACTACTACAGTCTGCGAGAGTCAAGAAGATTCCTGTACCCTGGCCTATTTTTCTAATTGAAGGCGCTACAATTGGCTTTTTAAAAAATTCATTACTGTTCTTAAAACAGTAGACCTCACAGTATATTCTTATAATAATAAGCGCTCCTTTTTTTTTAGCACTAACTTTTTCTGCCAATTTAACAGGTAACCGTAATATTTACGAAAAAAGTTACTGGACCACCTTTACTTGAAATTGTATGCACTTTATACATGAAGCGATCAAATTATGATAGGTTTTGCCGTACAACCAGTATTACAGGAAACAATCAGCAACTCTCAACATTGAATCAGAGCCCATCATCTTGAAACAGAAGTGAATGGGAAAAAATACGTTGTCAGGGTTTTATACAAGGTACCTCTGTATCGAATTTCAAAGCATCTCAATATATTTGCACTAAACAGCCCCCTATTGCATTTATTGTATGAATTTAACTTGTAAATTCATAATTTATTAACTAAATACTCGGAAAATATTCTTCAGCAATTTTCATCTTTTTAAATAAATTGTATTTCAGATTTTAATTTCTTTTAATTACGAAATATATAATTTGTGTGTATATTTTTTTTGAATTTTGTGTTTAGCTGTTTGGTTTTTTATTTTTTTAAATAATTATTTTTATTTTAATCCCACACAACTATAACGTTTGCAGGACCGTTTTTAGTTTGATTTTTATTCAGCTTATTTTTTTTTATATCTGTTAATAGCTTTATATTTTTATGTTACGAGGGCTATTCAGAAAGTAGATTACGTTTTTGGATAAACAAAAAACTAAGTACAGGAAAAAAATTTTATTATATACATTTGAAAGAGGAACTAAAATACTATTTTTCGACATAATCGCCAAACAAATTTAGACATTTGTCGTATCGGTGAACTAGCTTTGAAATTCCCGTGTCGTAGAATTCCGTCGCCTGTGACGCCAGCCAGTCAGTCACGCCCGCGCGGAGATCTGCGTCGTCATCGAAGCGCTGTGTTGCAAGCCAAGTCTTCATCTTCGGGAATAAGTGGAAATCACTAGGTGCCAGGTCCGGACTGTAGGGTGGATGAGGAAAATCTCCCACTTGAAGGCCGTCAAGACGTCTTTGTTCGATTTGCCGTGAGGAGGCGGGCATTGTCGTGCAAAAACAACACTTTTGCACTCAGTTTTCCTCTCCGCTTGTTCTGTATAGCTCGTCTTAAGTTTCGTAATGTTTGGCAATACCTTTTAAGACGAGCTATCCAGAACAAGCGGAGAGGAAAACTGAGTGCAAAAGTGTTGTTTTTGCACGACAATGCCCGCCCTCACACGGCAAATCGAACAAAAGACGTCTTGACGGCCTTCAAGTGGGAGATTTTCCTCATCCACCCTACAGTCCGACCTGGCACCTAGTGATTTCCACTTATTCCCGAAGATGAAGACTTGGCTTGCAACACAGCGCTTCGATGACGACGCAGATCTCCGCGCGGGCGTGACTGACTGGCTGGCGTCACAGGCGGCGGAATTCTACGACACGGGAATTTCAAAGCTAGTTCACCGATATGACAAATGTCTAAATTTGTTTGGCGATTATGTCGAAAAATAGTATTTTAGTTCCTCTTTCAAATGTATATAATAACATTTTTTTCCTGTACTTAGTTTTTTTTTATCCAAAAACGTAATCTACTTTCTGAATAGCCCTCGTATTATTCATTTTCACTTTTTTACGGGAACACATTTTACTTGTTATATTCTCCTGGTATGCATTATTATTCGTTCCATCATAACTTCTTAATGGCTCGTCCTTAGCTCGTTGGATTCCTCACTTCACCGGAAGTGTCATAGGCTACATAAATTTCGTCCAAATCACCCCCAATGGGGTAAAATTGGGGTGAAATAGGTAGGATAAACTTATAAGTAATTTCAGATAGGATAAATAAGTTGCCAGAATGAATCGTAAATAACTAATCTACTCAGACATTCTTAAGTAACTGATGTACAGATTAAAAGATAATTACGAGGGACTATACAATAGAATCGCTGATTCAACCACGGAAAGCAATAGAAAAACACTAACTTCGGAACCAATAGGTCTAGCGTTTCCACTCAAGTTTCAGCTGATTCAGGGCGTTGAGCTGGGGAAAATGACATCCCGAATACAAAAATCGGCCGAGCCAAATCGGAGTTCCGAAAATCGGAAGGAATGGTAGGTAAGCTAGCGATAGGCTTTGGCCAAAGGTCAGGCCCGGGAACGACACCAGGTCTTCAAATTAAAGTAGCGAACAACGTTCAATCACCGACGCGAGAAGAAATTAAATAATTCGAAAATTAAAAATTATAAATAATTGATTTAAATTGAAATACAAATTTTTTAATCGTATACTGCTAACTCCAGTCGGTGTATCCCACACACGGGGACAAGACCATAGGAGGAACACAGATCAGTGCCAGTTTTGTTCTTTTTTTAAAAAATGGCAAATTTGCTGAAAAAGTATAATTTCTTAGTAGCTTAATCACTAAAAATGACCAAATAAAATAATTAATAAAAAAAACACGACTGCTAAAACACAAAATACATAAATAAATTATACACAAAAATTATATATTTCATAACTAAACGAAATGAAAATCTGAAATATAATTGATTTAAAAAGATGAAAACAAGGTGTTAGAATAAATGCTGAAGAATATTTTCCGAGTATTTAGTTAATAAATTATGAATTTACATGTTATTTACATGTTACATGTTAATACAGCTTTCCAAAAATGTATTATTCAGTGCAAATAAACATGTTTTTTCATTGTGAAAAATTATTGGGAACCTTATTTTACGGACAAACCTAGTATATAAAATAAAATAAAAATAGGTACATTAATAACACGGATTTCGTGTCCTGACTGACTGAAACAATAAAGCCGATTATATTAACAATACACTACAGTGAAACGTCCCAATAACTGACATTGCTCAGCGCATATAAAATGTCCGTTATTGAGAAGTGTGCGCTATTGGGAGGAATAGAGGTACAGCCATCTATTCCTATTCTATTCTATTCTATAATCTACAGAGGAATATGTAAGTTATCTGATTACTTATCGCAAACTGTTAAATGGGAATCTTGTGTTATTATATAAGGTTTTTAAGACAATAACCCTACGAAAATAGAATTTCATTTTCATAATATTATTTTTAGATAATTATTTTAAGATAAAATAATATTATTTTTAGATGCAGTATTTTTTTAAATTACTGTATATGCGATAATTATTCAAATCGGAATCGTTTTTGGGAGGGTGTAGCAATACTGAACGTGTGATTGAGTTCCATACAGCCTGTATGACAGCTGGACCTACCTGTCATAAAACAAACTTTAAAGTTTTATTAACATTTTGTAAACGTTTATATATTTCTGACCGAGCCAAATGTCAAAGAGGTCACATGACCCTCCGATTCTGACGTCATTGTGCAGCCTAAAGAAAATGACAAGGTTACAAACAACTGTACTGTTTTCAGCGTGTTATCAATACACACTACTGTACCGCAGTCTAGAAGGCCACGAGAGACTCGATCCAGTGATCAGCAACGGTACAGTGTGCGGTGCTAAACACAAAAGGGCAACGCTAAACATTGAAGTTTCTAAATGGGAAGATACGTATTTTTTATAATCATAATAATTTATTCGCCTGTTTAGGCCACACTCTGCAGGGGGGTGCAGACTAGCTGCACCTATTGAGAGGATTTAGACATCCCTCGCGGTACCCGAGTCTAACACACACTTACGACTTTAACACTTTACACTCACACTTACATTTAGGGAGGCGATAATAGCCTGAATGTGCTTTTCGCCTTAAAAAAAAAAATAAATAAAAAATGTTTATTCCACAAATGTTCACCTAGACTGATTTCCTAAAACTAATTACGCACTAATTGTAATAATCATATCTTACAAATATGTGTAATAATTTTCATTTAGTCCTTCGCAACTAAAAATTAAACTACTCTTTTATTCTGTTTTTAAAGTTATTACTTAATGATGAAATATCCATGTTTTTTTAAACAGAAATTAGTCTCATTTGTGAAGGTTATATGAAACAATAAAGCGTACGTTTAGTTGGCAATACGGATAAGCGCTGCACTTCACGTATTTAAGACATTGGTTTCGTAACCAACACGAACAGATTTTGCACTATGCTCCATTCTGTTCTTGGTGTTATTTTTATTAGAACGTTTGCTATCATTAGTGTGTATAAAGCACGACGTTTCGACAGTACGGATCAAATCACGTTCTCTTAGTTTTACTTCTGGTTTGACCACTCAGAGATTTGCCCCGAGTGTTTGTTCTCAGTTTTTAAGTATTTTAACGTACGCCCAGACATCTAGGTTTGTGCTCTAGTTACGTGTTTAGGTTTTAAGTTAGGCATTCGTTAACGAGAGTTGATACAAACTATCGAAACGTGGTGTATTGCTTTGTTATTTGTATAATAATAACTTATTGCTTCAGTTTAGACGAATTCAGTATACCTTCTGTCGTGTATTGCTTTGTTATTTATACAATAATAACTTATTGCTTCAGTTTAGACGAATTCAGTATACCTTCTGTCGTGTATTGCTTTGTTATTTATACAATAATAACTTATTGCTTCAGTTTAGACGAATTCAGTATACCTTCTGTCGTGTATTGCTTTGTTATCTATACAATAATAACTTATTGCTTCAGTTTAGACGAATTCAGTATACCTTCTGTCGTGTATTGCTTTGTTATTTATACAATAATAACTTATTGCTTCAGTTTAGACGAATTCAGTATACCTTCTGTCGTGTATTGCTTTGTTATTTATACAATAATAACTTATTGCTTCAGTTTAGACGAATTCAGTATACCTTCTGTCGTGTATTGCTTTGTTATCTATACAATAATAACTTATTGCTTCAGTTTAGACGAATTCAGTATACCTTCTGTCGTGTATTTATTTTGTTATTTATACAATAATAACTTATTGCTTCAGTTTAGACGAATTCAGTATACCTTCTGTCGTGTATTGCTTTGTTATTTATACAATAATAACTTATTGCTTCAGTTTAGACGAATTCAGTATACCTTCTGTCGTGTATTGCTTTGTTATTTATACAATAATAACTTATTGCTTCAGTTTAGACGAATTCAGTATACCTTCTGTCGTGTATTGCTTTGTTATTTATACAATAATAACTTATTGCTTCAGTTTAGACGAATTCAGTATACCTTCTGTCGTGTATTGCTTTGTTATTTATACAATAATAACTTATTGCTTCAGTTTAGACGAATTCAGTATACCTTCTGTCGTGTATTGCTTTGTTATTTATACAATAATAACTTATTGCTTCAGTTTAGACGAATTCAGTATACCTTCTGTCGTGTATTGCTTTGTTATTTATACAATAATAACTTATTGCTTCAGTTTAGACGAATTCAGTATACCTTCTGTCGTGTATTGCTTTGTTATTTATACAATAATAACTTATTGCTTCAGTTTAGACGAATTCAGTATACCTTCTGTCGTGTATTGCTTTGTTATCTATACAATAATAACTTATTGCTTCAGTTTAGACGAATTCAGTATACCTTCTGTCGTGTATTGCTTTGTTATTTATACAATAATAAATTATTGCTTCAGTTTGGACGAATTCAGTATACCTTCTGTCGTGTATTGCTTTGTTATTTATACAATAATAACTTATTGCTTCAGTTTGGACGAATTCAGTATACCTTCTGTCGTGTATTGCTTTGTTACCTATACAATAATAACTTATTGCTTCAGTTCGGACGAATTCACTACACCTTCTTGAATAATTTATCGTTCGTGTACATAAAGTTAACTGACAATCCTAAGAAATAAGGCCTTTGTAGTCACCGTTATTTAAAAATGATTTTATAACCGTAAAGAAAATAGACATTACTAAAACCCAAGGTAGGAATTTCAGACATTATCAGGTTTACTCACCCTAATCAGTTAGGCGTCCCCTCAAATCACTTTGTCGGGGATTGTCTGTCGTTTTTGCGTCAGATTTTCCTTGTTAACGCCCGGGTAGTTTCGGATTGGGGCCGAGTGTAGGCCAGCTGCAGAGGTTACCCCGTTCTGTTCTGCTATTCCTGCATCGATGCATATTTTTAATAAAATTTAATATTTATTTATGTAATATAACTGTAGAGATTGGCTGCACCTATTGAGAGGATTTAGACGTCCTCGCGGTACCCGAGTCTATCAAACACTCATACTTACAACACTACACTTACGACTTTAACACTTTACACTCACACTTACATTTAGGGAGGCGTTAATAGCCTCAATGGCCCTGCAGGGGGGTGCAGATTAGCTGCACCTATTGAGAGGATTTAGACGTCCTCGCGGTACCCGACTCTATCAAACACTCATACTTACAACACTAAACTTACAACTTTAACACTTTACACTCACACTTACATTTAGGGAGGCGTTAATAGCCTCAATGGCCCTGCAGGGGGGTGCAGATTAGCTGCACCTATTGAGAGGATTTAGATGTCCTTCGCTGTACCCGAGTCTAACAAACATTTACGACTTTAACACTTTACACTCACACTTATATTTAGGGAGGCGATAATAGCGTCAATGGCCCTGCAGGGGGGTGCAGACTAGCTGCACCTATTGAGAGGATTTAGATGTCCTTCGCTGTACCCGAGTCTAACATACATTTACGACTTTAACACTTTACACTCACACTTACATTTAGGGAGGCGATAATAGCGTCAATGGCCCTGCAGGGGGGTGCAAACTAGCTGCACCTATTGAGAGGATTTAGACGTCCCTCGCGGTACCCGAGTCTAACATACACTTATACTTACAACACTACACTTACGACTTTAACACTTTACACTCACACTTACATTTAAGGAGGCGATAATAGCCTCAATGTGCTTTTCGTCTTAAAATAACAAAAGAAATAATGTAGAGACTGTTTACAGTCCTGAAACAAATTGTTTATTTTGGTTACTTGTTTTCTTTGTTAGTTAGTTTTAAGTATGTTTCTTTAATTTATTTTGTTATTATTGTAGGGTTAATTTACAGCCTTACAATAAATTGTGCATATGTTGTTGTTTTTAAGATGTATTATTGTTAACTAGTTTTAGTTAAATATTTACAATTATTATTATATTTTGTTTATTTATTCGATTATGATTATATTAATTATATATATTTGTATTTTTAACTACATTCTCCACGTAGGGGGTGGAGACTAGCTGCACCTATTGAGAGGATTTAGACGTTCCTCACGGTACCCGAGTCTAACGCTTACGACTTTAACACTTTACACTCACGCTTACATTTAGGGAGGCGATAATAGCCTAAATGTGCTTTTCGCCTTAGAATTAAAAAAAAAAACTATATTCTCTAATTTAATAATTTTGTATTTCATTTCGCACCATGGCGATGGTAACCACAATGCCACTATGGTTTTTTGGCGAAAAAAATCCTTCTGTTCGGGTACGGGCGAAACAAAATGGCGCAAAAAAGTTTCGTTTCAAATGTGTTTCTTAAGTTCAGAGGGTTTCTTTTGCGACTCAACCTCGCCTTTGTTTCGTTAACTGGAAGAGAGGACCACAAAAAAAAAATCATTTATTTGCCTACAATGAAACCTGGCCGTTCGGCTAATTAACGATTTATATTACAAAGTGCTCGATAATTTTCCGAAACATTTCAAAATGACGTCGCCCTTTGCGAATCTTTCAATTTCGACGTGACTAAAACCTTCAAGGCCTGTCGAACATTTTGGCCAACGTCGTAACTTTTTTTGTAGCTACGTGCAAGACGAACTGTTAATTCTGCTAAATACTTGGGGATGACACTGGATGCAAAGCTCCACTGGAAAGAACATGTCAAAAAGAAAAAGGTTGAATTAAACATGCAATTTAGGAAAATTAACTGGTTGATAGGGAGAAACTCAGATTTAGACCTACAAAATAAACTGCTTCTATACAAGCAAATACTGAAGCCGGTGTGGACCTATGGAATCCAGCTGTGGGGCTGCACAAAAAATACAAATGTAAAAGTAATTCAAACTTTCCAGAATAAAGTCCTGCGAAGTATTGTAAGGGCTCCGTGGTTCGTTCTGCAATGACAGTCTTCATAGGGACCTTAGGATGAAAACTGTCTCAGAAGAAATCAAAAGATTTGCAGAGAAACACAAGCAAAGACTTATACATCACGATAACAAGGAAATAGCTTGCTTATTAGACAACTCTGGCGAGATCCGTCGCTTGAAAAGGACGAAGCCTTTGGAACTTTGCAGTGAGAGTGTATAACTAATCACACATGAACAGAGTGTGTGTTCATCAGGAATCCATCAGTGGGTGTTACTTCAACAAACAGTGACATTACTATTAAATGTATATTGCTGGATAGGCTTTATTGCCTAGTTGTAATTATGTTAAATAAAAAAAAAAAAAAAAACGTGCAAGACGAACTGTTGGCCGTTATCGTGTGCGTCTCGTGGAATCGATATCGTGCCATCTTGGACTATTTATCGGGATACTTCGAGGAATATATACGCGTATTTAACACTAGAAAAATGCTATACATAAGGCCGTCACGTTATGTCCGCATTCTTAAAATTAGCGTAGGCCATACGTAATTATAAGGTATAAATAATAATAATAAATAAGTTAAAACAACAGTGAGATGAACTGCGTTGTAGATAGGTTAGGCAATTTTTTTTTTCAAATTTAAAGGAAAAATTCTTTTCAGTTAATTTTAGACAAATACGGGATAAATGATCGCTGTTTTACAAGCAAGACGGATAATGTTAGTTACATACACTCCGTCAAATTTGGAAATAGTGGTTTTCTAATCTACTATACTTCCTAAACGTGTGCGCAAAAGCCCCGTTAGTAGGAGCACGCGACAGAAAATGCTTCAAAATCAGTTATCAACAGAGCAAATTTTGAGTAATAATGTTTGCTCTAAGGCGTAACGAAAATTTGAGAAAATACTTTTTCTAGAATTGTGAGAAAATACAAACACAGTTTGTGAATGAATTAAATACCGTCTATAATAATTAATGCACATTTATAATAACTGGGTAAATTGTTTAATAAAGTAAAAATAAATAAATAATTGTAGACCCTATATCCTGTTTCTGTTTATAAATACTGTAAATATTTCAACCTACTAATTCGGCAATTTTATAGTAAACAATCTTATCTATCAATGATAAGTGCAAAAACTTCATTTGTTCGTAGACTGTTTACGTTAGCGAAAAAAGTTGTCAGTTCATGAATAAAGTTGGAATACGCTTTTTTACCTATCAGAGACAACAATGGTTATTGCATTCTATGATTCATTTGCAGCTTAACTAGGCGAAACTGAATTTTTGAAAGTAGATCTGAGAGGTGGTATTTGGGCATAGAAGTCATTGACCATTGTTGGTTGCTTCGGGTAGGCTCGGGAAGTTCCGGCCGTGCCGGTGTCGTGTCCGACTTTCCCTTGAATAACGGACCAAGAACATCGACCCCAGTTGCCATCTCTTTACTGTTAGATATTACGTTAGTCATAGTCAGTCTTTTAACCTTCTGAACCGATCAATGACTGCTCTGCCTCTCTGCCTGTATCACTCCCCCCCCCTCTTTCTAAGTAATAAATTGTAATAATCACGTGAGCTTGTAATTTATCAGTCTATTCCAGACAAAGGGAATCATTGTGAATGAAAGGTTTTAATTGGAAAAATAAATACAATAAAAGTACAAAACTGTGGGATTCAATTTATCATTATTACTTAAAAGAAGCTTTATATGTAACAAAAGAATTGCAAATTAAACAGTGATAAGGGTTAGTTTGTTATCATTAGAAGTTTATTATTCAAGTTACTTTAAGTTTGTTTTTACTTAATATATGGGACAAGCTTACTTTTACTGAAAATTTGTTGTACTGATTTATTGATCACCGACTCAAAAAATGAACTAAATTTTACCAATTCAAAAAAGTCGACTTACAAACTATACTGGTCTTTATTAGAAATTTTTCTCTTTTTTGTCGACACCTGCGAAACCGAAATTTTTAGAGAGATCTGGAGAACTATGAATTACGTTTAGTTTGAATGTTGTAAGGCTAAATTTTAGTCAAAAGATATATTAGCTTTTTAAAAATTACATTTTAGGTTTTTATACTCATAAATTTTATTTTGAAAAAGTCCTACATATACTGTTAGTATCATTCCCCCCCCCAATGATCCCCTCTGGTATAGTAAAACCACCTTTAGGATTGAAAACCAATGATCAATTATGATGAAATGTAGCATGTAGACATGATTTGATATATAGGATTTTTAAAATAATTTTGAAGCTCTTATTAGTTAAAAAACTAAAAAAACAATTTTTCAAAATCAGCTCTTACGATTTTGCTCACATGGAGTGTGTGTCACTACATCCTTAAAAAATCTGATTCGGAAGTTATAAAAAAACTAAAAAAAATCAGTGTTTTTTAAAATGGTTCATCAGATTTTGCTCAAATTTTGGTCCAGTATGAAAACTCATAACTGAAGTGTCAGTGTAACAAATTTGAAATAGAACTTCGGTTTGCAAAATGAGAAAAAAACAAACAAAAAATAAGACGTGATGCAATCGGGTTTGTTGTCTCTCTCTATTTATTCTTGAACTGTAATGTTCTTTTATTTAAACAAAAGAAATACTTTGGTAAAATGAAATGCAGCTACCTCTGGTAATTTCAAAATGAGGCCGACAATTATTTATTTGTGTTACTGTGTATGTGACGATAAAACTTAAATATTCCTGAACACTACAAAATTCCCTTTAAACTTACTCATATGCAACACGGTTAGGTTTTGAAAAATTAGTACTTTTCTGTTTTTTTTATAAAGTTTTAAAAATTCAAAAAATTGAAATAGCAAGCTGAGGCGTATTTTACCGTAAATCTATATTAAAATTTTGTCTTCTTCAGAAACTTGGTCAATAACAGGAGTAAAATTCTTGATGAAAACAAAAATAAGTGCATTAGGAAAGCTGATACGCTACGCTGACTTTTGCTTTTCAATTTGATCTGAGTAAACAATGTGAAATAATAAATAACACAGTACATTGACTTTTAAAACTATCACTTTAAATCCAGGGAGGTTTTGGGGGGAGGGTAACTAATCTTTCACTGATTAAACAATTTTTTTGAAATCATATTTTTATAGTGTAACTATATCATATAATTTAGTTTAGCAACTTTTTATGTTTTTGTCAGGCAACAAACCAATAAATTAGACAACTACTGAACTAACTGAACACTCTATGAAATGTGGCAGGCAACTATAACAGCAGAAAGACAGACATTACAGCACAGCATGGACTTGTGATGATAATTTTTAGTCTTATTTTATTTAAGTACTTAAGTGTAACTTTTATTTCTTACAAAATAAGTAAAATTTCAATTGGTCTTCTCAGTTCAGTATTATTTTCACCCAGTGTGTGTGTGTGTGTGTGTGTGTGTGTGTGGGTGTGTGTGTGTGTGTGTGTGTGCGTGTGTGTATGGGTGTGTGTGTGTATGAGTGTGTGTATGTGTGTATATGGGTGTGTGTATGTATATGGGTGTGTGTATGGGTGTGTGTGTGTGTGTAAGGGTGTGTGTGTGTGTGTGTGTGTGTGGTACATTTAAAAATAAAATAGATACTGTACAGTATTTAGTAAAATAATTTCTTTTGCAAGCCAAGTTAAACTATTGTAACATACGATTATAATATGAATAACCTAAAAAATACTAAACAAATCTCCATTTCTCACTAATCATTCAAGTTATAGGAGATTTCATAGAACATAATAGAAAAATATGTAAACTGTGCCAACAGAGCTCACTTGTTATCATTGGGCGAGTCCTATTTTAAATTTAATAAAGGCTGCCATCAGCCTTAAAACTTGCAATGTTTTATCTTAGATTAAAAAATTTATCCAAGCCCCCAGCTTAACTGGGGAATATGCCTGCCGTATCCCTCCCCTACTCCTCAGTAAAAGTAACCAATCATTTGACCATCCCAGATATGCCTATGCTTTACTTTAAGTATGAAATACATGAATTTTAAAATGTATCCTTTACAATGATGTTTTGGAAAAGTGGAAATTAAAAAAAGAACATAAGAACTGTAATTTAAAACTTGTTTACTTTTGCAGTTTCCTTAATAATATGTACCACACTTACTATTTCAAATTCTTTAGTTAATTTTTTTTATCACTTTAAAAATGTCAATTCACATTTTCTTCCCTATGATTGAAGACTTTGTCTCTCTCTCTCACTCACACACATCATGTATATATATATACATACACACACACACACACACATATATATATGTATACACACACACACACACACACACATATATATATATATATATATATATATATATATATATATAGTTGTTATTTTAAGGTGAAAAGCACATTGAGGCTATTATCACCTCCCTAAATGTAAGTGTGAGAGTAAAGTGTTAAAGTCGTAAGTGTAGTGTTGCAAGTGTGTGTGTTAGACTCGGGTACTGTGAGGGACGTCTAAATCCTCTCAATAGGTGCAGCTAGTCTGCACCCTCATTCGGGGCACATATTTATATAAAAGCCGCCTCGGGGGCCTAGTGGATAGCGTACGAAGCTTTCACCCCAAGGACCCGGGTTCGATTCCTGGCGAGGGCTTGGCATTTTCATACGCTATAAATCATCCCATCGTCTCCATTAGCCCAAGTGTGCACAATAGTGGGACGTTAAACACAAAAAAACATATTTATATAAAAACTAGCTTAGTTACACTATACATACTCAAATTTAATACTATACAAGGAAATATAGAATTACACTCCTAAACATTGAAAAAATAGTACGTTCAAATGTACTGCAAAAACAACTTCTATTAATAAACAAGAAACAACTTCATCAAGCATAAACCTGTTAATAAATACTGTTAATATATGTTAAAAATAAAATTTTAACCCAAAAAAGTGCGTTAAACCCCCATTTTTGAATGTCAAAAGTTTGCCCTCCCCTCCCAGAACAAATTAAACCTAGTCACTGCCCCCGCCACAGTGTCTCTTAAATCCGTACATGTCAGCAAGATTACAGTTATGTTGATTCTCTCTTTGTGCTTTATATTACAGCAAAGATGAACCGGATTTATTTGGAAGCCTCCAGTTATTGCAGCTAGAACTATCTTTCCAACCTTCAAGTTGTCTAACGGAGGAAGAAAACAACCTGCTAGATGTTGATTCAGCTTCTCTTTCCACAGTATATTGTCATATTTGCTACAGAAATCACCATAACAAACATCAAGGTGAGACATAAAAACATTGTATAATATAAAGAGTGCATCTACAGGAAAAGGCGCTGACTTTTCACCTTAACATCCAATGCCTTTACATAAATTGGAAATATCAGTCGTGGCTGGTAATTATGGCTACAAGGCGGTGTCTCCCCATCAAATAATACAAAGACAAAACATATTACAAAATTTATTTGTACCTACCATATACTTAAGCAAAGTTTGTAAATTTTAAGAGCGCACAATATGTTTGCAATTATTAATAGAAAATGATGCTTTTTTTTAATAGACGGTAACAATCTAGGCTGTAGGTTTTTTGACATTATATTGCTTGTTGACATTATAACATATAGCTTATTGACATATATATATATATATATATACACACACACACACACACACACACACACACATATATATATATATATATATATATTGACATTATAACATATCATGTTTATAATGACAATGACGTGTTTAGTGGCATTGTAAATAATTAAACAGTATTTTTTTTTGAGTACATACATCTGATCTGCCTTTTGTAGCTTCACACACTTTATATTTATTAACGTGTTTCGGAATACTTCCATTATAAGAACGTTTTGCTTTACTCCAAAGAGAGTACAGTAAAAAGTTTTGATAATAAAGTATTCCGAAATGTGTCAATAAATATAAAATCTGGGAAACTAGGAACAGCAGACGTATGTACTCAACAAAATAACAATATTCCTAGCAGAATAAAAGATTATTACATTAAGAATTTCTATTACACAGTGGTTTTTTTTTACCGTGAAAATGAATTCCGTCCAAAATAATACTCGCACAGATCAATGATTTTGAAACGAAGTTGAAATTAAAAGAGTAAAAGACCAGAGCTCAAAATAACACTAGTTTAAAAACGTGTTCGAAATAAAAATTGCTTCAATCAAATTTTAATCATTTCATAAATACATAACTCTGCTCTGGCCATATTTACGACTCTCCTGCCACGTGTAAATTGCAAAGTGTCACTAGTTTTCTTCAGACAGGAAGAGTAAGACCTGAAATTCATCACAGAATGAACCAAGTATACAGTGAAAATTTCATGAGTGACAGTCAAGTGGTTCACACAAAAACTCAGAACGAAGAAAAAAAATCAAAACCAAGTTTAACAACAGAAAGGTCATGGCTACCATTTTTTGGGACCATAATGGCATGTTGCTGGTGGATTTTATAGAATGAGGGACTACAATTAATGCAGATGCATACTGTCAGACATTACATTGACTCTGTAACTCAGATCAAAATGGCGTAATTAAATGGGAATGGCAGTATTAAGTGGGAGTGATGCCCTATTATCCATTGCACAGTTCTGCCTCCTGTCACTCGACCGGCCACTTCACGATAGATTCGGAGGTTGAAAAAAAAAAATAGCCCTCAGAGTAATGTGTTACAATTCTTCTAAAAATGCCATCAATAGTTTCGACCGCATATGTTAGTCAATGACACACAACAGAACGGCTTCTCCACCCCACAAGTGGCGGATTCTCTGTTTCTTCTTCAGTATGATGAGTATAGTAATATTCAACCCCTTTGTAGTTTATAGTTTTAATAATAACTAAAGAAACAAAGAGGAAAAGGTGCCATGAAACTGAGTGCAGTTTATCCCGATGCTTCATTGACAGCTCTGTGAAGTTTGATGAATTTTAATAAATCTTTACGTTCTGCTATCCAGTCTGCCTTTGAAATTAAAGATACCACATAAGGTAACAATCTGCAAGTAAAGAAACTGATGAGAAACCGCAGTGAAATACCCTTATACTAAAAGAAGGCATATTTCACTTGTTTGTTTTATACAACAAAAACAAATCCTCTTCATATGCATTGTACATACCAAGAAGTAGACCTTTGATTATAATGAGCACTGTTCTATAACCCGTAAAAAACACTTCTACATACAATTACAAAACTATAAATTTTACAATTACATCTGTAATGAAATGAATCCTTTTTCCATTAGCGTGTGAAAATAAACTCATATCCACTCATGATGGTCTAAAAAAAAACTCCAATGTTAATAAAGGAAGTGAAGGACATGAATATAAATAAGATGAATTCCATAGTAAAACTGTAGGGGATAATCAGCACAAATTTAAAAAAAAACAAGATAATCGTAGTACACAGCTGCCTTGTGGTATTATGGAAGCGAATGTCTAATGTTATTACTGAAATTATTTAACTATGTTTTTTAAAAACATTCACACGATAGCAGCACTTTCTAAACGAATACTTTCTCAAATATAATTTGTCACCTGGTTCACTGATGGGCCCTGTTGGGTATTTGAGAAAATTGAAAAGACTTCCAGCTGACATGGTTTAATATTTTTATAGATAAAGTGGACCACATTAGTCTGTCCTGGTTTCATATTTATTCTTAGCGATTCCGTGACAGATGAAAAGTGTTGGAAAATGAAGTAAATTATTTGCAATTGTGAACAGTTTATTTGTTTTAGTGTAGTTTATTTTTAAAAAATTGTTTATAAAAATAATTCAAACGGAAAGACAAATATTATTTAGTTCATACAAAAATAAAGTAAATATTAGTTTTTCTGCAAAAAGTAGTTGACAGATTAAACTTATAAAAAAATATATTATATTAAAAAGTATATGATAAGTATAGAGAAAAATCTAGTTTACATATTTCATTGTAGATTTTTTATACGTTAGTATCTTTATTTTGTTAGAGAAGTCATAATTTATGAACTTTGTTTTTTCAACGCCATAACCAAATGATGTTTTTGAAAACTGTTGGAATATTTTTGTAAAATTTAAAATACATTTTTGTAAAGAGCAATATATCTTCTTCTTCAGTACAAAATCTACTGGCACAGTGTAAACATTGTTTTATGACACACACACACACACACACACACACACACACACACACACACACACACACACACACACACACACACACACACACACACACACACACACACACACACACACACACACACACACACACACACACACACACACACACACACACACACACACACACACACACACACACACACACACACACACACACACACACACACACACACACACACACACACACACACACACACACACACACACACACACACACACACACACACACACACACACACACACACACACACACACACACACACACACACACACACACACACACACACACACACACACACACACACACACACACACACACACACACACACACACACACACACACACACACACACACACACACACACACACACACACACACACACACACACACACACACACACACACACACACACACACACACACACACACACACACACACACACACACACACACACACACACACACACACACACACACACACACACACACACACACACACACACACACACACACACACACACACACACACACACACACACACACACACACACACACACACACACACACACACACACACACACACACACACACACACACACACACACACACACACACACACACACACACACACACACACACACACACACACACACACACACACACACACACACACACACACACACACACACACACACACACACACACACACACACACACACACACACACACACACACACACACACACACACACACACACACACACACACACACACACACACACACACACACACACACACACACACACACACACACACACACACACACACACACACACACACACACACACACACACACACACACACACACACACACACACACACACACACACACACACACACACACACACACACACACACACACACACACACACACACACACACACACACACACACACACACACACACACACACACACACACACACACATCTGACTTTGACTCCTGAACTCAATTGGTGAAAAGTTGCATTGCTGCAATAGTTTTTTACTACAAAAAGGTTTTTTATAAATTGAAAATAAATGAAAACAGATATTATACCACAAGTATAGATATGGTACATTATAACCTCATTTGTTTATAATTACATAATTAACCTAATTTTATTTCCACTTTTTACTAAAAAAATTACATTTTAAATACAAAAACGTATTTAGTTTATGTGTAACAGCACTTTGATATAAAAAAACTTTTGTAACAACTAGACCTAATGTCTAATAGTTGATAGCACAAATGAAACACATACTAAACTAAGCTAGAGTGGACTGCACTGACTAAAGCCCAAAGTCCCAGGTAATTCTGCAGTTCTCGACTACTCGCTGCAATACTCTTAAATTAGGCACATGAAAGCCAGGGCCCGATTTACCATTTGGCTGAATATGCTTGAGCCTACGGTACCAGTTTTTAAGGGGCATAAATAGGTTTAACATTTTATCAGTTATTGAATTTGTATACAATTCAAACCATTTGAATTTATTATTACAAAGTGAATGAATAGTATACTATACAAGATAGCACTTTGTTTTTACCCGTGGAATAGTAGAAAAAATATAAAATTAAACTAACTGGTGGTCAAGTAAGACATATCGCATATTGTGTCTAGTTGTGGGCTGATAGGAAAATGGCAAAAGTAGTACTACACTGTTAAGGTAGGCAGCACACTACACTGGCTGGCCTGCTTGCCCACTAAAAAAATGTTTCTTTTTATTATATGAGTTATCGTTCATTTGTCCACCTACCATAGATGCTAGACAGAGCAACTTTGCCAACTGGTCCTTGTGGAATAGCTAGCCGGATATTGTAGGGAATGATATCGAAAGGAATGCTATACTGGCGCCAATGAACGTCAAACTTACATCATGAAACAAAGAACATACCACACCAACACTGATATATATTTTATGAAAAAAATTGTTAATATAACAATATTTAATATTTATTTTACTAAAAAGTTTGAACTGTACATTTAGAAAATACCCAATTGTTCTTCTGGTTCCATTGCTCCTTTAAATTTAGTATTATTTCTTGCTAAATCTGATTTTAAAATGTCAAAACTTTTTAAGTTTTTCATGTCATATGAAAAAAATTCATATTATCTTCTAAAAGATCAGAAAATAGGTGTGATACTTTCTAAAATCTAGTCTTCAATTATAATTATTGTGAACCCAATTTTGTTTCTTTCCATTCATTGCAATTTTTTTACCATATCAAGAACTGAGAAACTGACACTGTTGGACATATCGAAAAAATGGTTTCAAAAACACAAAAAAGAACTTTTTTTTTGGTGTTTAACGTCCGACTATTGTGCACACTTGGGCTAATGCAGATGATGGGATGATTTATAGCGTATGAAAATGCCAAGCCCTGGCCGGGAATCGAACCCGGGTCCTCAGAGTGAAAGCCTAGTACGCTATCAATTAGGCCACCGAGGCGGCTACACAAAAGAACTGAACGTAACTTGTTTGTAGCTGTAGTTTAATATAAGTTGTAGTGGCAGTCAGATTCCAGCAACAGTGTAATGTGCGTATTTCGTTGAAACGATGATCCAGCCAATCATGCCAGCCAGTGTGTGTGCACATTTACTGTCTGCAGTCTACAAAGAACAGTTCTTAGCTCATCGAATGCCATAACTGCTATAATTATATTATTATAGTTGTAAATCATCCCAACGAAAAGGCCTACCTAGTATAAAATGCATAACCTAGTTTTTTTTATATGTTAACGATAAGAGAATTACGAGGAAAAGTTTTAAAGTATAACTCACTGGGTTTGGGGTTTGACATTGCAAGGAGAGGGCTATTATTAGTGAAGGGCACCTGGACTCCTAAGTTTGGCCCTGATCATAACTGATTATTAGTTATGACTTTTATTATAGATTAGGCACTACATTTTAGAAAAAAACTGCTATATTTTTATTAAATTGAGCACAGATATCAAATTTAATAATATTTGACTCCCCTTTTGACGCTAGAAGTACATTTTCAGACAGTCCAGGTTCATAGGGGACACCACACGCCTAATCCTAACTAATTAGTTGCTAAAAAGGTATACTGCTAAAAGTAGACTTAGCCTTCAGTACGAGTAGGGCTAATGTGCCAATTTTAGAACTTCAAGACCAAGTAATTAGGAAAAGTTTATACAAAAGTATAACACCAAATATTTTTTTTCTGAATATATCGTGATTTTTTTCCTTCAAGGGTACGTTAAATTATACTCACAGGTCAGCGATCAATGAACAATTTTCCAACTAATGATAAGATTTAGACAAGTTATTGATGAGATTGAACTGTGTCGAAACGTCATTAAAAATTCAAACAGGGGAAAGTGTCAGAAAAGTCTTGGGAGACACTTGACTGATATAACTGCAGCAAGTTTACTTCATTTTATCATTGAAACAACAATTATTTTTCAATAAATAATAAATTTTATTCAATTATTAAAACTGACATTATTTTTAGGAAACATCATAGGAATAGGACTGCGGGGGAGCAATTTAATGATTCTGTTCTGGGGAGGAGGGGTACATAATTCACTCCAGAAAAATGGTGGGGTACAACATTTTTCAATATTTCACATAAAACACAAGGGTTTAACATGCTTTCAGACTACAATTTTCTTTTAAAAAAGATTTGTTTGTTCATAACATGATGGCTTTAAAATAATAGTAACAATAATTACATTAGGATTATAAATGTTTTTAATTATTCATAGTCAATAATATAAATCTGGCAGAGAAACCATAGATAAAACAATATGTGAATTTGGAGTTAAAAATAAATTGGCAAACTTAATACGTGAAACACTTACTAACACGATTTCAAAAGTAAAATTTATGAGGGAGGTATCAAAACCTTTTAAGATAAGATAAATACAAGTGTACGGCAAAGTGATGGTTTATTACCTCTTCTGTTCAACTGTATTCTAGAAAAAATTGTCAGAATTTGGAATGTGAAGCTAAAAGGACATAACATTTCAACAGTAACTTTGGGGAAGAAAAATAAAGATATTGAGGTAAGTTGCCTGGCATTGGACACCCTAAGAAATGCAACAATACAAATAAATCTCTTAAATGAAATAGCTAATAAAACAGGTTTGAGAATCTCTGTACAAAAAACTAAATTTATTACGAGTACAAACATCAAAAACGCTCCAAATTTTTTGGTTACAGGTATTGGTGCAGGGGAAAAAGTAAAGAAATTCAAATATTTGGGAGAAATGATCCAAGATAATGGCTTGGAGAAATGTGCTGTTGAAGAAATGGTATGCAAAATGGAAAGAGCATATGGTATCACTAAAAATTATTATAACAAAAAGTGCTTATCTAAAAATCTTAAAATAAGGCACTACACTACAGTAGTGAAACCAGAATGCCTGTATGCAAGTGAATGCTTGGTACTAAATTATAGTTTAGATAAACTGAAAATACTAGAAAGGAGAATCGTAAAAAAAATTTTAGGCTCAGTGAAAACTAAAGAAACATGGAAACTGATCTAATGATGAAATATACAGGAACATAGAGGACATGACAGAGACGATAAGGAAGAGAAGACTGCAATTTTTTGGACATATGTACAGAATGAATGATTCAGGACTAGCGAAAAGGATACTCAAGTACCTATGGGATAAAAAGTCAACAACTAGCTGGAAATCAAGATGTAAGGAAAGATTTAGAAAGAAATAATATTAAAGAAGAAGAAACGCTGAACAGAGAGATTTTTAGAACGAGGATATTGAGTATGGAGGGATTCCAGGGGAGATTGCATAAGAAACATGGTACGAAGTGGTCCGAAGACAGAAAGAAGCTGCATAATGAAAGGATGAGGGAGTATTGGAAGGAACGGAAGAGAAAACAGCTAAGTGTGAAGAATTGAAATTGTCACGTGGTCCGTAGCAGGCCTCATCAAAAGAAGAAGAATATAAATCTGATTAAGATTAATGTTAGGTATTATATATTTTGTATAATTCAGAAAATGTAAAACGTAAAGAGAAAGTTTTTTATTTGTTACTGTTATAAAAACAATTATCAAAATAAAGTAGTAATGTTTATTACTGTTACTACTATTTAAAAGTCACATTACGAAATACATCAGGTTAATTTTAATGACTATACAAATGAGGAGGGAGGGTTAAATCTGCACATGAATATTACTACATATTCAAATACAAAACTGTAAATGATAACGATGTATTGTTGCAGATAAGAAAGGAAAAGTGAGCAACTTAGTTTTAGAACTGAATTCTTCTCGTGATAATCCTAACTCAAGAGATATACACAAATGTAAAAACTGCAACACATACAGGAACCAAGTAGGCATATATGTATATTTATTATTTGTATTTTTATATTAAGTTATTATTATAGCTTTTTAACTAGTTCATTTTGCTAATTAATACTTGCATGCTACAGACACAATCAGTTATTAAAAAACTAGAGACCAAAATTAAATATTTATTTAATAAAGTGTTTTAACTATTTTTTTCTCTGCCGTGGAATTTAAGAAAAAAAAACCATACGTTATCACACTGGGACTTGTGAAACAAAAGAAGGCATTAATATTGATTTTGATATTGTTTTCAAAAATCAATATTTTCTGTAATAGATTTTAGTTGTGTAATATAATCAGCTTATATGTAGTGTCACACTTTTTTAAAATGCATACACAAATTAAATCAATATTAGTAAATTTTAGTGACAAATGTCAAGATTCCTTATCACACATGTCCATGTGAGCCAAAATTTGCCCTTTTTATTTCCCATGAAATGGTGTAAATTTCAAAACTGTTAAGTAAGTAAAACAACAAGGCCATGCAAATTAGTCTTTGAGGGCACGAAATCAATGATAATGCATTTATTTTTATTTTGTTTTACTTATACAAACTAACATATTTATTAATTAAGAAATATTTGTTGATGTAATATTGTCTGTAATGATTATCAGCTTGTTTTATTGTATGATTCCAATAACATGCTAATCATATGATATTGTGTTAGGATTTAGGAAAATATTAATTTTTAGTTACTAGTTTTAAATATGATAGTGAGGTCACAGCCAAAGAATGAACACTATTGACAAAGACGTAGGCAAATTACGAAACTGCTGACTTACTGCCTGTTGCAATAAGCAACAAGGTATGTAGAACAGCAGTTGAAATAAAAGCTTGGGGAAGAAGTAGGGCAAAAACAGTCGATTCTGGAGGGGCCGGAACGTCAGATATTCCGGGTGACGGTCGTTTCTGGGAAGACCCGAAGACTTTGCGTCGGCACGATCTAAGGAAGAGCATTCCATCCGGGCGGTGATGAGAAGTGGCAAATCGGCGGTAAAAGTAAGTAGACAATTATTGGCATACACTTCTTTCCCTCTCACTTTTGGTTTGAATACATTAAGGTTTTGGGGAACGTTTTATTTCACATAAGACAGTAGTGTTCATTCTTGGGGTTGCCACCAACCATAGTTGTAACTGTAACAAGGTAAATGTAAGGTAACACATCTCAAAGTAATAAAGGTATTTTTTGTTGAACCACCGATAGGAAATTGTTTGGAGGACCCCGTACCCCTAACAATTGCATAGTTAGGTTATGCCCTAATGGACGTATTTGTGCAGCTTTGCTCCATAGTTCTGAAAGTTACACCATTCAAAACAAAATTAAAAGGCTACAAAAAAGATATTTTGACATCTGTGACTAAAGTTTACCTTTATTAATTTATTTTGGTTAAAAAGTTATTAATGTCTGCAAATTTTAAAACAGTTTAATGTATGAAGTTGGTTAATTTTTCCTATTATGCCTCCATCGGGTAAAGAAGCATGCTAAGTTTGAAGTTTATTGATCAAACTGTTCTGGAGGTATTAAATATTTTGTTAAAAAGCAAAATGCTCACTAAAAGAAAATGTCCTAAAAACGTAACTAATAGGAAACTGAAATGTTTTTAGCCAAATATTTTAATATAGAATAACTATTTTTTTCTATTGTTCTAATAAAAAATAAGTTCAATTGAACTTTTTTATTAGTTCTGATCTGGGAAACCATCTCCTTAATTTTTGGAGACACTCTGTATATGCTGAAATAAGGTGATACCTTTAAAACAAGCATTAATCCTCAAAAAATGCATTTGTGTAATAAGCACATGCATTAAAAAAAATCAGATCCTAGAAATAAACTAATTATAGTAAAAAATTAACTGTATCCAAAATCTATTAAAAGAAGTGCATGATTTTTGCAAATATAATTGGGCATTCAAAAATGCCCGTTATTTTAATTGTTTTCTTAATGAATGATTGGGAATTCATAATTAATTGTAATTTACTTCATAATGAATAGTAATTGTAAAATTAACTTCATTATTAACCGTCTAATAACTAAAATTATTTCTTTAGGAATGGCAAAAGATTTTTTTGGTGTTTAACGTCCAACTATTGTGTACACTTGGGCTAATGCAGACGATGGGATGATTTATAGCGTATGAAAATGCCAAGCCTTGGCCGGGAATCGAACCCGGGTCCTCGGGGTGAGAGCCCAGTACGCTATCAACTAGGCCACCGAGGCGGCTGAATGGCAAAAGATAAAGTGCTCATAAAATATCCATTGCTCTTCTCCATTTCCCCAATTCCAACCTGTCTCACTTCTGCCTTTTCCATATTATTTCATATCAAACAATTCCAGTTCAATAATATTAACTACTATTACAGACTGTTCAAGCTTTTCACAGAGCCGCCTCGGTGGCCTAGTAGATAGCGTACTAGGCTTTCATCCTGAGGATCCAGATTCGATTCCCGGCGAGGGCTTGGCATTTTCATACGTTATAAATCATCCCATCGTCTGCATTAGCCCAAGTGTGCACAATAGTCGGACGTTAAACACCAAAAAAAAAAATCAAGCTTTTCACATGAAAACATAATAGAACCAAACAACATTGTAATGGCAACATTTAAAGGAGCAGCTCCGTCTCTAAATCTTCACTTAAGAAATCACAAATGAATTCAGAAATTTCTTTCATATCAAAAAATATTAATTAGTAGGAACAAACCCTTAAATAAAAATAACTGTTTCCAAGATCTGTGAGATTTACAATAAAAACAGTAAAAAATAATTTCCTTTAAACCAATTTATTTTTACATTAAAAAAAGGGAAGTATTTACGCTTAGTTAATGAGTAATGAGTTAGAGTAGTGATATTAATAATTTCTACTTTTATATTATTTAACTGAGTTTTGTTTCAGAAAAAAGATGGATCGATATGTTGGTGCTGTTCTGACTTGCCAAAATTGTGTTTGTCAAATAAGTTTAGGGTTTCGCCGATACATTTGTTAATAAGCGGTAAGGATTTACTAATTACAATGATATTTGTTTAAACCAGTATGACTATGTTTATTATTATTGTTTATTTAGACATTTGCCACCATTTGTGTATATAAAGCAATACACGACATTTTGAGAGTATAGATCAACTCACTCTGAAGCGTAACTTAAAACCTAAACCTGCAAATAGAACATAAGCCTAGATGTCTATGACAAAATACTTAAAAACTAAGAACGAACACTCAGGGCAGATCCCCGAGTGGTCGAACCAGATATAAAACCAATAACATGTGATCAGGAATCACAAGTCATCAAGAAAACAAAACGAAAAGCTGACAAATGTCATATGAGAAAAGAGTAAATTACTGATCTACTACTTCCTAACCTGTGATCTACCAATATTGTTTGTGTAGTATTAAAAATACCATTGTCTTCAGTTTAAATAACTGAATTTTAAGATATGCAAATTTTTAATAATTGATATTTTTTTAACAATTTGAAATGGATAAATAACTTGTACCAAAATCTATTTCAATTGGATCATAACTGTGAAGGCCATAGTGCCAAAAACAAACAGGCTATACAAAATATCTGAATGTCTTAGTATCTCTGGTTTCAGTATATGAAGCAAATGCCATTTTGTAGGAAATTACCTTTTCTACCTATAAATATTACACACACACACACACGTTTTTATAAAATAGAGAAGAAAATAATAAATGCTGTTTTTAAGTACTGTATATTTTTTATACTTGTTTTAAATATGTTTAATTTTTTTTTGCGGCGAAAAACCGTTAAGGTTATCATTGCCGTTAGGCAAAATAAAGTATAAAAAAAAATTAACAAAATTTACTTAAATAAAAAAAAAGACATCAAGAAACTATAATAGTAATAATAAATAAAACAAAAATTTAAATAATAGGTATAACTATATTACAATAACGAATACTTAAGAACTAAATAACAATGAATAATGTTTAATATGTTTAAAGTTAATGTATCAGAAGATAACAGCGACAATATGTGCTCCTGGTCTTAAGACAATAAATACAGTTTTAATGCGAACATGCTTATATATTGTAGATTATAATTGGTCCGAACGCAAGGAAAACAACAATATTGCAAGAAAATGGTTAAAATTCAGCCAATTAGGACAAAAAAAGTAAAATAAACTATTTTTTTCATTCATTAACTAAAAGACAAGTTTGAATGCTGTATCTATGTAACTTATATGTTACAACATTGCATTGCAAAATAATCTTTCAACAATCAAAATTATCCTTGGATAGTGCACATGAACTAAAAACAAGTTAATTTTCCTGAACAAATATCTGAATTTTACCTTTTTTATTTACATTTTTCCTTTAAATCGGAAAAAAGATTTACATTTATATCATTACAAATTTAAACTACTATAACACTATTAAAAGTAAAATTCAAAAATTATGTCAAAATTAGGATTTAATTATTTTTTACTTTTATTATTTTCAGAACATTCTATATATGAAACTTGATAAATCTCTATGAAATATAGTTTATTTTTTCTACTTTTAATGGGATTTTACTCTTATGATAAGACTTATATCTAGATAATAACAAACATCAATTGGCCTAATGATTAAAAAATATTCATTATTAGATGATGAAAATGAATATAATAGATTGAAACTATATTCAGTGTTGCACAATTCTTTTAATGCACAGCATTCACAAAATACCCAACACCAGAATGCTTGATTTTTTTTTTATAACACACCTTCGTAGCTATGAGAATATTCATTAGACTTTAGTTTAGATAATTATTGTAACTAAAATCAATGTGTTACTAAAAAGGAAAAAAATATCAAAACTGTCAGGCCTACTGTAGTAAAATATTGACCCTGCCTAGGTGTATAATATAACTTATTTTTCTTTCATCTTTTAAAAGTAACGTAATGGCTGTAAAGTTGTGTTTATAAAATATAATGCTATTATAACTTTCATTTCTTTATTATTGAAAAACAGAGATTAATAATAATTAACATAACTACTGAATCCATTTGCCAGTTCCTTCGATTAATCATTTGGCGATCGTTTTGACTGCTCTTAAGACACACACTGTGCTGCACCAAATATATGCTACACTAAATTAGTCACAGCACTTGATCTGTATTGTTGGTTGTAAAATATTGTCTCAAAAAACAAAAAATGTAACTGTCTGCAAGCACAATAGACGAAAGTTTTGACATCTTACATTAAAATTAAGAATGCCATGCAATTAAAGCATTCTACAGACATTTTTCATCCCTAATGCTTTAAAATCCGTGCACCACTGATATGAGATCAGTACAACTAATATTTTTTGTGTGTTAAAAATAAATACAGTCAATTTTTTAGTACAAATAATATTCCAAATTTAAAATATCACGAGAAGCATAAAAAATTAACAATTAATCTAATATTGGTTTCAGATAACTTTAACGATTGGCCTCAACAACTGCAAGAAATTCGCAAACTCGTTTCGTTAGACCAATATTCACCCAATGTTGTTAGACATAATGAAGTACGGGACTGGCTTAGTTGGACAGATAATGACGGTAACACAGCGTTATTATTTGGAGGTCATAGGTTAATACGTGAAGGTCACTATGAACGAGCTGAACAATTAGTTGAATTACTGTTGGAAGCAGGAAGTGATCCGAATGTTAAGAATTTTGAAGGCCGAACTTTACTTTCTTATAGTATACAGCATATGGATGAAACTTTAAATGTGTCTCGACTTCTGCTCAACAATGGAGCAAATGTTTGGCCATCAGGTATCAATGTAGTTTCAAACATACAATGCAAAATGTGATTAAAAAAAACAAATTCAGTATATTGGTTTAAAACATAAACCAATTTAAGATCTGCTGTTTCTCAATGAAATTGTGTTTACAATATAGTTCTCTACAAGAACACACCATAGTTTTAAAGCTTTTGTTCTACACTACTTCAAAATATAAACAAATATTTTTTTTACGATATAGCCTACAATGTACAGATGCTTACAAAACTTCTGTTTATACATATACAGATAAGACATGGCTGCTAAGCCGACTAGAGAGGGAATTTAAGAGTGTGCCCACTGTATATTTCAAACTAGTTGTAAATACAATTTAAAATCTATTCTTACAAGAATAAGAGATTACAGGTGATAAGTCACCATGATTTATAACTACCAGACCCTGCAGGCGGGGTGCAGATTAGCTGCACCTATTGAGAGGATTTAGACGTCCCTCACGGCACCCAAATCTAACACACACTTACGACTTTAACACTTTACTCTCACACTTACATTTAGGAAGGCGATAATAGCCTCAATGTGCTTTTCACCTTAAAATAAAAATAAAACTACCAGACAATTTCAGACCTTTATACAACAGTAAGCTAGTTTAAATATAGTAGCTTAATAAGTTTAAAACTCTTAAACACTGATTACGTCTTTAAAAGGATTATAAAAACATGACCAAGATAAGTTTTTAAATTTTGTACATTCTGTAAATTCTGACAACACCAGAAAAAAATCGAGATCCACATACATTAAAAAGTTCGCAGCTACTAGAAAATGGTGGCCATTTTTCACAATTCGCAAAACATATTTTTAAGTTGTAATGCAAAGTGACAACAGTCCTCCAAGTTTTTCATCCGAATAGTTTACAAGATATCAATATAGTCCAAACCAATTTTCTTTAATTTTAGAAATAATACATTAAAATTTGTCCTGTTATAATCATTTAAATATCAAATATATATATTTAATTCCTTTTTTTTCATTGTGGCTCCTTTAATTTTTAAAATTCATCATTTTTCTTGCTTGTGTTCTCATATTCTTGGGTTTATTGTACAAACCATATAACTTTATTAAAATTTTAGATTTGGTGATTTTTATCAACACTTCAGCTGGAAATAAGTGTTTTCAGATAAAAAAAAGAAAAAATATTTATTCTATTAATATTAATTTACACAACACATAGTCTTCTACATTAATATACTTATGAACATACGAGTAAAATAGCCTATATAAATCTGTGAATTTAAGGACCAATACAAACACAATATATACCAATTAAAAACTAAAATTGTAACTATATATTATAGGACTTGAAGATAATGGCACTGAAGATGATGGTACATCTGTATTTACATGGTTTTTGCGAGGTGTGATGCGTAGACGCCGTCTAGATTCTGACTGTCTTCAGACTCTAACACTTTTAGCGCAAGTTATGGGAGAACAGCCGCAAAGAATGCACGCTCATGTGATGAGAACAATGTTCCGACACGCCAAGTGTTACAAAGTGCTAGGGCCAGTATTCCTTCAACTAAAACTAGCTATTGCAGTGTACTGGGCACAACCACAAGAATTACAAAAATTATGTCGCAGCATTATTCGTCAAAGTCTTATCAAAACTCATCCTAGGCTTAATTCTAAAAGTATTTCAGTTTTAGGTCTTCCCAAACAACTGAATTCTTTTATTTTGTTTGAATGAATGTTATAATTGGTTTATTACAATATAATATGTTATTTTTCAATGTATAAAAGAAACTAGTAAGAATTTGTAAAAATTTAAGTTAATGCACTGTAAATAATTAGTTATTGACTATTAGCTTTTTATCCAAAGTATCTAAGAGAAGAAATAATAAGTAGTTATCAGAACTATTACTAATAATAAATAGTTACATTATTGCTGCAAAATACTCAGTAGTGCAGAAGTACTAGGAGATACGGTAATTTAGCCAGGTATTGTAACATGTGTACATTCAGCCATTACCACTGCTCCTTGTGCTGCTTATATAATCTTAAAAATACTTTTTTAGCTGCATCAAAGGCAATGAGTGTTTATATTGCCACTTAATACTTACTTCACATTCTATCTCATGCAATGGAGGATGTCCAAGAAGATGCAGCTTCCGCGCTGTATCTCGCGAGTTTACGTAACTGTATGGATGTTGAAAAAAAAATATCGGAAATGGATGTGTCATAGTCGCAAAATGAGATAGTGGATATCAATTTGTAGTCATAAAAAGCTGTTTTATTTATCTAAAAAAATAAATGAATTTATCGAATCTTCCATATTTATTTTATCCACATCAAAAATTGTTCCCAAAACATCTCTATCAGACATGTGCAAACCATACTGGTTGAAACACGTCATCAGTGCATGCTCTAAAACTAATTAGGCTTTAGTAAGAGTCTAAATGTATCCACGAGTGACTTTTTGTTTTCATTTCATTTATACAAATTTTGCTCATGTTCCAACCGATCCTCTTACAGGCACTTTATGCTTCAATGTGTGAATTTTATCAGTTGAGTCCCAAAATACTCACTCACTCAACTAATGATATATTCTAAAAATGTCATCTTTAAGGCATTGCTTCAATCTGTCTGCATACTGACAGTTTATGAAGCAAAATACACAGAACAGAATGTAAACACCCCCTACTAACGTTCTGCCTGTCCTTTAACTTCAGCATGAAAAACCATCAACGAGAACAGCATTAGAAGCAGGAGCACGGTCACAGAGAATAATCTGTTTACATAGTTGTACTATCATTGTCATGCTTTCTCTGTACTCATTGTCACGGTACTGAACTGAATGTAAACGTGCTATCAGATCGGAGAACTGCCAGATAAGTAGAAGTTCATTTAAAAACACATTTCAATATTAAAGCTTATGTTTATTGCACAAAATATTACAAACATGTACTGTATAAAGCAGTTTTTTTCCAATAGGCCTTGATTTTTTTCCTTTTTCATCAAGTTTCAATTTTAACTTTTTAATATATTCTTTTGATGTCAATTTTAATTTATACCTTTAATTTTTCTATGTTTGTTTGGGTGTGAAATATGACCATTCAAAATCAGCATAACTATTCCAAGAGTTTTGCAAAATCATAAGGGGCAAAATCCAAGAGGGGCACAGCAAAATCATAAGCTAGAATTTGTACACAGTTCCTTGTTAAGGGAAACTCATGGGCCTGTATTTTTTTTTTTTATACGGCGGACAAGTCGTAACTCGTTAGCTGTACCCAAACAAGAACTAGGACCCATTGGAATTATGGAATCACAGCCAGTATTTAATTTTCTCTCAAGAATTTTCCTTGGAAAATTAAACTCTATGGAAACCTCTCACAGAATAACCACCATTGTTCACTTTATTAATAGCATTTTTACGGTCTTCTTTCCATGATCCTCTAGAAGAGCTGGCCTTTGGAATGTACTTATTTGACATCTGTAAAGAAATAATGATGCCATCAAAATTTAATATATAACATGTTCAAAGGATGGCCTTCTATCCCAATAACGGTGGCAATCTCTCCAGATCGGCCGGGAGAGACGGCCATAGCGCACCATCAAACATGGTGGACGCAAACTCAAACAAAACCTATGTACCGGTATGCAGCTAGGCAAAACAACTCCAAAACTAAAGTTTCTGTCACTACTCACAGCCTGAGTTATGTTTAAATCGAAAAGTTATGACATACTGTAACTTCAAGGTATATTGAAATAGAAAATCATAGAAATTACTTACTTTTAGTTGAAATAGAGTTATCCGAAGCAAAAACACTAATTCACGTTTCTAACTAATTACCAACTGACCAGTAGAGCCGTACAGCGGATTGTGGAAAAACTATGGGCATTGGTCATCTCTCCCGGGTTTACCCATGTAGTATTGAAAAACAAATTATGAAACAAGATACAGTACTGTATTGCACTTGTTTATAGTATACATAGCCTTAATTAGTTCTGCATTAGACTTTAATTATAACAAAAATAAAATAAAAAGTTTAAAGTTTTATGTTTTCGTTTTATCAGACTAAACAGTCTAACAGACTAAAAGTACAGTCGCCTTTATAAGCGTGTTTGATACCAGAGCCTAAAATCAAAGTAACTGAACTATCTAACCTAACCTAGCCAGCAATACTGCCATGCAGTGAGAAGTTTTCAAATAATTTAAGGCCATGATGATCTGGAAGACTCATGTGAGCTTATCTATGAGTTGTTGACCAGAAAGTTCAGGGAATTTTCCCATAAAAATAAAATTGCTTACTATAACTCCTAGTTTCCAGCAGGGGGAACTTCCTAGTTTGGTCTTGAGAGGGGGATAAATTCCTTGTGGATATGTTACTTCGATGTGGAAAAAACAATCAACAAAGCCTTCACACTTCTGTAAACTTGATATACTTTTTTTGAACATGGTGAAAATGGCGACGATTGCTGTTTAGTTTCAAGGTAAACCTATGTAAACCTTTATAAAAATATATACCTTAGTATTTCCTGACTTTTGTAAGTCATGATTAAATTTTTTTTTTTTTTGCTTTTAATATGTACTGTATCATTTTGCTAAGAAATATTAACCTGCAGAAGATTAAATTTACTACAATAAATTATGATTTTTAGCCATTTATTACGGAACTATATTCTGACAACTACTTTTACTATCTGTCATGACACTATTAACAAGGTTAGTACTTTTTAAGGAATACATAACAACTGAGTTAAACATCCAACAGTCGAGTAGAGTTGGTTTTCATTTTTAAAAAAATATTCTTTTCATTATTAATATATATATTTAATTTATTATTAATTGAATATGTATCTATTGTTTTCACCATTAAAAACATGGGTAAATAAATATGCAGCGTAGGTTGTTTTTGATAATTTTTTCTCTAAAACAATATGCCCAAAAGCAATAATAAAAAATATAAAAGGGCGGAAAGCACAGAAAGTACAATAAAAATCAAAAATAAAAGTGACCCACATAACCTCCAAAATTGCTGTCACCCAAAAGTAGGTTATGTTTTTTTAACGCTAAAACGATAAAAAACCTTTTACTTTTTAAAAAAAACCAATAACCTGACACGGTTGTTGGGTGGCGAACCGAACTAATACAATTATTGCATGACAAAAACACTTTTATAAAAAAAAAAAAATACTCCTTAACTAACACAGCATTGAGTGAAAAAGCTATTTAACTGAACTAATTATACTGTAGGTAACGTGTTTTTGATCGCTAAAACGATAAAAAAAACTCAATGATCTAAGTGACATAGTTGTTAGATGGTAAACCTAATACAAAAAGAGGAAAATCATGAAGTTCACAAATAATGGATGTCATTTTAGTAATGTTTTCATTATGAGAACAAAACAACGAAAAAAGAAATAAACCTTAATATTTAGTAATAACTGTCAGAATGTGTAACGCACATGAGCAGTAAGTACATGTAGTAATTAATAATGTGCATGACCGGTAAATCCGTGTATGAAACTTAGTATGTTTCATACAATGTAAACAGAAATAATGCCACAATGCAGTTCCATAAAAAAAGGCCTAAAGTAGTAAGTAATCTTTAAAAAAAGTCATATTCCATGGGGTAAAAATGTGTTAATTAGATAAGTTATAAAATAAAAAAAAATATTAAAAATCTCTATTTGAAAAAAATCTATAATGCATACTTATCAAAACATATTTCCCACTTTTGCATGGTAGCCATTTTGAAATTATTTTTGTCATTTTTATTTTCTCTTTTTTGTGACTTCCCATTGTTTCTGCACTTTTATATTTTGGATTATTACCCATTGTTTCCGCACTTTTATATTTTGGATTATTAATATTGGGTGTATAATAAAGCGTTTTAGTACAAAAAATTACCAGAACTGACAAGCCCCAAAAACTCAGTTGGTAAAAATGCAGTTTAGAGATATTTGTCAATTTTTGTACTGAAACGCTTCAAAATATGCCCAGTATTAATAATCCAAAATATAAAAGTACAAAAACAATAGGAAGTTACACAAAAGTGAAAATAAATTCACCACACATAATCTCAAAATCACTACTGTGTGAAAGTGAGAAACATTTTATAACAGTGAAAACAATAAATGTCATGTTTTTTTTGCGGCGAAAAACTATTATTAAGGTTATCATCGCTGTCATGTGAGTTATTAATAAATATATGTGTCTAATTAATAAATACAATTTTTCTTCTTTAAAAAAAAAAACTCATGCCTAACTCGATTCAACTGTTGCATGTTTAACCAAACTCGTCTCAGCTGTTACGTGTTTAAATGCGGCAACGGACATTAGTACACAAGATGCAGTAAAACATTTTTTTATGAACTTCACAATTTTTGCCACATTTAGATCATGAGTACAATTGTTTAAAGATGACATAATTAATAAGAAACTCAACAATACCGTAATTACAAATGACACAAAGATGCAAATTGAAAAATTCAGAACTAACGGCAACCATTTTTTTAAACGAATGTTTTCAGAACAAGAACTTCCACAGTAATAACTGATTTATTAAAAAGTCCTTATTAATCTAGTAATAGTAAAGAAAATTTATCTTACAAAGTAAACATACACACAAATTCATGTAACGTGAACATGGAAGTACATTAACGCAAAGTAAACATTATTATAATGTCAGATTATATGTTAGAAATATAAGTTAGTAATAAATAGCTAAAAGTGTTATTTCTTGTGCATTTACCATAATAAATATCATCTTCCATGCTCTAATATCTCTCAAGGAAATTATATCACACAATACAAGAAAAAAAATCAGTGAAATAATGATTTTGATTAAAGTCCCTAAAGTGCATTAATATCACTCAGTTTTACCAAAACTTTAACCAAACCTGATATGGTCTTGTGTAGATTCCTATATTATTATTGCTGTAAAGTGGTAAAAATTAAGTTTAATCTAAAATAAAACTATGAATTTCTTTCATGCAAACAAACATCAACTTTTGTTGTTCTTATCTTTTCCTATACTATTATCGCTTTTCAAAAGATAGGCTAGGCTTAATTATGCATATTCGGATACCATCCACAAAATAACATGCAACAAATGAAGCAATGCATTTAAAAAAGAGCACATACTAACCTAAGTTTACCATCTTGTACATTAAAAATATAATGTACATAGCTCAATTTTCTCCTTTTTGGTCGTCGTCGTATATTTAAGGTAAATAGAAACTAGGTGCCAAGTGGGTAAGTTTAGTACATTACATGCTCCATTCTTAACATTAGGTTCTTTCCTCTACAGTTTTTATGCATTCCAACAGATGATAATAATTTAATAAAACCAGAACACAAGCTCTAATTCTTAAAAAATCAAAAACTGTAAGCATGAACATTTTATAATCTATGCTCACAATGTTTCACACACAATCATAGATAAACATGACATGAAAACATTTAATAAATTTCAGTATAGTATAGTGCAATATTATATGTTATAGTATATTGGAAATATTATAATTTTTTTGACGAAATTAATATTTTGAAGTCGATGGCATCATTTTACTTATTTGAGTAGCGCAACTACATGATCACCTGTAATATTGTACCACATATTTTATCTGTGGTGATGACTATGGAAAACGACTTGATAACTATGTTTGGCAGCACTGTTCCTTTAATCTGTTTGTAAATTTAATTTTACGAACTTTTGTGGGAGAAATAGAACTTTTTCAGGAGTAAACAATTTTATTTGAAGTAAGTATTTTATTAATAATTCAAAATGTTTTCAAGGATATTCTTTATAAAATATAAATAATAGAAAAAAGTCTTAACAATAAAACAATGAAGTATATATATAGTCTATTTTTTTAATGAGAATGATTATCAAAGAAGTGAGCCAAGTTTTCTTTGATTCCTGATTCTCATGATTTGTAATCGTTACACCATATCAATACTTTGTAATATATTTATGAATTTTTGTATTATATTGATGGACATTTTAACGATTCTTAGTGTAATAACTAATTTCTTTAATTATTTCAAATATTTGAATGTACTTCATATTAACTAGTTATTATGACCATAGCATACAGAGCACAGGCATAGTCTAGGCATTTTTTTAAATTATAGGTTATTCTAGACCGAAAATCTGTTGACACATATTATTTAGATCTCTAAACTACATTAAGACTTTAATCTGTATATGATCCCTTGACCATATTAGTCTATCTACCATAATAAAGTAGTCATATGAATGTTAAGAAAATTAAGTAGGCCTAATTTGAAGACAAATTGTAAAGAAAAGAAACCAAACCATTTAAATAATATAAAATATACCAACTAATTATATAGGCTCACCTAATTATATTGGTCTCTACACCTACAAAAGTTTGGAAAGAACAATAAAAAAATTGAAAGCAATGATGTATTTTGCTATAGTTAATAATGTTTGTTGCGTAATAATCAGTGAACATTATTATTTAATAACCTATATAAAAAATAAATATGTATTTATTTTCCCCAAACCTTATGTCTACAGACTTTTCTTTGACACTTCACCTAATGGTAGCTGCGGAAACTTTGAAATTAGTTAAGCCTTAAATCAATAATTGACCAAGCAAAGTGAGGTATTTGTTTCGACTTAACTGTTCAGTATTTGATTTCTGTGCTTGTTATGCAGTATTGACCAAAAGCATTGACCGATTGTTTTGAAATTTGGTACAAAGGTAGTCTATACCTTGTATAAAGCCTAAACGATATATGTGCAAAATCTTTTTAATTCAATTTTGTTTCAAAATGGCAGCCTTTGTTTTAATGATGACGATGCTAGTCCTTGTAATACTAGCATAATGGCACATCATCTTACAACTTTGATCTCAATGGAGATAGAGCATAAAATTTCAAATAAAGTTTGTCATAACATTATTTGTAAATATTACTATTATTGGTTAAATGGGTGGCATAGGTTGTGAGCCTGTCTTAGCCATGGTTAGGCAATTAATACAAAATATGGGTTAATGCAAGGTCTAATGCTCTTTGAACTAGTAGTGTAATCACGTAATAAATTTTCTACAGAATAAAGTTCTTTCCTTTTGTACTTTGTTTTTCCTTTATTATTTTTTTAGTATTGTTTAGCAATTTTAAAATAATTTTTCAAATATTGCATATGTATTTGTTATTGCATTTTCTATATCAACTCTATACAGGGTTGGCCTACTTATTATTATTGAAAACTGACACCATTATACATTTCATACATGACAATTTATTATGTAACAGAGTAATTGACTTACTATGCAATATTGAATGGAAATTATGAAGATAGTGTATTAGAAACAACACAGCATTTTAACAAGTAATTCTAAACATTTATACTTGAAGAAAGCAAATGATAACTTGTATTTATCGAAACAATCTACATTGTTGAATTTATACTCAAAAGGTTTTCCATGAAAATCTTAGCTAATCTAACTTACCTACTGCACATATTGTCCTAAAATACTTATATATAAGTAGCAACTTAAGTTTTACGTTATTTTACATGTGATCTATGTAAATAAGGCTTTTTCCTTGAGCTACTAAAAGAGGCTCTGTAGCCCCAGCACATCAGCTATAAGCTTTTTGTGTTTCATTTCTACTTCACCTTAAACCGACTCCAATGCCCTTGATGAGCTACAAAATCTTGTACAAAGTGTCCCTGATGAACTCCTGATTTGGTTGCTGAGGTTCAAAATGTCTGCTTCTTTTGACCTCTACGACTTTGCACTTGAGGAGTATATGTGCTGTAATTTCAACCCCTGTCTGCACAGATGACACTCAGGCGAGATTTGTAACAATCTCATCTTATGTAGATGACTACGGATGTAGCCATGTCCAGTTATCATGGTGACGATCTGGCTTAGTGACCTGCAGTTAAACTGAACAAGTCCTTGTCAGTAGAGGGTCTGGTCCTGAGAAAAGGCATTTCCCTAATTGTTGACCAGGGAATTGCTGCCATTGCTTGACGTACTCTTCCCTAGCCCATTTCCATACTACACCTTTCGCAGTTGTGTAACTAATACTACATACAGGTTCTGGTCCCACAAGTTGATTAGCAGCTCCTCTTTTGGTCATCAGGTCTGCTTTCTTGTTTCCTCTATCCTGCAATGCCCAGGTACCCATCGTAGTTGCACCATTAGCATTTGACCAAGATACAGAGGGAACAGACGGAATCCCATTACAATATGGATGATATTTCTACAGACCTGAGAGCCTTCATTGTCGTCTGGCTATCTGTGAGTATTAGAATGTCTTTATCTGTAAGTCCTTCCTCTAATACTCAATGAACACATACTGAGATTTCACAGATCCCAACTTAGAATACTGTGCAAAACCTTCCGAGGCTAGCATAAAGTAGCTCCAGTGGTTTTGCAGTATTCTGAATATCCAGACTGTCAATCATGCAATGATCTCTCTGTGTACCAAACAAGCTGACCTGGATGTATCCGTTGTTTTGCCCCCTTCCCAATCCTCTCATGAATGGAAAACTGTGAAATGTCGAGTAAAGACATACTGAATATCCATGCTATGAGATAGCATGTCTGACAGTGAGTCTTTTAGAACTTCTTTTGATTATCTCAGAGTGCTCCACTTCAAGGATGTTCTTTCTCTATTTGCCATAGTTGTGGGTTGTGAATTCTATAGGCAGCTTATCTTGCTTCGGACATTATGAATATTTCCAGAGGTGGCAGGTTTAACAAGACCTCCAGAGCAGTTGTAGAAGTGCTTGTAAAGGCAGAAGTACTTCCAAGCCAACATGCTTCCAAGCCGCTGCAATTTTGCCAATTTGCAGCCTGCTGTATCATGTGTTGCTTTTGACCACCATACCAGGAAACCATGTGTCAGTTGAGGTCTGACAATAGCCATGAATATCCAAATGGAAACACTCGGCTTTATCCCCCATTCATAACCGATAAGACGCCTCGTTACCATCAGTAACGATTTTGCTTTTAAAACTACATGGTCCAGATGGGCATTCCATGTCAGCTTCCTATCCAGGATGACACTCAGATATTTCACCATCTCTAAGACACCAAATCTGGCCCCTTCCAGCTATAAATCCTCCTTGTTCATGGCCATTTTATTACTAAATGGAATCAAGACTGTTTTGGAGGAATTGACTCGAAGACCCTCCCTCCGGCACCAGTTACTGATATATTCCAAATAGAAATTGAGTAGTCCCACAAGTGAGTTATAGAATATCTCTTGGACCATGATGATGATGGCATCTACATCATTTGTGCATATGCTCAGTTTCACTGAGATCCTCCAGAAGAACATCCACCACTATAGAACCACAGAAGAGGCAAAAGAACTCCCTCTATGAACAACCTTGGGACATACTGATCTCCAGAATCTCTTGGTCTAGGTATTATTGCACTTGTCTACAGTGCAACATGGAGTCTATCCAACTGTACACAACGGGGTCAACTTGTGTCGACTTCGCACTGCGTTATTTAATGTATCATTAGAGATTTTATCAAAAGCACCATGTCCAACATATCCAAGAAGGCGCACATTTCCATCTCTTCTAGCACTGGTATACTTGATCCTGCCTACTAATTGGTGTAAGATGGATTCACAGGACTTCCCTAACCCTAATCTTGGTTGGTATGCATGTTGATTCTGAAGAAGTGGATTTCCAGATGGATCCACTTCCATATGTATCTATCTATCAGCCTTTCCAATGTTTTCATTATAAACAAGATAAAGACAGACTAGTCTAAAGGCTTTGGATGGGTGTGATCTGGACGGCCATACTTTGGAATGAATACGACTCTATTGACTCTCCAGGCACGCATGTACGGTTATGTATGGCATGTATGGTATATAACCATATATCACGCTAGATCTAAGTCTTGGTTTTATTTCTGGTTTGACCATTTAGGGATCTTCCTTGAGTGTTTTTCTTAGTTTGTAAGTATTTTAACATAGCCTAGGCCATTAGGCTTATGTTCTAGTTGCATGTTTATGTAAGACAGTTGAGTTGATCCATCCTCTTGAAACATTATGCTTTATATATACACACACAAATAATGGCAAATATCCAAATAAATATTAATAATAAAAAATATTCAACCATTTAGTAACAATTTTGAAAACAATAAATATTCATTCATAGTTTTCATAATTTTTATTTATTTGTTCACTATTTAAAAAAATATACAGAATAATAATTAGCCTATATAATTATATATCATCTAAAAATACATTATATTCTTAATCCTTTAAATTATTCATTGACAGTATTTCTTATAAATATATGTATTATATTTCTATTACAATAAAAAAATAACAAACACTTTTTATTTATATAGTAATGTTCTTTACTTTGTTTACAAATTGCACTAAATCATGTCGCATTTAAAAGAGTTTATTCAATATGTACTTCTTGTCGGTGTAGATTTTGTGAGCATATTATTTGTTTGTGACTTGGAGCAGTAAAATCTGGCACTCTAGGAATATCTTCTGGTCTGGCAATCAAATAATCTGTATTACAACCGTTGCTTATTGCTGGCACACTCTCTTGTGGCAATGGTAGTCTTTTATTGTTTTCAGGCAAAGTGTTCAAAGATGATCTGTTGTGCTAAAAAAATAAATACAATTTTTAAAGTTTAACGATAAATTTTAAATTCACAAATTTTTAACGTTGAATGTAAAAAAACTACAATAAGTAAAACCACACATTTAAACCTTTTAAGTGGGTTAAAACACACTTAACCCCTTGCCAAACACTACTCCCATGGAATTTGTATATTTTCTGCTATTCAATCCTCAAGTCAATGACTGCCTGTTTGGTATCCTGTTGCTATTATGACTACTGGTTGTCAGTGACTTGAAATTGTTTTATTCATACCAACCGCAATAATGGGTAGACATTTGAAGTCAAATAATGGACAAATAATTTAAGTAAACGTTTTATTGAAAATATAAATAATACGTTTGTGTAATATTATTTCATATCTAGCTAAAACATTACATTAATTTATTGCGTTACAAATATTTTACCATAATGGTTCCAACAGCTTGATTTCCAATTAAAATTTGCTAAAAAGATCCCTGACTGCCATCAGGTTTTATTTTTGATCTATCCTGAAACCATATGTTTTTAATTTGAAATTTGATACACAAAGTCGATTTTTGAATCTTTATATTTTAGCAAATAACTGCCATGCTGTGAACACTGACAAGTTTGAGCTTCTTTAGAACACCGCAGAAATAGCGCTGTAAAATATAACCAAGTTTGCAAAGGCGGAAAAGTATACCGATGTTGTTTTTGTTTGCCTCCAAGTTCCAGCACTGTACAATAAAATCATTTAAACAGATATCACTGTGACCATTCAAGCGTTTGTTGTATTGGCCACTGGTAATGGTCTTGCGAGATAAGACGAACACAACTGCTAGAAATAATCCAAGCTGGTGCAGAAATAGTCATGGTAAATCACAAGAGCTATATGACCTAAGGGCTATATGACCTAAGGGCTATATGACCTAAGGGCTATATGACCTAAGAGCTATATGACCTAAGAGCTATATGACCTAAGGGCTATATGACCTAAGAGCTATATGACCTAAGGGCTATATGACCTAAGGGCTATATGACCTAAGGGCTATATGACCTAAGGGCTATATGACCTAAGGGCTATATGACCTAAGGGCTATATGACCTAAGAGCTATATGACCTAAGGGCTATATGACCTAAGGGCTATATGACCTAAGGGCTATATGACCTAAGGGCTATATGACCTAAGGGCTATATGACCTAAGAGCTATATGACCTAAGGGCTATATGACCTAAGAGCTATATGACCTAAGGGCTATATGACCTAAGGGCTATATGACCTAAGGGCTATATGACCTAAGAGCTATATGACCTAAGAGCTATATGACCTAAGGGCTATATGACCTAAGAGCTATATGACCTAAAGGCTATATGACCTAAGAGCTATATGACCTAAGGGCTATATGACCTAAGGGCTATATGACCTAAGAGCTATATGACCTAAGGGCTATATGACCTAAGGGCTATATGACCTAAGAGCTATATGACCTAAGAGCTATATGACCTAAGGGCTATATGACCTAAGGGCTATATGACCTAAGAGCTATATGACCTAAGGGCTATATGACCTAAGAGCTATATGACCTAAGAGCTATATGACCTAAGGGCTATATGACCTAAGGGCTATATGACCTAAGGGCTATATGACCTAAGGGCTATATGACCTAAGAGCTATATGACCTAAGGGCTATATGACCTAAGGGCTATATGACCTAAGAGCTATACCTAAAGCTATATGACCTAAGAGCTATATGACCTAAGAGCTATATGACCTAAGAGCTATATGACCTAAGAGCTATATGACCTAAGAGCTATATATGACCTAAGAGCTATATGACCTAAGAGCTATATGACCTAAGAGCTATATGACCTAAGGGCTATATGACCTAAGGGCTATATGACCTAAAGGCTATATGACCTAAGAGCTATATGACCTAAGAGGCTATATACCTAAGAGCTATATGACCTAAGAGCTATATGACCTAAGGGCTATATGACCTAAGAGCTATATGACCTAAGAGCTATATGACCTAAGGGCTATATGACCTAAGAGCTATATGACCTAAGAGCTATATGACCTAAGGGCTATATGACCTAAGAGCTATATGACCTAAGAGCTATATGACCTAAGGGCTATATGACCTAAGAGCTATATGACCTAAGAGCTATATGACCTAAGGGCTATATGACCTAAGAGCTATATGACCTAAGAGCTATATGACCTAAGGGCTATATGACCTAAGAGCTATATGACCTAAGAGCTATATGACCTAAGGGCTATATGACCTAAGAGCTATATGACCTAAGAGCTATATGACCTAAGGGCTATATGACCTAAGAGCTATATGACCTAAGAGCTATATGACCTAAGGGCTATATGACCTAAGAGCTATATGACCTAAGAGCTATATGACCTAAGGGCTATATGACCTAAGAGCTATATGACCTAAGAGCTATATGACCTAAGAGCTATATGACCTAAGAGCTATATGACCTAAGAGCTATATGACCTAAGAGCTATATGACCTAAGAGCTATATGACCTAAGAGCTATATGACCTAAGAGCTATATGACCTAAGAGCTATATGACCTAAGAGCTATATGACCTAAGAGACTAAGAGCTATATGACCTAAGAGCTATATGACCTAAGAGCTATATGACCTAAGAGCTATATGACCTAAGGGCTATATGACCTAAGAGCTATATGACCTAAGAGCTATATGACCTAAGGGCTATATGACCTAAGAGCTATATGACCTAAGAGCTATATGACCTAAGAGCTATATGACCTAAGAGCTATATGACCTAAGAGCTATATGACCTAAGAGCTATATGACCTAAGAGCTATATGACCTAAGAGCTATATGACCTAAGAGCTATATGACCTAAGAGCTATATGACCTAAGAGCTATATGACCTAAGAGCTATATGACCTAAGACTATATGACCTAAGAGCTATATGACCTAAGAGCTATATGACCTAAGAGCTATATGACCTAAGAGCTATATGACCTAAGAGCTATATGACCTAAGAGCTATATGACCTAAGAGCTATATGACCTAAGAGCTATATGACCTAAGAGCTATATGACCTAAGAGCTATATGACCTAAGAGCTATATGACCTAAGAGCTATATGACCTAAGAGCTATATGACCTAAGAGCTATATGACCTATACTTACACGCCCTAGGATTAAAGTTATGATATGTTTAATTTGCCTTAGAGTTAACTTCCTACAGAAGTTAAATGTGACATATCAAACGGATAAAAACAATTTTAAGTCAAAATTTTAATTTAAGTTTTTAGCTTCGTCGTCCCACTGAATGAAAAATTTTATGATGTTATCAAAAATTTGAATGATAGGGTCAGCACTGGACTTGAACTTAGTAGTAATAATAAAAGAGCAAAAACTTATGAGAATAACAATTGTTTTTTGATACAACCTATTTGCTACAGAATATACTAAACACATATCATTTAGAGAATTTCCCAGTGCTTTCAAAATAACAAAAGTTGTTCCTATTTATAAATGTGAAGCAGTGTGTGTATTATAAAGAATTATTGACAGTATAGACTACTGTGAAGAGATAGAGGATTAATATTCCCTAAGAAGGCAAAATCATATAAAAATAGAAATATTATAATGTAACCTAAAACCTATACCTATAGATATTGTACATACCTATAGTAATACCTACAGTACAGCAGTAATACCTACAGTACAGCAGTAATACCACAGTACAGCAGTAATACCTACAGTACAGCAGTAATACCTACAGTACAGCAGTAATACCTACAGTACAGCAGTAATACCTACAGTACAGCAGTAATACCTATGGTATATTGTACAAGTAATATTTATTTATTTAATTTTTAAATATATAGTAAATTATTGTCATGAAATATTTAAAATATGTTATGTTGGGTATGTTCATCTGCTTTTCTTCTCTTTGTACCTTAAAGCACTCATTTTTATTGAATTTTTTTTTTTGGTTTAACGTCCGACTATTGTACACACTTGGGCTAATGCAGATGATGAGATGATTTATATCATATGAAAAGAAAAGGCCAAGCCCTGGCCGGGAATCGAACCCGGGTCCTCGGGGTGAAAGCCCAGTACGCTATCAACTAGGCCACCGAAGCGGCTCATTTTTATTGGACATTCTTTTCTTAGTTCACGTCGCTGTTACTCCCATTGCTTTACCTTTACTGTTAACATTTACCCTTCATCCTCATTAGTCTAACTGGCATAAAGTATGAGAAAAAATTCAAAGTAGCTAAAATGGAACATAGCCTACAGTATCTAGAATCTAAGAATCTATGGAATCTAAGAATCTAGAAACTAGAATCTAAGAACAAATAAAAAAAATTGTATATTTCCATAATTTTTAAAAAAAATATGGGAAAAATGTAAATATAAAGCATAGACAAGCTTATATGCTTGTATAATGCATAGTAATATAATGTATATATAATGCATAATGCATAGTAATCGCTTAACGAAGGATTACTGCTCTGTTTATGTGTTGCATTACATATGGGGCATAAATAACTTTAAACACAAAATATTTAGGAACATTCAGAACATGATAATATTATGTACAGTATATAATTCGAGTATAATCAACAATTAGTTTTAAGCACCATTCATTGCTTTCTCTTGAATGTCTTTAGCATTAGAAGGATAGAGTAAGCTATAACAGACATCAGTGAGTTACAATCACTTGAAAATTGGTGCATCAGACTAATGGAGGTGTTGTAGTGGAAAGTGTCCAGACTAACTAGATTGTACTGTATTTGATAGACCATCTAGCTAAGATTGATGTCATGTGTAAATACATAAAGATTTTCAACAGAAAATAAAATCCTTCATTCATTCATATACAGACTTGAAATACATAAATTTATTAATACAATTTTCTACACTATGATATAATTTCTTACTGATATTATTTCTGTGTGATTATAATCCCAATGTCTGTAATTCCTATTTAAACTTTTTTGCAGTGGTAAACCTCCTGGTGCGTACGGATGGTGTCCGAAGTAATCTAGTGTATTAGCACCAAGTGTCCCATCTGTAACTTCCATAACACCTATCTGAGTTGTGCGTACATGGTAAGGAAAATTTGCATTTGCTTTATTTGGTACTGTTAACATCTGAAAAATACACCAAGTAAATTGTTTTACCAAAGTAAATAGGTAATATAATCTTGGTTTGAGTAGTAATAGTAACGTAATAAAGTACAACAATAAGAAACTGGAGTATATTAGTTTGTATGACATGATTATATCATAGCCAGTCCTTTATAATGTTTTTTAACATGTGCTTATGTCTGTCCTAATATTGACTGATGACCTATATTCATATAAAGTAATACTTCGAAGATGAGGATTATTCTCAAAATATGTTAGTATTTTACTACTAGGCGGAGGCAGCTGAAGTGAGCAGCTGATGAGTTAGCAGTCCCACTGTACTTCTAGCTCATACTATTTTCTCTCATCTCAATTCACACACACACACACACACACACACACACACACACACACACACACACACACACACACACACACACACACACACACACACACACACACACACACACACACACACACACACATATATATATATATATATATATATATATATATATATATATATATATACCTATATATATATATATATATATACACACACACACACATTACATGCACTCACGCACACACACACACACACACCACAGACACACACACACACACATGTATACATGCACGCACACACTGACGCACACACAAACAAACACACACACACACACAAACACACACACACACAAACACACACACACAAACACATACACACACATAAACACATACACACACAAACACATACACTCACACACACAAACACACACACACAAACACATACACACACATAAACACATACACACACAAACACATACACACACACACACAAACACACACATGTTTGCGCACATACACACACACACACACACTCACACACTACTCTACATAGCTTGGCTACGTAGCTCTCATACATACTCTACATAGCTCTCAAGTTTAAAGAGATCTGTGCTGATGTAGTGAATGACATCAAATAATAAAAAATATTTAAAACTTTCAATGAAAAAAATGCTATATTTAGTAACATTTTATTCATATGTGATAAAAAATATGTTTTGTACTGTATAAGGAACATTTTGTTTTTAAAGTGCGGTTACATTACTAACTAAATTACTACTCAATTGAAATCATCATGTATTTCAATAAAATGTATGTAAAATGTAAGGTAGATGCCACTTTCAGTTAACGTGATGGGCTGGTGTCATTGGACAATGGGTAAGAGTATAGTAGTGTCTTAACTTCATTGATGTAATTGAAGAGTTTGCAAAACGAAAAAGCAAGAAGAGTTATTTTTTTTATTGTGTTTAATTCAGTTAGATAATTTTTATTACATTACTTCATAAAATTAAAAATGTTTTAAGTTTTGTTAATATTGTCGTAGATTGTTTCAACTTCAGCACAAAGAAATGTTTTTTATTAATAATTTTGTCTATTGTCCACTAAGTAATTCATATTCTTCAACACGCAACAAAAATAGGTTTTATTATAAACTATGTTAAATTAAGTTCAGTTATAGGAAAGAATTTAAAAAGTAATTTAACTTTTTCAGTTGTTTGTTATAATACACTGATTTTAAAACGTTCTGCAATTTTTACTTGGGGTTGTAGAGAGATTGTATTTAGTTATTGTTTAGGGGCCCAATCTCTGGCCAGACTGCAATCAGGCAGGAGGAGAGGAGAAAGAAAGGTGACATTATGTACTGCCTGTCTGAAGGGAAGGCAGTAGTAGATTAAATCAGTCCCTGTACACTGAATGACTTTTTTTTTTTTTTTTTGTTGTTTAATGTCCGACTATTATGCACACTTGGGCTAATGCAGACGATGGGATGGTTTATAGCGTATGAAAATTCCAAGTCCTCGTCAGGAATCGAACCCGGGTCCTCGGGGTGAAAGCCTAGTACGCTATCCACTAGGCCAAAGAGACAAACAGACTTCAGTGAATGTTTGGATTAATGATAAATCTAATTGTTTTTAAAAAAAGCTAATAAATAATATTTAACATTTTGTTAATTCAAAAGTGTCAGCCAGTTTTAAAATGGATTTTATATTCTTTTTTTTAGACTATGAAAAGTTTAATGCTGTAAAATTCTTTCGAAGTTAAATGTAAAACAAATGGTTAGAGATGTGAGTTATCTATTATATTATATTAATAGAAGTGAGCTTTTATTTGTGTGAATTTTACCCCTTTTCCGAAATTTGCCCGAAATAAATAGCTTATGCATTAATTAATACACCCTTGCACATATACAGCATAACACAAACAGATTGCATTTAGGAAAAAGTTTGTGTCACCGGTTAAGAGAGGGGGGAGGGAAGAGGACATTTGTATAATCTTTTCTTACATAAATATTGCTCTCACGCTAATCTGATTTCACGATTAAGTGGAATGTTGTTTGAATGGTTAAGAACTGACAACCTCAGATGATTATATAATTATCAGATTATCGTAAAGCAATCTATGTAATTATGATTTGAGACTGAAAAAGGTAACAGAGGGATAATATATTGTATTTATATAAAATATAATTGAAAAATTCAGTGTAATTGACTGAGCGTATCTGTTTCAATTCGATGTCGAGCACATGGTTTGTGTTTGTTTGTTTTTTTGGTGTTTAACGTCTGACTATTGTGCACACTTGGGCTAATGCAGACGATGGAATGATTTATAGTGTATGAAAATGCCAAGCCCTGGCCGGGAATCGAACCCGGGTCCTCGGGATGAAAGCCCAGTACACTATCAACTAGGCCACCGAGACGGCTTTGTGTTTGTTTACTACTTGAAACCATTTACTGATTGTTTTGAAATTTGTTACAAAAGTACCTTGTATAAAACCTGAATGACATTTGTAAGATGTTTTTCCCATTTACTTCTGTTTCAAGATGGCGGTCTCTGATTTACGATGGGAAGTGTATGCAGTTTTGGACAAATGAATTGACAGGTTTTTTTGAAATTTTGTACAAAGGTACATTGTATAAGGCCTGAATAACTTGTGTAAGATTTTTTCCAATTCGCTTCTGTTTCAAGTTGGTGGCCTTTAACGATGACACATGTAGTTGCTGGCTGTTTTCTATAATACCTGCTAATCAGCAAGACTTATCGTAATTTTGGAGAGTATAACATTCTAATAAAGTGGGTCCAATAACATTTTTCCTAAGTATTACAGTTACTGGATAAATTGGCGGAAATTGTTGTAAGCTCGTCAGAGTACTAACACAGAGCGGTGGCTAGGCAATTAAGTATATGTTGTGAAGTCTACTCTTCTTAGAACTACTAGTATTTTTATATTCGTTTATACTTTTGTTCCTTTTGTCTAATTTATAAAAAAAATTTACTTGAATAACAATACTAACAATCCAAGTACATAAACAATGAGAAATTTAATATTTTAAACTCGTAATTAGGCCTGTCACAAGTAAAACATCATAATCAAGTTGAATTACAATTAAATCAAATAAAATCCATACCAGAAATAGGATATGTCCCGTGGCAGTGATGAAATGTTGTACAGCACACACTACACTTTCTCTGACCCATTTGTCTATGAAAGTATTTGCACATAAAATAAACACAGGACCTGTTATAAACCTGGAACACGAATAAGCATTACATACTTATTAGATAAGTAGCTTACCTGCAGACTATAGTAGGCTCGTGATGAGCCAGCCCTATATGTTGTCCGGCTTGGTTTGGTATAAGAAAAAATTATTACTGTTGGAGTAGTTTCAGTTTCAAACAAAATAATACAGGCAGTCCGAAATGTAACGACGTACGAGTCGTGTGTGTAGCTTGGCCAAGCCGAATTTCATGGTGAATATTTTAAATGCGTAACTGTGCTCAGTGTTTGTGATGTATGTTTTAATGTTTTGTTTGACTTTGTGACGACCTCGACAGAGGGATTTAACATTTTGTATTATAACGGCCTGAAAATGAAATGATAGAGTTTCAAAACCGGGTAGCCTTTATGAGGTGAGTGGACCACTGATGGGAAGACTAAGTCATAATCCTAATTATTTGAATATATGGTACAGTGGCTATGTTACAATAATGAAAATAATACATGCTGTACATTAGTTATTGGCAGAACAGTCTTACTAGTTTCACATTCTCATAAATTTTAGTAAAAAAAAATCATTTACAAAAATATAGTGTAGTACATATAAAACATTGGTCGAATTATACTTTTCAAACAGAAACCTCTTTCATTAAAACATGAAACTACTGTATAACTGCAATATACACATATACCACATGTCACTTATAACTTTGATATTTCCCCACAGTTCTTTGAAATAACATGATGTTACCTGATTTTTTCAGTAGTTTGCTGAATGTTCTTTAATAAAGAGACCACGGTTAATGCATAAGATAACATTACCTCAAATGAAAGTAGGTGGCTTGTTCGTTTTTATATCTTCAACCTACAGAATCTCATTTTACAAGTCACATTAAGGAATGACAATTGACAATAGGCAGGGAGAATGCAAAGTGAAACAATATTATTCCTGATTGACAGTTTTCCTTATGTTTTGGAATACAACGCTCTTAGTAAAAACAAGTTATAGTAGATGGTACTGAATTTTTTAACTGCGCGACATCAGTTTTTTAATAATTTAAAACAAAGTATTCACTATAGTTTTTGATCTAAGAAACTTCCAACATTTAGACTAAAAGACCCAGATTGAATGTTGGTAAAGAAAAAACTGTACATGAAGGTACATGGAATTCCGAAAGGACAAAGTATCTTTCAGAGTGAAGATGTTAGCGAATTTAATTAATTATCGTAGCGTCATCAGTGAAAATGAAGTGGCGAAGAATATAACAAAGGCAGTGGGTCTGTATAAGCAGCTAACTCCTGTATAAACGTATAGCTAGATCCTATGGTCTACAGTATATGATGTTCAGTTCTTCATCATAGTCATCGCACGCAGCTGTGTTACTGTCATGATAAAAGTGAAGTTTCAAACGTTTTGTTTTTATTTAAGAGAATAATAGAATATACGGGATATATTTATATGGATTGTGAGTGAAGGTTAAGAATAAATAATAAAATGCATCACATACTCAAATATGGAAAAAATGGCAGGTTTTTAAATTATTGGAGGATATCATACATAGACCACATCAAAATAATAAGCGATTATCAAGAAGTACGGAGGTTGAGTCAGCGTGAAGTGACTTGGACGCGAGAAGATAGATAAGTACAGATGAGAATTTTTGTTGTTGGAAATGAATTCTTTGGGAGGCCAAAGTTAATTTTGCATTGTACCACTAGTCAAGAGAAGAAAAATACCTAAACACTTTTATAATCTGATGCAAATTCGTTAAGAAAGTTTGTGTAGTGGTTTCGTAATAGTTATTTTAGTTTTAGTTACCATAGAGTACCAATAAGGATGAAATTGTAGTAGAAAGACGATTTCTCGGGATAATGTTTCAGTGTAAATATGGTTGCGTATATAAACATCCACCAAGCAATGATGCGAAGTCCAATCAATCCATAGCCTGCGAAACTTTCATAGGTGTACAGAACTGTGCCCGGGTCAAAGTACTACAACAGAATAAAGATAAAACCCACATATTATTAATATTTTTTTAAAATTATTATTTTAAGGCGAAAAGCACATTAAGGCTATTATTGCCTCTCTAAATGTAAGTGTGAGTATAAAATGTTAAAGTCATACGTGTAGTGTTGTAAGTGTAAGTGTGTGTTAGACTCGGGTACCGCGAGGGACGTCTAAATCCTCTCAATAGGTGCAGCTAGTCTACACCCCCCCCCCTGCGGGGACAGATTATTAATAGAGCAAAACAAACTTTTAAATATAGTTTGTAGAGTGAACTAAGATTGATTTTTTCCAAACAGAATTGGTTATTTATCATATATTGGAAAATGAAAAAAAATATGAATTTGACATTGATTAGCATATTAATCTTATTTATTGAATTCAAAGACTGTTTCAGCGTTTATATAAACAAAATCTTTGACTCACAGATATACTATTGAATTCCAAGAAACGTTTTAAAATGTAAACAAAAACACTTGGAAAAAACACAAGTAAATAACATTGGAAAAAAGTAAATCAGCTAAGGAGATGTTTGTCAACACTTAATAGAACCTTGTTCTGCATAATGTTATGGAAAAGTTGTACATATAGTGAACAGAATGAAACAAAAGCATGTGCTCCATGTACATGATGTTGTGTTAGTAACAAAAAATTAGGACTTTTTCAGAGATGTTTCATGTTTTGAAGGTGAAAAATATAAAGACAGGTCTCAGGAATAATAAAAATGCTGTCTGAATTACTACCTTTTGTCACATAGTTGAAAATATACAAAAACTCCATTAAAACAGATTACGGTTTGAAATTAACATTAATTATTTCAAGTTCAAACTCCATAAAATTTTTTGAATGGACATTTATTTGCACAATATACAAGATCTGCCTAAAAAAGTATCAGATTTTGAATTTTCTCATGCATATTAGTGTTGCTAGGGCAGCACCTCTGTGCACAGGTGAGGGAAGCAGCTTTATGCGCATGCTTGATTTTGTTCACCTAGTTTGAGTACACCAGTCACTGCCTGCTTCCTGATGTGATGCGTTGTTATAAGTGTTCGTAGGATTTTTGATTTCTCTCAAGATGACTGAACGAGTTGAGCAAAGACACTGCATCAGTTTTTTTCAAAAGTTTGGTGGTTGGAAAGCAAAACAATTTTTAAGACTCAGCAGGTGTTTGGAAACATGCTATGGATGGTAACACAAATTAAGTAGTGGTTAAAGAAATTAAATAATTGCCGCAATTCAGTAGAGAGTAAACAGCATTCTGAAAGGCCACAAATCACTTGGAATAATTTAGAATGCAGAGTGAGTTGGGTGGAAAATTCCCTCTCACTTAGTAGTTGAGAGGGTGGAAAATCTGATACTAGGAGATCATCGTTTGACCATATGAGAGATTGCCAAAGATGTAGGAATTCTGCACAGTGACCGCTCTACCTCAGGCAAGGCGACTGCCTAAGGTGCCATCAGTCAATGGGTGCCAAAATGTGAGGAAGAAAACAAATTTATTATAAATTATAAATCTGATTTACAATAAGTCTTTATAATACTGTTGTAAAACTATGTTTGTTTTTGATTGATTTTGTATGATCATGGTCGTCTAGTGTTTCAGAATAAGGATACCTGATATGGATGAATAATGCACTATCATGCGAAAAGTGTCAGCCATGGAAAAGTTTTGGGCGCTTTATTTATTTTGCCAAGGGCGCTAATTTCACTAGAGGGATCCCTGATTCTGCACATGCAATTTTGCATGAAGATTTGAACTTGCACAGAGTGGCTGCAAATTTGTGCCCAAGCTGCTGTCGGTGGAATAGAAAGAATAGGTGTGTCATGTTGTACAGGACCTGCTTGACATAAAAATATTGATCCTGAGATTCTGAACACTGTGATTTCTAAAGATAGTCAGAGGTGTACTGGTATGATTGGGAAACAAAAGCACAGTTGTTGCAGTGGAATATGACATGGAGATGAATGTCATTCCAAAAGAAGTCTTCCAGATGTGTTTTTGGAAGTGGAAGGATCAGTGGGCTAAGTGTGTGGAGGCATCAGGGGCCTACTTTGAAGGAGATTAGGGTTTCAATCCCATTGTGTATATATATATATATATATTGTACATTGTATATATATATATATATACACACACATATATATATATATATATATATATATATATATATATATATATATATTTCATCCAAAGGTCGGTTACTTTTTAGACCTAATGAACAAGAAGGGACAGAGGAAATTAAAAAAAACACATGGTGTAAATGAGATATTCTTCTAGGAGAAGATATTAGCTTCATGTAATCAAGAAGGATTGTACTGTTGGATTATGTGAAGAGAATGGTAACGGAAAGTTTTTAAAAAAAAGATTTGAAGAATACTGTAAACTTTATACCTTTTATGCACACTCCAGTTTTGGACAACTGAAGACGGACAATTTGATTAAATTTTAAATTCAGGCTAAATTGTACAGTACATTTTTTATATTTAACTACATTACTGCTAGTACACAATATAATTCATTATGAGTAGACGATTTTAGGTGTAAAAAAGTTTAAATTACCTCTTTTTCATACAAGAAAAGGCAGCTGAAGAAAACTACATACAAACACATGAAGACTGTAAGTTTTACACTGGAGCCAAGGGGTAGTCTGCCTCTTGTTACTGTGTAACCTTTGGCCAACAGGAGCAAGACCAAGACAAAAATTATTTCACTGGCCGATTCACAAATCCTTCCTGGACATAATGCAGTTTTTAAAATTAGGAACTTCCTCAGGAATTTCCGCAATATAATCGTGTTTTCATCATTTAAAAATACTGTTTAATCACAGTAGAACCTGCTTATCCGTCATCCTTGGGACCGGGTAAAGGTCGGAATGCACAAAACTTCAGATAATGAAAGAAGTTAAAACAAACAAAAATATCATACTACGCTATACTTAAGCCCATCATAATTAATTTAAAATTCATACAATTTTATAAAATAGTCAATAAAATAAAACACAGTCTATGCCAACCACTAATTCTAACACTTAGAAGCAACAACATTGTGTGAAAACATAAACAATAAACTGTTTATCTACATGTACTGTATATGTACACTGTCACACAGATATCCACTTGAAGGAAGTGAACGTTTTTTTGATCGTTACTTGTACATTACATTTACAAAAGGTCGTCGATTTACTGTAGTAGTGTAAATCAATGATTACAGTATATCGTGTTTATCAAGTCGAGAGAAACACCAAACAAAACTGTTGTGTGTATTTTACCAGCATCAGTTGTAGTGTTGTAGACCTTTAAACACACTAAACAAAGGCTATAGACTAAGGCAGGAGACGTTTAATTCTGATATGTGAAAAACACATTCACATTTGGTAAGCAAGATATGCATTTTCTAGAAGCGATATCTCATCTGACATTCAGTTATGCCAAGGTGATGCATATTGAGATCTCGGATATGCTGGGTTCTACTGTAATGTTGATTTTTTAATACATACCTAAATCTTTTGTTTTCTCTAGACCTATCCCATTAATTGCATATTTGATATATGCTATGCACTGGGTCAATATTCCTAATTCTTGTAAAACTATCGATGCAACAAATAACTTATAAGTTGAATGTAAAAGTTGTCTGGATTTTAATTCAACTGAAACAAACACAAACGAAATTAGAAATTCTGTGGGAAATTTTGTAGTTAGTAAATAACAAGATTATGATTTTATTACATTTAACTCTGACAATACATAATAAAGCAACTATTTTAATAACTAATTTAAAAATATTAGTCTATTTAAAAGGCTTGCTTCTTTGGACCAATATTCCAGCAGCTGGGGTGAGCAGCTGATGGGTATAGTGATCCACAGTACCTCTAGTTCATCCATCCTGACTCGTTTACTCATTACACACTACTCTAAATTATGTAGCTTGGCTAAATCCACAGTGTAAAGCGACCCGTGCTGATTGAGTGAATGACACTGGCTTAATGATGTATCAAACAAAGCTCTGGAATACACAAGTTCTCCCAGTGTACCATAGTTTTTTACATTGCTCCTCATTTCCCTAGCAACTCATAGGAATATCATGAATAAGAATGTTTTAAATAGAATGAGCAGGATCTCACTGCACAACAACAAATTTGATAAGGGTCAAGAGAAAGGAAAGAAATTTAACAGGAAAGCCTTATGAGATAGCAACTCATAGGAATATCATGAATAAGAATGTTTTAAATAGAATGAGCAGGATCTCACTGCACAACAACAAATTTGATAAGGGTCAAGAGAAAGGAAAGAAATTTAACAGGAAAGCCTTATGAGATAGCAACTCATAGGAATATCATGAATAAGAATGTTTTAAATAGAATGAGCAGGATCTCACTGCACAACAACAAATTTGATAAGGGTCAAGAGAAAGGAAAGAAATTTAACAGGAAAGCCTTATGAGATAGCAACTCATAGGAATATCATGAATAAGAATGTTTTAAATAGAATGAGCAGGATCTCACTGCACAACAACAAATTTGATAAGGGTCAAGAGAAAGGAAAGAAATTTAACAGGAAAGCCTTATGAGATAGCAACTCATAGGAATATCATGAATAAGAATGTTTTAAATAGAATGAGCAGGATCTCACTGCACAACAACAAATTTGACAAGGGTCAAGAGAAAGGAAAGAAATTTAACAGGAAAGCCTTATGAGAATGTATTCGACTTGTATGGGAAGGTCAAGGACCTCCAGAGCAGGACATGACAACTGGACACGACTGTCTGAATGAACACCTGAAGAAAATTAAGATATTAAACTGCGACAACTGCTCATTGTGTGAATACCCAGACACCATCATGAACAAGGACCATCTCCTGGTCTGCAGAAAGTTAGATGAAGAGAAGAAGAGGCCTCCCTGGCCTTTACTGGGAAGTAAGATCAAAGATGGCGAGAGCCAGCGGAAACCATTGGAAAACTACAACAACAAATTTAAAAGGAATTACCAGAGAAAGCTTATGCAAGCACTTAAATAATGAACTGAGAAGTTACAAATCAGAAGTTATCCACAATGAATCCTCTTCAATTCCTAGACTTTACTAAAATCATAAATTTGTTTAATTACAAATTTATTGAAAGGTCCAAACAACTAAAGAAAACATAAACACTTTTGTGTGGCTCTACGATTTCTGTTTAGGGTTGAAATTGCAAGTTCATAAATTTTTAATTTACAGCAGCTATTCAGACTTATTACAGTGGGTACTAAAAATGGAAATTCGTTAATGGAATAATTAAAACTTTTGTAGCAAAGTACTTATTATAATATGTGTTATAATATACTATGTTCAGTATAATGATCTGCCTTCCCTAGCTTCGTCAATTCTACTTTCGTTGACACGTTTCGGAGAACCTCCATCTTCAAAAACTGTATCTATACTCCTATATAGATCCTATATAGATCTAGATAGAGCTATATAAATCTATACGGAGTATAGATATAGTTTTTGAAGATGGAGGTTCTCCGAAACACGTCAACAAAAGTAGAATTGACGAAGCTAGGGAAGGCAGATCATATTACTGAACATAGTGACAATAATCCTAGCAGAAAAGAAGAAGAATTTTAAAAGAATGTTATAATATATGTTAATATAATTGTGTGATAATGTAAATTTATTGTGACAAAGCATTTTAAAAGCACAGTGAGTAAAATGTACCTTTAGTGACATGTATGGCATATGTAGACAGACAAATTAAAAATCAGTTTTGGAACCAACTTGTTTTGAAAAAATTTGGCTAGTATAGGAATAGTAGCTGTGTAGTATGTTTGGTGAGCCACACTAGGGATTTGATTATCCGAAGTTGATGGGATTAAGGCCCTTTCAGATTAACAGAAATATATAAAAAAACTCATTTCAAAAGGACCTGAGACATCAAGTACCATTATTATGAGTTGCCAAGTGTGAACATGATATATGAACCAAAACAGTTCCCACTTATCGCCAGATTTTAAGAACAAATATTGCATTTTTTTTGTGTTTAATGTCCGACTATTGTGCACACTTGGTCTAATGCAGATGATGGGATGATTTATAGCGTATGAAAATGCCAAGCCCTGGCCGAGAATCGAACCCGGGTCCTCGGGGTGAAAGCCCAGTACGCTATCAACTAGGCCATCGAGGCGGCCCACAAATATTGCAGTGTTAGTGTTTTATAAACAATTAAAATAATTGTTACGATTCAAAACAAAGTAGACAATTACAACACTAAACAGAAACAATGAAGAAGGAATAAAAATACTCACTTGTACACATGACTACTGCAAATATTAGAAGCATGTAGAGGACGAAGAAACCAATTAGAGCAGGGAGAATGTCTGAGGAAAAATAAAATAAAATTATGCACTGTCCAAGATTGCTAAATTTTTAATATTAATGATGAAGTTGAATTGAATTTACATTATACAGATTGACTAATCTATAGTATTTTCACAAATGCAGTAGGTCAAAAACATATTATTGCTTTTAAATAATTAATTAATTGTTTAGTTCTTGTATTATAGAATTTGTATTGTTAAATATACCAGACACACACACACACACACACACACACACACACACACACACACACACACACACACACATACATACATACACATACACACACACACACACACACACACACACACACACACACACACACACACACACACACACACACACACACACACACACACACACACACACACACACATACACACACACATTTTATAACGACCCCTTAAAAAGTGATTCAGAGAGGTCAGTATAGGCACTCATTTCAAGATCCCGGGACTGGATCTTACCGTGATCGTATTCTCCAATGGCAATCCGCTAATAATAGCTCATTTTGTTGTTTTGACTGGGCATAGTGATTTTGTTAAATTAAATCACAAATTTGACAAATTAAATTTCCCAACTGATTTTGCTTGTCGAGGTGACTAGTTACAACATACTGAAGTCAAAAACAAACAAACATAGACACACACACACACACACACACACACACCACAAGAATCCTTAAAACATGTTTTTTGCGGGTCAAAGTGAACTTGACATTCATAATAAAGTAAATACTTAATTCATAGTAAAGGACTTATTTAGTAAAATACATAATTCATAGTAAAAAGAAAATTTTCAGAATCTTGGGAACAGTAAAAAATAAAAAATAACGTCAAATGATAAGTAAAGTGGTTAGAGAATTATCTATTAGTGGAACATACTTTATAGTATTATAATAAACTAAATTGTTCTGCCTGAAAAATTAAAGTTTATTCGAGCAATACAACATTAAAATGTAGGTTATTTTAAAGCAAAGTTTACTTACAAAATTCATCTGCAGAAAATTGGTGATGCCAGTAATCTCCGGGAGGACCATTTGTCATTAAAAATTTGTAGTTTAAACTTAAACCCTGAATCAGAAAGACAGTGTAGGCATAAGGATAAAAACTTGTACTTTTGTAATAAAATAAGATTTAATGTCATAGCAAAAAAAAAAAAAAAAATAGCCTGTTATAGTATTATGTACATGAGAGAAAAGATGATCCCTTGGAATAGCATAAAATCCATAATATGCTCACCTAAAACATTTCCTACATAGAAGGCATATACTTAGGCCTACACTTAGCATTATCTCATAAGTAAAACTACACTTATTTCTTAAATTACTGCTTGTAGTAATAATAATAATAATAATAATAATAATAAAAATAAAAATATTAAAAATAATAATAATAAAAAAAAGTAAATAGTTGTAATAAAAATAATTGACTGTTGGTTTTAAGCTATGTTGTTTAATCATTATTATTTTATTTTTTGTAAAATGTATGAAGGATGTAGGCTAATTTTTAAAAAACTATGATAACAACAAGTATTACATATTGCAGCACTTTAATATGCAACTTATTGGGTTGTGATGTTTCATCGAGCTAACTTCTTTGATGTATAAATTGATTTACATACTGAATTTATACACTGATTTAAAATGTTAATTTTTATATTTTTGAATCTACAAATATGAATATATGAACAGATATTAAGATAGCCTATGTATCGCGTATGTAAAACATGGCCATAAACTTATGTTCAACTACTTTTGTTGGTTGGTATCTCTGCAGCTGTGTTTGCACAATCTACTTACTGTCCACAACCTTCGCCTGAAGTTGTTTAGTCTAATCACATGGTGTTCATTTGTCTATCTAAGGTTATACTATAGGCTATATGAGGTAAATAGAATAGGAACGGCAAAATGAAACTAGCCTAGTGATGGCAAAATTGCAAATCTGGCCATGATGACAATGTATCTTGCGTGATTTCTCTGAACGTCTGAAAAATGTTTCTGGGCAAAGACCCAAGGACCATATTTTCTCTCACAGACGGTAATGCATCATTAGGTGTTTCTGTAGTGTTGGAAATTTGCAGATCATTGCCTTACACTTCCATTCATGTACAAAAACATTACATGAAAATGAACAAATGTCAATAATGTATATCAAGTAAATTAAATAATTTTGGTAGTTAGTAATTTAAATTTTACTTACAGAAGAAGGCATTTTGAAATTGTCCTTTATTGTTGTCAATACACTCCTTTTTATTTATTAGCAAAAATGTGAACATATTTTGTATTATGGAAGCAGTGAATACTGTTTTGAGACTTTCATTGGTCTAAGACAGTTGTTATAGTACACAGCTCAAAAAGTTTGGAGAACATGGAGGGTCATATACCCCTTGTAATTACCTGGTCTAAAAAAAACTCTCAAATAAGCAACACTTGTAGCAAAAATATATGCAGCTGTGCTGTCTTGTTGAAAATAACCTCATGACATTTGCTCATTTATATAATTTATATAATTATAACTATTATAATTTATAATTTATAACCATCAATTTATATAACCTTTTTGCATTTATATAATTTATATAATACAATTACCTCATGACAAACTCATGACATTTGCTGGTCTGTATAATTAATACTGTATAATTGTAGTCTTATAATCATAATATCAAATTTTCTATAACTTTAAAAATATTTATTTATAATATTTTTTACTCTTAATTACTTTATAGTGGATAGTAATTGCTACTATCCCTAGATTCGTCATAACTCTTTTTTTACTGCATTCTGATTACCTCTTCTTCAAGAATTATAACATATTCTAACTAGCTAGTCTTTCTCTTTCAAATGCAATAGAGTCTCTTTAATCCGACACCTATAGGACCGGACACCCAGCAGAATACTACAGCAAGCACCCAGACTACAAAAAATCAATAGGGAAACATAGATTGTTTTACGTAGATTTTAACATATATTGTTTGTAGAGTGTCTATTTGGTTTGATCTTTAATGAAAATGAAACAAAAATTCAAAATATATTACATTACAGTACTATGTGCAGTAATCCCTTGCCAACCTGTTAGGGGTACGGGGTCTTTCAAACAATTTACTATCAGTGGTTCATTAAAAGAATTACCTTTAATACTTTGAGATGTGTTACCTTACATTTACCTTGTTACAGTTACAACTATAGTTGGTGGCAACCCCAAGAATGAACACTACTGTCTTATGTGAAATAAAACGTTCCCCAAAATATATTAATGTATTCAAACCAAAAGTAAAAGGGGAAGACGTGTATGCCAATAATTGTCTACTTACTTTTACCGCCGATCTGCCACTTTTCAGCACCACCTGGATGGAATGCTCTTCTGTAGATCGTGCCGATGCAAAGTCTTTGGATCTTCACAGAAATGACTGTTACTCGGAATATACTGACGTTCCGGCCCCTCCGGAATCGACTGTTTCTGCCCTACTTCTTCCCCGTGCTTTTATTTCAACTGCTGTTTTACATTGCAACAGGCAGTATGTCAGCAGTTACGTAATTTGCCTATGTTTTTGTCAATAGTGTTCATTCTTTGGCTGTGACATATTTATAATATTTAAGACTAGTAACTAAAAATTAACATTTAAAAAAAAATCCTAACAAACAAATCTCCCAAGATTTAGGACAAAATTTAAAATCCTCATTTAAAACATTAAACAAAGGCTACCTATTGTATTGACAATTTTCAAAATATACATACTATATATCTAATAATTAAAACTTTTAAAATTAAATAGCCCGTAATAAATATTTCACTATATGTAATACAGGAATAGTTAACTTGTAGAGAATTTCTTCTATAACTATTTTTATTTTAGATTAAATTGATCTTATAAAAGTAAAATTATTTGTACGTTTAGAACATTTAACCCCAACATTTTCATTTTATCGTTACAATATTTCTAGGTGTCCCCCTTACCTGGAATTTTACCCTTATTGCCTGGTATCTTAACCACTGTCCCCTAGCAACCCAACACAGAGTTCTTAGAGTGCTTCCCCTCCTCCCCAAATGATAAGGTGAATTGGGACTCCTGACGACAGTTGACAGTGATTAACACTTTTTTGCTAAGGGATAAATGTAACCCCATAAGCATAAACAAGTAACTTTTTATTTGTATAGGCAATCTGTAATCCAGATATAAATACTCTTATGCTTATAATTAGTTGGTCAGAAATTTGTGTGTTGGGACTTTCATTTACCCATAAGCAATATTTCTCCTTGAAATTTGTGTGTTGGGACTTTCATTTACCCATAAGCAATATTTCTCCTTGACACTCACTCCTATTTTTTGTAAACTGTAGGACTTAAGCGTGCAAGGTAATTGTGCAATGAGTTCACTGAATTTACCGCATACAGTACGTTTTGTCTTTAAAAAAAGATGGGAAAAATGTAAACATAAAACATAAATAAGTTAAACTGCATTTTGGCACAGGCCTATTGCCCTGTTTATGTATTGTATTACAAATGGAAGTAAAATAACTTTGAACACATAAAATACTGAGGAACATTCAAAACACAATAATATTATTTACAGTAAATAATTATTGTTTCAAAATAATAAAAGACTAGGTTTTTTTTATGAGAACCATCAATTACTTTGTCTTGAATATCCCTCTTTTAGTATTAGAACTGTACAATAGGCCATACAAGCCGCCTCGGTGGCCTAGTTGATAGCGTACTAGGCGCTTTCACCCTGAGGACCCGGGTTCGATTCCCGGCGAGGGCTTGGCATTTTCATACGCTATAAATCATCCCATCGTCTGCATTAGCTCAAGTGTGCACAATAGTCAGACGTTAAACACCAAAAAAAAAAAAAAAACATACAGTGACTGCTGAGTCATGCCCATTTGAAAGTTGTTATGTCGGAGTGATGTGTGTCCGAACTAACGATTGAATTGAATAATCAGAGAATCAGCAAAGTATTTATTTTTTCCTTTTTTTCAACTAACCTTAGTCGTGTTACAATTACTTATAGCCAAAAACCACCATCTTTCTCTGGCACTGTGGAATCGTTTCGAATTGTTGCAATAAATTGTTTGCGTTCGATTAATAAGTCTACAACCAGATGTCAATCTTGTTACTGTTAAATTTACAATTTGATTATGTCTTATACTTAAAACAGATTCTTTTTCCTCACATGTCTGAAACAGAATTAACAATTCATTGAACATTGAAATAAGATAGAAATACTTATTTTCATTATTGTAACATAGCCATCGGACCACATATTCAAATGATTAGGTTTATGACCTATTCTTCCCGTCAGTGGTCTATATACTCACCTCATAAAGGCTACCGCGGTTTCAAAACTCTATTGTTTCATCTTCAGGCCGTTATACAAAATGTTATCACAAACACTGAGCACAATTACACCTTTAAAATATTCATCATGAAATTCGGTTTGGCCAAGCTACACACGCAACTCGTACATCGTTACATTCCTGACTGATGTATCTTTTAATGTTTTGTTTGACTTTTTGACGACCTCGACAGAGGGATTTAACATTTTGTATAACGGCTTGAAGATGAAACAATAGAGCTTCGAAACCGTGGTAGCCTTTATGAGGTGAGTAGATAGACTACTGACAGAAAGAATAGGTCATAATCCTAAAAATATTTACTTTTCATAAATATTTTGTAGAATGTTTATTAAAGATTAATGTTGTAAGATAGTATAAATCATGTTTTTATTTCAATTTTCTTTAAAAGAAAATTTTTTCGTTGCTAAATCCAAAAACATACAATAATACGAGGAAACTTTCTAACAACAGACATTGCTCAGACCATGTAAAATATAATTTAATGAGACTACCCTATCTGCTATTGGGAGAATAAAGTTAGTGCCTCCAACAACAATATTATGCAGACTAGTTGTTTACTTACAGCAAACTGTTAAATGAGCATCTCGAGATTATATTGCAAATATTTTTTTTAAGACAATAGGCCTACAAAAATAAAACTTGTCCCTTTTCATAAAATTAATTTTAGATAAAAACATTTGTTCAAGATAAATGGATTTTGAATTTAATAAGACTTTATGCAGTATTACAGTAATTAATAAAGAAATGTTCAAATTACAATATTGTAGGACCCCTTATAACTGAATAAAGGATCGAGTATCTATTTGGTGTTGTACTCCACATCTTGATAGTTCCAGTAAAATCAGTTCTGTTCTAAATGTGAGATAGTTTTAAACACAGTGTAAAAGAATAAGTGCAAAAAAAACTATCTAGAATGATATCCCATGCATAAGTGTAAGATAACAATCAGACAAATATGATAAACTGAAATTTAAAAAATGTAATATTTAAGAAAAAAAATTATTCTTTTTATATTCTTCTTCTTTTCTGCTAGGATTATTGTCACTATGTTGAGTATAATGATCTGCCTTCCCTAGCTTCATCAATTCTACTTTTGTTGACGCGTTTCAGAGAACCTCCATCTTCAAAAACTATATCTATACTCATAGGTATAGAGGATAGCATAGATCTATAGAGTATAGATATAGTTTTTGAAGATGGAGGTTCTCCGAAACGCGTCAACAAAAGTAGAATTGATGGAGCTAGGGAAGGCAGATCATTATACTCAACACAGAGGAAAAAAATTATATTCAATTTAATACAATACGTTTTTTTGCGATATTTTTGTTCGTTGAAAATATTAATATATGTAATAACTGTAAACGACTCATAATCTTTTCATTATTATTTTAATGAAAGTAGGATAAAAATTTGTAAACGTGTCAAATACAGTAAGTTTACACCTAGATTCAATATGTTTACCTTATTGGATTTGTACACTTGTGGCCAGTGATTGTCATCATCATAATAAAGCAGCAAATTTTGTACAGAAAATTCCTGTAATTAATAATGCATAAATAATTAGTTTTTGGTGTGCAGTGGTTCCATTTAATGTTTAATATAAAATATTCCCTCCCATATAAACACATATAACATAAATGTTTCCTTACTCTTACTATACCAGTAGTACATTAGTTCTGAATTGTTAAATGTTAGAAGTTCAATAATTAATAATTTATTAAAAAGAAGTTTTTTTTTGGAGAAAATGAAAAATAGGTAATTTTAGCTTGGAAAGGCAGGGAAATTAATTTTCTCTTAAATAAGACATTGAGTGATGATCTGATTTTTAACTAACATTTCAAATCAGCAAGGTGAGAGAATATCTCAAATCAGATAGACGTTTATAGATTTTTTTTTTTTTTTTTTTAACATAATTACAACTAGGCAATAAAGCCTATCCAGCAATATACATTTAATAGTAATGTCACTGTTTGTTGAAGTAACACCCACTGATGGACTCCTGATGAACACACACTCTGTTCATGTGTGATTAGTTATACACTCTCACTGCAAAGTTCCAAAGGCTTCGTCCTTTTCAAGCGACGGATCTCGCCAGAGTTGTCTAATAAGCAAGCTATTTCCTTGTTATCGTGATGTATAAGTCTTTGCTTGTGTTTCTCTGCAAATCTTTTGATTTCTTCTGAGACAGTTTTCATCCTAAGGTCCCTATGAAGACTGTCATTGCGAATCTAACCACGGAGCCCTTACAATACTTCATGAGGACTTTATTCTGGAAAGTTTGAATTACTTTTACATTTGTATTTTTGTGCAGCCCCACAGCTGGATTCCATAGGTCCACACCGGCTTCAGTATTTGCTTGTATAGAAGCAGTTTATTTTGTAGGTCTAAATCTGAGTTTCTCCCTATCAACCAGTTAATTTTCCTAAATTGCATGTTTAATTCAACCTTTTTCTTTTTGACATGTTCTTTCCAGTGGAGCTTTGCATCCAGTGTCATCCCCAAGTATTTAGCAGAATTTTCTGGAGTTACTACATGGTTATTAATTATAAGTGGAATTGGGTTGATTTTTCTATTTGTAAAGTTGACATAGGTTGATTTGGATTCATTTAGTTTTAATCTCCATTTCTTCATCCAAATGCAAACTCTATCAACTGCTCTTTGAAGTTTATTCGATGCCTCTTCCACAGTACGTTTATAGATGTACCAAATTTTATTGGGAGCGCTAACTGAGAAGAGGAAAGGCAGTGTCAAAGGTTCTAGGCTTTTAATTAAATCTAGAAGCAGATCAAACCTTGATTGTGAGACATAACCCTTGTAATTCTTTTTATATTCTTCTTTTCTGCTAGGATTATTGTCACTATGTTCAGTATAATGATCTGCCTTCCCTAGCTTCGTCAATTCTACTTTTGTTGACGCATTTCGGAGAACTTCCATCTTCAAAACCTATAGCTATACTCCATAGTATATCTATAAAATATATCTATACTTCTTTGAGTATAGATATAGTTTTTGAAGATGGAGGTTCTCCGAAAAGCGTCAACGAAAGTAGAATTGACGAAGCTAGGGAAGGCAGATCATTATACTGAACATAGTAGCCCTTGTAAGGTTTGCAATGTCATGGCTGATGGGGACCGTACTCCAGTACTGGAGGACAGCCCTCCAGTAATATTATACCATGGAGAAACCATGGTTACTCAGAAAACACACACACACACACACACACACACACACACAAGATACATACAAATGAAATATTAGCGTTACAAGATAAACGAGCTAACTTTTCTTGGTTGTATATATTATACAAATTTGCTTGAAAACTAACAACAATTAATCAGAATTAAGCTTAAACTTAGTCTTACTACTAGAATTTGCTATTTCTTTCATTAATTTAACAGAAGTCGTCTAGGTTTCTTTGACAGTTCTTTCAAAATGTCATCACCATTAATAACAATCCGATGGGGTCATATGACCAAAAGATCAAACAACCAAAAGTTCATTCAACCAAATTATATTTTAATATTTTGGCCCAATGAACTTTTGGTCATATGAACCGTGTTTTTAAGAGGCGAGATCATATGACCAAAAGATCAAACAACCAAACGTTCATTCAACCAAATTAAATTTTAATATTATGGTCGAATGAATTTTTGGTCATATGCACCATGTTTTTATTATTATTATGTATTATGTTTTTATTATTATTTTAAACAACCATCATACTACTTACCCAGTCCAACTTAATTATTTAGCATTCAATTGTTAATTTTATAACAGTGACGTTTTATACATTTATTATACATATTGGTAGGTGTGAATAATAAATGTTTACATTATTTTAAACTCCATCATACTAGAAACCCAGTAGTGTAATGGCCTGTATTATTAATTTAAATATCAGTATTGACACTGATCTATACGCAATAATAAAAAAAAAAAAGTGTTTTACAAAATATCGTCCTTCAAAGGAAATACAAACCTCGATGTTAATAAATATTTAAGTTATTACATATTTTTGGTCAAATGAAACTTTGGTTGTTTGATTTTTTGGTCATATGAACTACTCTGTTAAAAACATGGTTCATATGACATAAAGTTCATTCAACCAAAATATTTAAGTATAATTTGGTCGAATGATCTTTTGGTTGTTTGATCTTTTGGTCATATGAGCTCTTCCCATAACAATTTCATTGTGTATATTCATAGGAGAATGCCCATTTGCCTTTCTTCTGTAGAATTTCTCAGATAGCTCTTTAATACATACAAGGGCGAAAAAAGAAGTTAATACAGTGACAGGAATTGTAATGAAACATTTTAGTGCTTCTTTAACACATGGAAATACTAATTCACTGCATTCATTAAGAGTTGTGATGAAATATGTTGGGAGTTCTCCCAAATTCATCTTGTCTTCCTTTTCCACGTCTTATTTCATAAAAAAATGAACCAGATGATTTTTCAGTCACTATGCTGTTTGGTTAATATGGCATTAAGTGTTGATTGCAAATCTTCATCACAAGTTTCTACTATGTGCTGAGGCAGAAACGTTAATATTCTAATTAGCATGTTCAAGTGATTCAAGAATATCTCATCTAATTGCCTAGTATAGTAGTGAAGGAATGAAAAAACAGTCACTCAATAATATTGTTCTGGTGTATTTATTTTTATGATAGCCCAGCCATACAGTAAATTATGTATTTTGTGTTTTTAAGTAATATATTATTGTTAATTAGTTTTAGGTAAATATTTATAGTTGTTATATTTTGTTTGTTATATTCACTTTAATATTTATTTTAGTACCTCTAATTTTTATTTTCACCCTTAAATTAAATATCACGCCATGATGATGATAACCTTAGTGGTTTTCAGTGGGGGAAAAATTATGTTAGTCTTTCAGGATTGTTTTCCTACAATTCTAGGCATCTCAATTTTACTTCCAATCGTTTCAGTTGCAGCTTCTACTCTTTTGAAAACACCTGAAAATGTGTTGTAAAATCATTGAGCTTCTTCTTTATAATTCCTGCAGCCTTCTTTAAATATAATGTTTCAAGCCATTTTGTTAAGACTGAAGAAGGTTAGCTAGCTCGAAGGATAGATATAGGTCACTACCTCAATATGTCACTACCATACACACCAAAAACACAAGTTTCTCTAAAGCTGCAAGAAATGAAAATGCTTGATGTTTTAGAATCACTAAATTCTTGTTTTTGATGCAGTGACTCGACAATTAATGGGACAAGGTCATAAAACAAGGCAACAGTATCGAGTCTTTCAACCCAATTGTCTCACAAAACTTTATGTCTTGTTCTTTTGGCCATCGAATCTATCTGAAGAACTTTGTCCTTTATCTTGTTACGAACAAGCTTTCTCTTGTTCAGCTGATGAGTGGAAAAAATTAATAATTTTATTTCAGGTTGCTAGACAGTTTTTACTTCGAGAACTGTACAAGTATTCAGTAGCGTGCACAGGATTTTGAATTTGTGGGTGCCAACACCAAAAATGATGCCTTTTTTGTTTCTCTAGATAACCCCTCCATCCAAACCCCACAAATTTTTTTTTGAAAATTGAGTTCTATCACCCAAAAACAATAGGTTTTTTAATTTATTTTTTCTCTCTCATGGCGAGCTAGTTTTTTCTTTTCTCTTTTTCCTCCTTTTTTATGGCATTTCGATGCCCCTTTCGAGGCATTTGGGGGTGCCACGGCACCCACGCTGCATACACCACTGCAAGTATTCCCAAGTAGAGTCAGATTCAGAGAATGATTGGTACAGTGAACATAAATCGCATACAGATTCAATTCCTGTATTTTAATGCACATCCATTAAAAATTCCATTCATATTGGCTGCTCCATCTAAACCTAACCCACGAATCTTTGTTTCATCTAATCCAAGTTTACAGATATTATCTCTTATAAAATTATATAATGTTGGATCCCTAGGGCACCTTAGGGTTAACATATCCGTATTCATATTGTGTGAGGCACTGAGAGTATCGCCAGTGCTTAATACTTAAGGTACTACTAAACTTACTTTATTGTACTCAATTGTATACTCAAATTGACCATGCTGTGAAAGAAAGCAGAATCGTGATAAGAAAGCCCAATTCTGAAAATAAAGAAACATATAGCCTACTTATTATAATGTCATGTTAAGCATTTGTAACAACACTTTATGATCTCACTGTTAAGTTAAGAAATTATGCAATTTGTCAGTGTTGTTAAATATCTAAAATTAAATTTACGAGTACAAAATATAGCACTTAAATTAATTCGTGTGTGTTATAGGTTATATAGGATTACTAGCACAGGTGTGTGTATCTGTGCTCCCCCCCCACACACGCGCTCGCGCGCGCGCGCGCACATATACACACACACACACACACACATACTAGGTGTGTTCAGAAAGTAACGAAAATTTTTAAATTTCGCGGGCTTGGAGAGTCCCATTGTCAAACATTTTTTTTTATTATATTGGTATAAATAATAAATAATAAATAAAAACTTTCAGCTGTTTTCATGGATTTTGTCTGTGTAACAAAGTTAGTGTTTTTATGAGCTCGGCGAAAAGAAATGTTAACAAAATTTTGCCTATGATGAATCTGCTATTAGTAAAGCAATGATGAGTTTGCTATTAGTAAAGTGAGTATGGTATAAGCGTTTCCAAGAAGGCCGTGAAGACGTTGAAGATGACGAACGTTCTGGACGCCTCAGCACATCAACTACCGATGAAAACGTGGAAAAAGTGAAAGAAATCGTTACGAACAATCGCCGAATCACATTTAGAGAGGTCGCTGATGATGTTGGCATATCGATTCGATCATGTCATGACATTGTTTCCAATGTTTTGTGTATGAAACGCGTGGCAGCAAAATTCGTTCCAAAATTGTTGAATTTTGAACAAAAACAGCGGCGAATGGAAGTTGCTCAGGAGTCACTAAATGAAGTCAACGACGATGCAGAATTACTGAAACGTATTATAACAGGTGACGAAACATGGATATGACGTCGAAACTAAGGCTCAATCATCCCAGTGGAGGCATTCTGGCTCGCCAAGACTGAAAAAGGCTCGACAAGTGCGGTCAAACATAAAGGTTATATTCACTGTGTTCTTCGATATTAATGGCATAGTGCATCATGAATTCCTGCCACCAGGTGAAACGGTCAATAAGGAGTACTACCTACAAGTTCAACGCCGTTTGCGCGAAGCAATCCGGAAAAAACGCCGGATCTGTGGAAAAACAATTCATGGCTTTTGCACCACGATAATGCACCAGCTCGCACTTCATTGCTGGTTCGTGAATTTTTGGCCCAAAACAGTACTGTAACGATGCCCCAGCCTCCATATTCGCCAGACATGGCTCCATGTGACTTTTTCCTATTTCCAAAAATGAAGAGAACCTTTAGAGCATTAAAAGCGCATCGCTGAAAGAACTAAAGGCTATCTCAAAGATCGAGTTTGAGAAGTGTTTCTAGGTTTGGAAAAAGCGCCGGTACAAGTGCATAATCTCCAATGGGGACTATTTTGAAGGCGACAACATCAATGTAGAAGAATAAATAAATATTTTATTCAAAAAATTAAAATTCTCGTTACTTTCTCAACACACCTCGTATGTATATATAAACGAATTAATGAAAAACGCATCACGCAGCTGTCTCGCAGAGATGATGAAACGAATTTTCCAACGTACTATTTTATATTAACCTTTTATTGAAATTTTTATCCCACCATCATAATCAGCATTCAAATCTTCGTATAATAGCATTTTAAACTTTTAAATTACAATGAAAATACAAAAATCAACCTTAACTGCGTCAAATTAAATTTTTTAATTTCAACGGATCTTGAAAATTCAACATAACAATTTATGCAGTTTTTAACTGCTGATTAAAATGGTGAAATTGCACTTTCAAACGAATTTAAGACGAAATCTATGAATTTCTAAAGATTAAAAAGACCGTTTTGAAACTGTTAAAAGAATTAACAGTTTCGGCTGTTGTAGGAGCGTTAACGAACTTACCGTAGCTATTATCGGAATCGATTTTCATGCAAAGTTTGAATCATATTCCATTAAACTTTCGAACGTGATCGATTTTTTTTTTTTTTTGGTGTTTAACGTCCGACTATTGTGCACACTTGGGCTAATGCAGACGATGGGATGATTTATAGCGTATGAAAATGCCAAGCCTTGGCCGGGAATCGAACCCGGATCCTCGGGGTGAAAGCCCAGTACGCTATCAACTAGGCCACCGAGGCGGCTGGAACGTGATCGAGCATGCTAACACATGTATACATTAAGTATATGAGTTTTTAAGGCCCCTGAAAATGTGGTATAGAAGTCAAATCGGCGCTCATTTCAATATTTTTCCGGGCCTGTAACTTATTCAGATGACCGCTCCAATAGCTCATTTTCCAGTGGAAATTCACCAAAAAATCATATTTTTGTACAGTTTTAATAATGAGCCTGCTGAAATTATACACGTAATTTAATTTTCTTTAAATTTAAAAACAACCTTATATTTTTCAAAATTTGAAAAAGTAAAACATCAGCTAACAGTACATTTAAAACGCACTACCAAAATTATAAAATGAAAAAAGTATGCAAAAATTTAAAACTCCAAAATTTAATACCTCTGTTGTTCGTAAGTGACCTTCAACATATTTTGCATTCGCAGTAAAAAAACATAAATGCATGCCTGTCATCACGTAAAGAAACATAAACATTATACGAACTGCCCACACTGTACACTTTCTCTAACTAGCGGCTAGTGGCATGGATAAAAATCGATTGTTCTTAGTTGCTATGGCAACCTTTTAACAACAAGTATATACAAATCCCCTACCACTATACAACGCATTAATGATATGCAAGAGCCTGCATGTAGACTATTAACTGTGTACCCACGCTTCGCTACATTATTTTTCAGGGAATAGGAATAACAATTGAATAATATGAAAGTTGACCTGAACATTTTGTTTCAGTATAAACTACAGTAAGTTTGTACGTTCGGGAGAAAATATTTTCAAGTTATTGGTAGAATATAATACATTTTTCAGCAAAATAAGCCACATTATTGGACCAAACAGTCACCATCATTCCTGGCATTAAGTTATTGTAACAATACAACGAACATTTTGTACAAAGAAATCGTACAGTAAGATTGTCGGTTGATCCAACCATTCGGCTGCTAAACCTTACAGAACTACTTTTTATATTCTTCTTCTTTTCTGCTAGGATTATTGTCACTATGTTCAGTATAGTGATTTGCCTTCCCTAGTTTCATCAATTCTACTTTCGTTGACGCGTTTCGGAGAACCTCCATCTTCAAAAACTATATCTATATTGGTCACCAATATTATGGCGCGTCCTATTTATAATTTTCTACCTCCACCTCGTACCCCTCCTCTATTCAACACGTGTACATTAAACCTGACGTGCTCGCTTCTGATTGGCTCTTCAAAATCATACGTTTTCGCTCGCTTCTTGTATTCAATACAAGAAGAATTGAATACAATTTTCCAAATAGCAGTGAACAACGATTATGATTTAAAAATTATAAGAAATCTGTTACGAAGAATTAAAAGAAAGAAAGAGGAAGAAAACAGCGATAAAAGAGAGGATAAAAACGAAAATGGGCTAAATTAACATATACGGGGAAAGAGGCATATAAATTTAAGAATTTTTTTAGAAAATATGATATATACATAACAATGGCTACAAATAATACAATAAGGTACAAACTGACAAAGAATGTAGAAGAAAAGGACAAATATAGTAAGAATGGGGTATACAGAATACAGTGTGGATGCGAGGCAGTCTACATAGGACAAACGGGACAAAAATTTAGAACTAGGTTTAAAGAACATGTAAGATCATTCAAATACGGCAAAAACGATTCAAATTATGCGTCACATTTAATAAAAGAGGGGCACATTCCTCGAGAAATAGAGAACTCCATGAAAGTACTACATACGGCAGAAAAAGGAAGACGTATGAACATTTTAAAGAATTTGGAAATTTTTAAATCTAAATTAAAGGGAGAAAACATAGTAAATGAACAGATATCGTCGCAAGCAGATATTACGTTTAGAAATAAAAATTTTCAAGAATTAACAGGAGGGACGACCGTTAAAGAGAAAGTTTGAAAGGAGCCAATCAGGAGCGAATGCCAATCAAAATCAAAACGTTTGATTTTGAAGAGACAATCAGAAGCGAGCACGTCAGGTTTAATGTACATGTACTGAATAGAGGTACAAGGTGGAGATAGAAAATTATAAATAGGACGGGCCATAATATTGGTAACCAGTATAGATATAGTTTTTGAAGATGGAGGTTCTCCGAAACGCGTCAACGAAAGTAGAATTGACGAAGCTAGGGAAGGCAGATCATTATACTGAACATAGTTACAGAAATACCCTTTTTTAAAAATAAATCAGGGGCAAATTTGGCATTTTTACGTAACAGACATCCCGAGTCAAACAGAAATTTATTTGTCACATTTGGCTGTTCTAACGAGTGGAATGAAAAGGCAACTAAACTATAAAGTTTATAGTTACAGTCAACCCGTTTAGCTTCTATAGCTCTTGAAAATATCCCGTTTTAAAGTAAATCAAACATTTTTTGTAACCGCCATTTTGTTTTGAATATATGTATGGTATTTGAAGGTAATTTAAAATATGTTAAAACCGTATTTAATATAAACAAAACTTTGAAATCTGTTAAGCAGTGTTTCAGTGAAAAGTGAAGTACAGACGTTTTAACAAAACAGAAAAATGAATCTACATTTCGAATGCTCTCGCTTTTTTTTTTTTTTTTTTGGTATTTAACGTCCGACTATTGTGCACACTTGGGCTAATGCAGACGATGGGATGATTTATAGCGTATGAAAATGTCAAGCCCTGGCCGGGAATCGAACCCGGGTCCTCGGGGTGCAAGCCCAGTACGCTATCACTAGGCCACCGAGGCGGCGTTTTGTTTTAAATAGGCGTACGGAAGTTGGACAGTGAATAAAACTAAGAAACAGCTACAAAAGCCGTTCTAGAGAATTTGCAACTGTGTTCAGTAAATTTTACCGATAGAAAAAGTCTTGAAGGATGTAGTTAATGTTAACTTTAAAGGATTAAAAGTAGTAGGATTTAAGAAAAGATCCCACGTACCCAGAAGTGCATTATCGACAAACTCGGTTTTCGCAGAACATCTTATGGACAAAAACCATAAATTTGAAGACATCCATACCAACATGGAAATATTACATTTGTGTCATAAAAGTAGTTATATGGATGCGATTGAAGAGTTGAGATTTACAAGAGCAAAAAATTAGACCCCCAGAACATCCTTAATGAAAAACTTTCATTTAAAATCAAACTTAATATATGACATGGCTCTAAGGATACGTGATTTGAATAACAAGAACCAACAGACGCACCGTAACTGATAACGACGGGCGCACTACTAATGATGGAGACTCCGCAGTCCGGAATGTAACGACGTACGAGTCGCGTGTGTAGCTTGGCCAAGCCGAATTTCATGATGAATATTTTAAATGTGTAATGTTGCTTAGTGTTTGTGATGTATGTTTTAATGTTTTGTTTGACTTTGCGACGACCTCGACAGAGGGATTTAACATTTTGTATGGCCTGAAGATGAAACTATAGTTTCGAAACCGCGGTAGCCTTTATGAGGTGAGTTGATAGACCAAGGCAGTCCGGAATGTAACGACGTACGAGTCGCGTGTGTAGCTTGGCCAAGCCGAATTTCATGATGAATATTTTAAATGTGTAATTGTGCTTAGTGTCTATGATGTATGTTTTAATGTTTTGTTTGACTTTGTGACGACCTCGACAGAGGGATTTAACATTTTGTATGGCCTGAAGATGAAACTATAGTTTCGAAACCGCGGTAGCCTTTATGAGGTGAGTTGATAGACCACTGACGGGAAGAATAGGTATATAATCCTAATCATTAAAAGTAGCGTAAAATACTCCAGACCCTATCTTGGGCTCGTGGGGAGAGGGGTTGTTTCGTAATATACAATTGTAATAATATCCTCCTCTAAAAATAAAATCCTGTTTACTGTATTGTCAGTAGTAGGACTGATTAAAGCCAATGATGCAGAGGTCATCAAGACTCGAGATGATGAAATGAACACTACGTGACTCCTTGATGAGTGATTGGAGGAGGCGTTAACAGTCTCGAGTTTGGCATTGTCACAGTATGTATAGGCTGTTTAGTGGCGTTATGTCAATCGGCGACCAGTGTATCGAGCTATTCACAGAATAAGAATTGCTCCCGCAGTTGTATAAAAATAATGAAATAATATGAAAGAAAACTTAGGCACTGCGGGACTGGCCGACAGAATACTTATGGCATGCCTGACTATACTTGTTCATTATTTAGATTTAATTAATTTTATAAAAATTTAGATGCATGCAGGAAAGTGCAGCTTTTGAAAATTATTTTCGTATTAAATTTCGCGTGTGTGTAGGTACACAACTTAAAAATTAACTGGAACTGTCACAGACTGTGAATTTGAGTATCTTAAGCTATATAAGGGACTTTAATAATTAATTAGTTTATAACCCTACTTTTGACAGTTATACATGACAGTTAAACTGTCTAAGAATAATAGTAAATATAATATTTGTGACTGTGATATTCAAAAATTGGTAAATGTCATATACCAATTTTACATTTTTTAGTAACATTTTTTTTTAACGTCCGGCTATTGTACACACTTGGTCTAATGCAGACGATGGGATGATTTATAGCGTATGAAAATGCAAAGCCCTGGCCGGGAATCGAACCTGGGTCATCGGGGTGAAAGCCCAGTACGTTATCAACTACGCCACCGAGGTGGCCCTAATTTAGTTACACAAATTTAGAAAGAACACAGTTTTAAAATTAACAAGAACGATAAACATAACCACAGTTGAAATGATACTGAAGCTGTTGTACGAAATCAGCTGTATAGAAGTAGTCACTTCCAGTCTGGGTGTATAAAAAGCACTGTGCATTACGGATTCAAGCGTGACGCGAAAGCTTTAAATCCATGTTTTGTCAACAGCGACCATACAAGTTTTCACTTCAAAAATATATTTTATTAATAATTAAAAATAATAATAATAATGATGTTTTGTAATAATGTTTGGAATAATAATGTTCACTAGAGTGCGCGTGTGGATGTGTTAGAGCGTTCCGTGACGGCAAACTGAATTTTCCCCTTGAAAAACATACACCCATACCCCGCGATAAGAAGTACTCACTTCAATTAAAGACTTTTACTCAAGTATTTTTTTCAATCCTACTTACAGTTAATTAGAACTAACGGGAGGCTGCTGTTGTTTTAAAATACAGTCGTCGATTATCCGAAGCCCGGTCATCCGAAACGTCGGTTAACCGAAAGCGGTGGCGCGGCGGCCTGACAGCGCAGCGGCCAGACAGTGCCGGCGCGGCAGCTCGACAGCAGTACAGTCTCAATATAGAGTGTGCACTAGCACATACAGTGACGAGTCAGTCTCCGTGTTGTTTAGACCGTTTGTGCTTCTGTTTGTTTTGCTGTGTAATTACCGAACTGCAACTTTCTTTACCGAATGTAATTACCAAATGTTATTCTTTCTTTACCGAATGTTTAATTTTACTTTACCTAATGTTTATTTTTTCATTATCAAAGAGTTGTTTTACTGTACAGAACACTGTATACTGTACTGCTTATATTTATCATATGTCATTAAACAACTGGATGAATTTATGTGCTGTACGTGTCTACTTGCTCCTTAAATTGGTTCTACCACTCTTAAATTATATCACACTACATTTTTTCGAATATGTTCGTTTATCCGAAAAATCGATTATCCGAACACCCCCCTGCACCAATTGTTTCGGATAATCGACTCTCTACTGTACAAAAGACTACGATTATCAGAGTCCCGGTCACCTTAGTCTCCGAATTAACCGAAGCAGTGTCAATAAAAACACTACAGTACATTAGGCCTACATCAGAACTGGGAACGGATAAGAAGCGTGTGCTATTTATTGAATGTGTGATACTGTTGGTAGAATGTGCGATTATGGGTGAAGAAGTGATTTTCCACTAACCATAACGTAAGAATCCGCAGGGGTGCAGACTAGCTGCACCTATTGAGAGGATTTGGACGTCCCTCGCGGTACCCGAGTCTAACACACTTACACTTACAACACTACATTTACGACTTTAACACTTTACACTCACACTTACATTTAGGGAAGCCGCCTCGGTGGCCTAGTTGATAGTGTATTGGGCTTTCACCCCGAGGACCCGGGTTCGATTCCCGGCCAGGGCTTGGTATTTTCATATGCTATAAATCATCCCATCGTCTGCATTAGCCCAAGTGTGCACAATAGTCGGACGTTAAACACCAAAAAAAAAGAACTCGAACTTAAGATACAAAAAAAAAAAAAACATTTAGGGAGACGATAATAGCCTCAATGTGCTTTTCGCCTTAAGATACAAAAAAAAAAAAACATTTAGGGAGACGATAATAGCCTCAATGTGCTTTTCGCCTTAAGATACAAAAAAACATTTAGGGAGACGATAATAGCCACAATGTGCTTTTCGCCTTAAGATACAAAAAAAAAAAACATTTAGGGAGGCGATAATAGCCTCAATGTGCTTTTCGCCTTAAGATACAAAAAAACATTTAGGGAGACGATAATAGTCACAATGTGCTTTTCGCCTTAAGATACACGAAAAAACATTTAGGGAGACGATAATAGCCTCAATGTGCTTTTCGCCTTAAGATTAAAAAAAACATTTAGGGAGACGATAATAGCCTCAATGTGCTTTTCGCCTTAAGATACAAAAAAAAAAAAAAAAACATTTAGGGAGGCGATAATAGCCTCAATGTGCTTTTCGCCTTAAGATACAAAAAAAAAAAAAAATTTAGGGAGGCGATAATAGCCTCAATGTGCTTTTCGCCTTAAGATACAAAAAAAAAAAAAAAAAAAATTTAGGGAGGCGATAATAGCCACAATGTGCTTTTCGCCTTAAGATAAAAAAAACATTTAGGGAGACGATAAGAGCCACAATGTGCTTTTCGCCTTAAGATACAAAAAAAAACATTTAGGGAGACGATAATAGCCTCAATGTGCTTTTCGCCTTAAGATACAAAAAAAAAAAAAATTTAGGGAGGCGATAATAGCCACAATGTGCTTTTCGCCTTAAGATAAAAAAAACATTTAGGGAGACGATAAGAGCCACAATGTGCTTTTCGCCTTAAGATACAAAAAAAAAGAAACTCGATGTGCTTTTCGCCTTAAGATACAAAAAAAAAAAAATCAAACCTTTCGGTCATCTAAACGGATTTTCTGCTTTATTAATTATATTACTAGTATTGCATACAGGTAATATTAATCTGAAACACATTAACACTCGCATTATTTATTCTTTTTTTCCAGATACAAACTTTTAGTCTAAAAATGTGTTAAAACCCCGTTTTTGAGTGTGAAATTTAAAAATTTCCCGGGCAGATCTACCTTCTTCGCTGAAAAGTATCCCGTACTTAGAGAAACAGCTTCCGCGCAGTTTTTGCCCTCCCACCCAGACTCCCTCTCCTAAATCCATCCGTGCAACGAGACCATGATTTAACGAAAAAGCAGTTGATCTGATTTATGTCAAGGTCAGCCTTTTGTGAGGCCAAGGTTAGGCGATCAGACGGGCAATGCACCGAATAAAAATAAGTCAACTCGCAGCACTGTACTGCGCTGTTCACAGTAACTGGCTACATATAATGTTATGATGTAACGCCTAAACAGGTGTTCTGATTTATGTCAAGGGCAACCTTTGTGGGGCCAAGGTTGGGTAATGTTAGGGATTTGGACAATATTATAAAGTAAGAATTGTCACCACACACGCGCGGGCGCGCGCACTCACACACACTCATAAAAGAATGGATACATATAGATCAGTGGGAAGATTTTTTTTATTATTTTAAGGCGAAGAGCACATAGAGGCTATTATCGCCTCCCTAAATGTTTTTTTTTAATCTTAAGGCGAAAAGCACATAGAGGCTATTATCGCCTCCCTAAATGTTTTTTTTAATCTTAAGGCGAAAAGCACATAGAGGCTATTATCGCCTCCCTAAATGTTTTTTTTAATCTTAAGGCGAAAAGCACATTGAGGCTATTATCGCCTCCCTAAATGTTTTTTTAAATCTTAAGGCGAAAAGCACATTGAGGCTATTATCGCCTCCCTAAATGTTTTTTTTAATCTTAAGGCGAAAAGCACATTGAGGCTATTATCGCCTCCCTAAATGTTTTTTTTTAATCTTAAGGCGAAAAGCACATAGAGGCTATTATCGCCTCCCTAAATGGTTTTTTTAATCTTAAGGCGAAAAGCACATAGAGGCTATTATCGCCTCCCTAAATGTTTTTTTTAATCTTAAGGCGAAAAGCACATTGAGGCTATTATCGCCTCCCTAAATGTTTTTTTTAAACTTAAGGCGAAAAGCACATTGAGGCTATTATCGCCTTCCTAAATGTTTTTTTTAATCTTAAGGCGAAAAGCACATTGAGGCTATTATCGCCTCCCTAAATGTTTTTTTAATCTTAAGGCGAAAAGCACATAGAGGCTATTATCGCCTCCCTAAATGTTTTTTTTAATCTTAAGGCGAAAAGCACATAGAGGCTATTATCGCCTCCCTAAATGTTTTTTTTAACCTTAAGGCGAAAGGCACATTGAGGCTATTATCGCCTCCTAAATGTTTTTAATCTTAAGGCGAAAAGCACATTGAGGCTATTATCGCCTCCCTAAATTTTTTTTTAATCTTAAGGCGAAAAGCACATAGAGGCTATTATCGCCTCCCTAAATGTTTTTTTTAATCTTAAGGCGAAAAGCACATAGAGGCTATTATCGCCTCCCTAAATGTTTTTTTAAATCTTAAGGCGAAAAGCACATTGAGGCTATTATCGCCTCCTAAATGTTTTTAATCTTAAGGCGAAAAGCACATAGAGGCTATTATCGCCTCCCTAAATGTTTTTTTTAATCTTAAGGCGAAAAGCACATTGAGGCTATTATCGCCTCCCTAAATGTTTTTTTAATCTTAAGGCGAAAAGCACATTGAGGCTATTATCGCCTCCCTAAATGTTTTTTTAATCTTAAGGCGAAAAGCACATTGAGGCTATTATCGCCTCTCTAAATGTTTTTTTTAACCTTAAGGCGAAAAGCACATAGAGGCTATTATCGCCTCCCTAAATGTTTTTTTTAACCTTAAGGCGAAAAGCACATAGAGGCTATTATCGCCTCCCTAAATGTTTTTTTTAACCTTAAGGCGAAAAGCACATAGAGGCTATTATCGCCTCCCTAAATGTTTTTTTTAACCTTAAGGCGAAAAGCACATAGAGGCTATTATCGCCTCCCTAAATGTTTTTTTTAAACTTAAGGCGAAAAGCACATAGAGGCTATTATCGCCTCCCTAAATGTAAGTGTGAGTGTAAAGTGTTAAAGTCGTAAGTGTAGTGTTGTAAATGTAAGTGTGTGTTAAGACCCGGGTACAACGAGGGACGTCTAAATCCTCTCAATATGTGCAGCTAGTCTGCACCTCCTGCGGGGATAAGTGGGAAGATGTCTCGCTGACGTGATGGAAGCGAATTTCCAAAACAACGTGTTTAGAATACCCTTTTTTAAATTCTGATTTCACCTTTATAAAATATCAATACTAAAATCTACATTTACTAGAATTTTAAACTTGCGGATTGCTTTGGAAATACGAAAATGGACCCTTTCAAATTATATTTGTTAATGTAAATGGATTTCGACGCTAATTCACGCAGTTTTCAACGCTCACTGCGATGGTGCAAACAGATTTTCAAAAACATTTAAGGAAAAGAGTTATGGGTTTTTAAAGTTTTGAAGTGGCGGCCATTTTGAAACTGTTGAACGAATTTGTCCAAGCTTATACCAAAATCGGTGTTTGTGCAAAGTTTGAATCAAATCGGACTAAAATTGCGAATTTGAGCGTGCTAAAAATATACACACATAAGATTTTTATGACATATATATAAAAACGATCAGTGCTCATTTCAAGTCCAGATGTGGGTCTTACCATAATAGCCTCTGCAATAGCTTATTTTCCAATGGACATTCGGTTACAAATCAGTATCCAAGGACTATATTAGGGATAAATTTCGTTAAAGTCAATATTGCCGATTTTGTTAATTTTTTAAAGAATTTTGTAACAAATAATTGCTTTATTTTAAAATGTTTTCGAAAATTTGGGGAAAATACAAGTAGGGCCTACTTTCATCAAAACTGGTTGTTTAGTGTTTAGCGAGTGCACGGACATACAGAGTTTTAGATAAAAATACTATACATATATATTTATATATATATATATATATATATATATATATATATATATACACTCCGCAGGGGATGCAGACTAGCTGCACCTATTGAGAGGATTTAAACGTCCTCGCGGTACCCGAGTCTAACACACACTTACACTTACAACACTACACTTACGACTTTAACACTTTACACTCACACTTACATTTAGAGAGACGATAATAGCCTTAATGTGCTTTTCGCTTTAAAATAACAATATATATATATATATATATATATATATATATATATATATATGTGTGTGTGTGTGTGTGTGTGTGTGTGTGTGTGTGTGTGTGTGTGTGTGTTCTAGCGATCTGTAATCGGATACATATAACCTATTATAACCGATTAATTTAATAATCTCAAAATTAAAGATTACTATTCGTTCATAAAGTGAAAGAGTAAAATTATATGTTATTGATATGGTAAACCAAATTTGCCCGATCATGTATTCCGATTACGGAGTCTATATCAATGACGTCGGCTGAAACACTGTATTTCCAATATGGAAATTAGCCGAAAGAAAACAACCACACCTGCTGAGCTGGCTGTCGGCCATAGCTGAGCGCGACCTTGAAACGGTCAGTGGGGAGGCGGGTTAAAATGAGTACAGAAATTATAAATACATGGACATATGACAGAACGTTAATTAAAAACAATTGGGGCACAAACACCGTCACATTAATGCCAGGGATCCAGGTGTAGACAGACGAATTATAATTTTAAAGTGAAAAATAAATGTCACTCAACAGGATCGAACCTGCGACAACTTGCAATTATAAATTGATTATAATAATACTAGCGCCTGCCAATGAAAACTTCGCGGGCTATATAGCTATGTGGCCACTGTAGCTTGTTGCCGTAGGCGTAAATTCAGCTTATTGATTGTGGAGGGGATGACTGGATTTCGGACGTAGATAATGTGGATCACTAACACAAGTAAAATTAAGAACACGCACGGCGTTGTCCGTGAAATGCAAATGTCATCACAATGAATGTTCTGTTTACAGAGGTGTAATTTTCAGCAAAATATTTAATTAAGAAGAAATTTAATCGTGCTTCGAGGTGTTCCGAATTTCATTTGTCTACCTACGTTAAAAATTTCAGATCTCTGTGTATCTTTGTACTACAACCAAGTATCTCTTTATCTGGTCACACGCACGCACGCACGCACGCACACACACGCACGCGCGCGCGCACACACACACACACACACACACACACACACACACACACACACACACACACACACACACACAGAATTTTATGTGAATTAAAGTAGACGAAGTTTTGATGCGCGCTTGTCATTGCACTGGACAAAGTTGTACTAGTCACGCACAAAACATCGGTCTGTATAATTATAATCTTAAAAACGGCTTTTAACATGCAAAGTTGCAGGCTAATAAATACAGTAATGAAATAATTCTCTTATTACCAGTAGGTAGCCGACTTTAATTTATGCTTGTTAGACTCAACGAAATTTCATGCAGTAGCGACAAAGAAAAGTCAATGTTTTTGGAAATGCCATGGATGCCCCTGCGCGCCTTGCCCTGTTCACATCCTCCCCGAGCACGGTAAGAGCTATCCGGTCGGCGAGAGAAAAGTGGTCCTGGGATCGTCATGAAATGCTCGCTCGCGTGTATAACTGTAGCATTTCCGACTTAGAAGGCGCTAACTTATGCCTACTTTTCAATATCTCGCATGTGAAACTACTTCTTTTTCCACTTTAAGCTGTATTATTTAAATAATGCAATTATTATTTTATTTTCTTGTAACATGTTTTCAGGATGTAGACTAATTTATTATAACTATATATAACAGCAAATGTTACATATTACAGCACTTAAATGTATAGCTTATTATTTTACAGTATTTTGAGGTGCCAGTGAGCTAATGTATTTTATTTATAAAGTGTTTTACATACTGAATTGGTAAAGACAATGTATACTTCATTGTATTTTGTCTTGATAAATGTATTTTGTATTAAGAAAAAACCAGGGAGCCCGTGCGAAATTTCGCACTTTAAAAAAACACAGCCTTTTGAATAAGAGTAATCGTTGGGGTGAGGGCGGTAGTTGGAAGGAAGGGAAAATGTTTTTGAAAAATAAATCGAAAACGATCGGTTTGAAATAATACTCACTAATTTATGAGTCATTGTAGTATATACATTTCAATAGGCCTACTAATACTTGTTTTTTTAATAAAAATTTTTACAGGCATTACAATACCTCGTTGTAAACGATATTTGATGTAAGAATGTTACCTTCTTGTACTTTTTGTATTTCATTTTCTTTAATGGATACAAACATGTTAGTTGACCTTGAAAAGTCTACATACAAAAAGTCCGTCAGTAAAGACGGTATTTGGTAAATACAATCCTGCTCTTTGAAGTGTTTGTCCCTGCGGCTTGTTTATAGTAATAGAAACGCAATTTTAAAAGAAGACTTCTAGTCAATTGAAAAGGCATGCTTGGATCAGATAGTGTTAAGTTTATATGTGGTATTACTACAGTTTCCCGGTGTCAATCAACTGAGCATGAGCCGCCTCGGTGGCTTAGTTGATAGCGTACTAGGCTTTCACCCCGAGGACCCGGGTTCTATTCCCGGCCAGGGCTTGGTATTTTAATACTCTATAAATCATCCCATCGTCGGCATTAGCCCAAGTGTGCACAACAGTCGGACGTTAAAAAAAAAAAATCAACTGAGCTTTAATTGTGAATTCATTGAGTTTGGTTAAGACCATAAAAAACTGACAGGAGACTGTCAGTAGGGCCACATAACTATAAATTTAATGACTTTTAAGTAAATAATATAAGTGTTCTAACATGTTATGCAAAAAAATGGCATTTGTAATGTGACTGGCTATTCGTGATTAAGTTAGCTTCGTAAATATACAAAATATTGTCTGATTTGTGATGCCGCGCATGCGTACCAATGATGCCGTTTTGCCTGACAGTTTAAAGTGTCTTTTGTTAAAATTTTCCCCAAACAGTAAGTTTTAGCGCATAATCGTTCTGCAATGACAGAAGCCGGTTAAAAAATCTTTCTAAAGATACATCATTTATGCCTGAGAAAAACGGAAATACTATATATGACTCGGAAAATAATATATATGATAATTATCTAAATATTATGAATGTTTAATATTGTATAACTACAAATATAATATCAACATGTGTTGTGTTAGTCTATGCGTTATGTATGTACAAAATGACTAAGAACTGAAGTTTAATTACTTTTGTTGATATCTCTGCAGCTGTGTTTGTGCACCTGGTCGTTGATTACAATTCTCGCCTGGAGTAGTCTAGTCTATCACACGGTGTGCATTTGTCTACTAAAATTTATAACAGTGTATATAAAAGGCAGTCACGCACTCAATCACTAAGGGAAGGTGTAATTGCTTAGAGATATGTTAACTTAGAGATTCGTTTTTCTTTAGAAAAATTCATCTTATAAGTCAGAAGGTCGGGGATGTGTAATAGCTTAGAGATTTATTAACTTAGAGAATAGTTTTTCCTTCGACGGTACGGTGTTATAAGTTAGAGATTGACCTGTATAATAAAATAGAGGTTCCGTACTGTGTATTAACATAGAGACTACAGTTCCGTCAAGTGTGTTGCACCGTGTGTATATGTTGCCGACGCCGCTGCTTGCAGGCGCTTCAGTATCTTTGCAGTTTACAGTTGAATATATTGTCAGTACTATAGTCAACAACATATCTAAATGTTTATTTTTGACAATCATCTGTATAGAAAAATAGAAAATATTGGTGTTTTATCGTACAAAAAACAACGTAAGTTTATATGAATTCATTAATTCATAATTAATTCTTTAATTTAGGGCTGTTTTCTTAATTCAATTCGGATATGGTTTGAATAAAGCAGCCTTCAAACAATATGTTTATATTATTATTATTACTACTACTACATATGTAAATTATTATACATTTACAGCATTGCACATAAGCCTTTAAGAACAAAACCTATCCAAATGAACTTTATATTTTAATAATATATCTTTCTTTAACTAAGCGAATTCTACTTGTTAGGTAAAAGAAACTGAAGCGCCTGCAAGCAGCGGCGTCGGCAACATATACACACGGTGCAACACACTTGACGGAACTGTAGTCTCTATGTTAATACACAGTACGGAACCTCTATCTTATTACACAGGTTGATCTCTAATTTATAACACGGTACTGTCGAAGGAAAACCGAATCTCTAAGTTAATATATCTCTAAGCTATTACACCTTCCCACAGAGTGTAATAATATAGAGATTCCGTACTGTGTATTAACATAGAGACTACAGTTCCGTCAAGTGTGTTGCAACTTGTGTGTATGTTGCCGACGCCGCTGCTTGCAGGCGCTTCAGTAGACTATTTTTTATCTAACAATTAGAATTCGCTTAGTTAAAGAAAGATATATTATTAAAATATAAAGTTCATTTGGATATGTTTTGTTCTGAAAGGCTTATGTGCAATGCTGTAAATGTATACTAATTTACATATGTAGTAGTAATAGTAATAATAATATAAAAATAATGTTTGAAGGCTGCTTTATTCAAACCGAATTGAATTAAGAAAACAGCCCTAATTTAATGAATTAATGAAGTCATATAAACTTACGTTGTTTTTTTTCGATAACACACCAATATTTCTATTTTTCTATACAGATAATTGTCAAAAATAAACATTTAGATATGTTGTTGACCGTAGTATTGACAATATATTCAACTGTAAACTGTAAAGATACTTAAACGCCTGCAAGCAGCGGCGTCGACAACATATACACACGGTGCAACACACTTGACGGAACTGTAGTCTCTAAGTTAATACACAGTACGGAATCTCTATCTTATTACACAGGTCGATCTCTAACTTATAAAACGTACCTTCGAAGGAAAAACGATTATCTAAGCTAATAAATATCTAAGCTATTACACATCCCCATAACTAAACACTGAATCTCAAGACCGATAGGCCCACAAAGTTTTTGCATGGTGGCCCTCTTATGGTGTAGATAAAGTTGGAAATCATTTAAGTGGTTTAAAATGGTTTATAGAACATTAAAATCTTGGGTTTTTAATACTATTTGTCCAATTTTCACGCATTTCAATTAAACTTTGTTTGTAGCTATGATTAGGCTTTAAGCGATGCCAGACTGTTATAATCCTATTTGAAACAGAACTGCGAACATTCAAAATGCCTGTTTTTTTTACGTTAAAAGATCTATTGTACGCTTTTCACTGGGTCACAGCTTGAAAGATTTCAGAGAAAAGCTGTATATTTATTAAAAACAAATTTTAGCAAGTTTTAGACAACCTTAAACTGCCATACACTTATTCAAAACAAAACGTCAGGCCTCAAAATGCTTGATTTCTTCTTCTTTTCGTTTCACCCTCTTTGGGGTACGCTGAATCAATCATTTCTTGCGCGCTGCACTTTTCTTTGTTCCCAGTAGCTCTTCATTCTTTCCGATCTTCTCTTCCTCTCATCTTCCGAAATGACAGGTTTAGGTCTTATTTTGGCTTTATCTTGGAATCTTATTCTTTCGTCTTTGGTACTTATCTTAGCAGTTTGGTTAAACAATGAATCTTCTGTAATTTTTAAGTCCATTAGGTCTTTTTCAATTTCTTTAAACCAGTTCGGTTTTGTTTTACGATTATGGAAAAAATCAAACACCTGTTTCGTCAATCTATTGGAGTTCATTCTAAGAAGATGGCCGTAAAAATTTATTCTCCTTTTTCTCATAGTATCGGACAGTTTTTCAATTTTCTTATAGAGAGCTTCATTTCTTATATATACAACCTTATTATCCTGAAATTTTGTTCCTATAATTTTTCTTAAGATTTTCCTTTCCGTTATTTCAAGTTTTTCTATCTGGCCTATGCGATTCATGGTTAATGTTTCTGCTGCGTACAGTGCTTCCGGCTTGATCACTGTTTTATAATGTTTAATTTTGGACCCCCATGAAAGGGATTTCTTATTGTATGTTTCTTTCGTCAATTGGAAGGCCAATTCAAGTTTGTTTCTCCTGGATTCCATTGCCTTGCCCTCATCTGCATTCCAACTAATCCATTCACCAAGATATTTGAACTCTTTTACAATTTCTATTTTCTGTTCTTGGATTTTAAGGTATTTATTTGGGTATTTGTTGTTTGTCATGATTTTGGTCTTTTCAAACGATATGCTTGATTTATTATTAAACTAGGTATTTTCACGAACTGTAGAAGGCAAACTGTTTTTTTTTCATTTCACGCATTGAAACAGCCATTAAACGAATGGATGTCTGACTCAGTGTATGTTTTTTTACGTTAAAATATAATTTTTGTCCACTGTCGACTACAAGTTTTTTTTGGTGTTTAACGTCAGACTATTGTGCACACTTGGGATGATGAAGACGACAGGATGATTTAATGGCGTATGAAAATGCCAAACCCTGGCCGGGAATCGAACCCGGGTCCTCTGGGTGAAAGCCCAGTGCGCTATCAACTAGGCCACCGATTACAAGACGACTCGACAGATTTCAATGGAAACTTTATATTTGTTAAATACAATGCTTAGTTGGTTTTAGGCTACACCAGACTTTGTTTCATCTATTTGAAAGAAAATGGCGGCCACTGGTTTATTAAAAAAAAAAATGGTTTTTTCAAGAGCTCTAGCAGCCAACAGATCGACCAAAAGACAGTGCTTCTGTATGATTTATCTGTGTAAAATGTTAGTTGTAGTGTTACAATATCTTAGTGTTATGGGTGGGTTTGGCCAACTGACTTATTTTACAGAAAACGTTGCTATATTCAAACAATAACAATACTTGCTTTTTATAACAAAAGCTCCTTTCCAAATTTTCTGTTATTTACTGAAGCAAAACTTTTTTTTTTTTTTTTTTGCTAAGTTATTTTATTTATTGTACTTGCTGTTACAAATAAAACAACAAATAACAAACAAAACAAATTAATCGTCTTGACCAATCCCAATAAGATCGACTAAAGATTTATCTCTCTTTTGAATCACATTTGTAGGGTTGACACTAGTATCTAGTCCCTTCACTTTTAAACACCGGATCTCTATAGCATCAAATCATGAGGTTTGATTCTCTTGAGGCGGCGTATCTCGTTATTAAATGTGCCAGTCATGTCCTTCATGTCCTGATTAGCATGAACTAGGAGACGTTGTTTATGCCTCAAAGCCACCTTCCTCACTTCTTCTTTTACTGAATTCACTTTTAAATCCCGGTGTAAATCGCTATTACGAATATACCACGGAGCTTGAACTAATCCTCGAAGGACTTTATTTTGAAACTTCTGAATAACCATCATGTTAGTTTCTTTCGTACAGCCCCAGATTTGGATGCCATAGGTCCATACAGGCTTCAGCACCTGCTTGTAAATTAATAGCTTGTTATGAATGGACAACTCAGAGTTTCGTCCAAGCAACCAGTAAAGTTGCCTGTATTTTATATTGAGTTCTTCTTTCTTTTTCTTTACATGCTCCTTCCACTTCAGCTTTGTATCAAGTGTCATGCCAAGATACTTGGCTGTATTCCCATGAGACAATGTTTTGGCGTTTATTGTCAAGGGTATTGGTACTAACTTTTTATTTGTAAAATGAATATAGGTAGATTTTCCTTCATTTATTTTAATGCGCCAACATTTAGTCCATTCAATTACTTTGTCTACAGCTCTCTGCAGTTTGGTAGTAGCAACGACCGCATCTTTTCCAACAGCCAAAATAGCGGTATCGTCGGCAAAGGTAGCAATGGTGGTATTATTTTCCTGAGGTATATCACGGGTAAACAGTAAATAAAGGGTTGGGCCAAGAACGCTCCCCTGTGAAGCAAAACTTTTCAGTCAACAAATAAATAAACTGTAATTTTTGTTCCTTGTAAAGTACCGTTCCAAAAAACGAATACACAGTTTATAATAAAACCTTATAAATATCTTTCAATACGTTCGCGGTATGTACAGTAGTGGCGGGTAAGAAAACACCAAACTGTTAAAAAAACTGTTTTTCTATATACGATAGACAAACTGCTTTTTCAAACGGAAACAAGCAGTTTGATTTGAACTGGTTCGTGATTTGTTAAACAAGGAACAGCTGTTGGGACTTCCCCACCACCTACGTTCTATTCGAACGTTGCCGCAAGCGTTAAAACATTTTTCCTGCTCTTTTCCTGCTAACTGCTTTTCTTCAACTTGCTTTTATGCTTTTTCCTTCTATTTCAAGGTTTCTTGTTGCTTGTTGCTTGTAGTTGTGTTCGGGCGTTGTCAACGTTTATCTCTATTTTGTTGCGAGTTGTTTGGAAGTATTAAATGTAAAATTTGTTGTTCAAACATTTTTTTAAACTGTAAAATCAGCCATAATTGTGTTTTATATTAGTTTTTCTCCGTAGTTTACTTGTGTTTAGAAACTTAAAAATATTTAGTGGGCAATTTTGAAAGTTTTTCTTTTACTATCTTATGTTTTTAGAATTAAGTGCATACAAAACATTTGTTTTGTTAAATATGTTATTACAGTGAAGTTTATATTTTTTCTGTGTTGAAAAATGGAAAAATTTATTTTTTTGCTAATGCTAATGTTAATAACCTATCATTAACCTATAATAACCTAATGTTAATAACCTATAATTTTGTAACTATATAGAGCTAATTTTATTTAAACACATTTGGCCTATGTTCTTATTACTATATTGTACTTATTAAGGTTACTGTTTTCAGTGTTGAAAAGTGAAAACCTACTTTCTCCCAAATAAAAATATGACAGTAACATCTCACATTTTGTAAATACATAACCTAATTTTATTTAAACGTATTTTTTATATTTATTATCAATCATCGATATTTTTAATCAACATATATATTCTAATGTTTGCATTTCAGTAAATATGCAAAGGACTATTTAATTTGTAAGTAAAAAAAAATGCTTGTATTAGAAATTCATTGCACTTTGTAAATATAAAATGGCATACGTATATATTACGTTTTGAGAACGTAATTTAATTATTACTACACTTATAAGGATTATTGTTTTCTAAATGTTTTACGCCCAAAAACAGTTAAGGACATGGTGGCAGTGGGAATGAAAAAGTAGTCTTAGAAAACTGAACGTATGTGCTTTATGTTTTAGCTGCTAATATTTCGCTTTTCTAAACCTGTTTTTTCCAACTGTTTTAAAAATCAGCTTTTTTCTTCAACAAACAGTTTGTTGACGTTTTGTAAAAATAGCAGAAACGCCCGCCCCTAAG
>CM040182.1:5106167-5111167 GCA_022606455.1 Callitettix versicolor
TTTTAAAGTAACGGACACATCATACCTTAGTTCGATACCAAACACAACATATTAAGGTAACGGATAAATCATGCTTTAGTTCGATACCTAATACAACATATTAAAGTAATGGACATATCATTCATTAATTCGATACCTAACACAATATATTAAAGTAACGGACACCATACATTAGTTCGATACCTAATACAACATATTAAAATAACGGACACCATACTTTAGTTCGCTACCTAAACACAACAAATTAAAGTAACGGACATATCATGCTTTAGTTCGATACCTAACACAACAAATTAAAGTAACGGACACATCATGCTTTAGTTCGATACCTAACACAACAAATTAAAGTAACGGACACATCATGCTTATGTTCGATACCTAACACAACATATTAAAGTAACGGACACATCATGCTTATGTTCGATACCTAACACAACAAATTAAAGTAACGGACACATCATGCTTATGTTCGATACCTAACACAACATATTAAAGTAACGGACACATCATGCTTCAGTTGGATACCTAACACAACAAATTAAAGTAACGGGTACCATATTTTAGTTCGCTACCTAACACAACAAATTAAAGTAACGGACATATCATGCTTTAGTTCGATACCTAACACAACAAATTAAAGTAACGGACACATCATGCTTTAGTTCGATACCTAACACAACAAATTAAAGTAACGGACACATCATGCTTATGTTCGATACCTAACACAACATATTAAAGTAACGGACACATCATGCTTATGTTCGATACCTAACACAACAAATTAAAGTAACGGACACATCATGCTTATGTTCGATACCTAACACAACATATTAAAGTAACGGACACATCATGCTTCAGTTGGATACCTAACACAACAAATTAAAGTAACGGGTACCATATTTTAGTTCGCTACCTAACACAACATATTAAAGTAACGGACAAATCATACTTTAGTTCGATACCTAACACAACATATTAAAGTAACGGACACATCATGCTTCAGTTGGATACCTAACACAACAAATTAAAGTAACGGGTACCATATTTTAGTTCGCTACCTAACACAACATATTAAAGTAACGGACACATCATGCTTATGTTCGATACCTAACACAACATATTAAAGTAACGGACACATCATGCTTCAGTTGGATACCTAACACAACAAATTAAAGTAACGGGTACCATATTTTAGTTCGCTACCTAACACAACATATTAAAGTAACGGACAAATCATACTTTAGTTCGATACCTAACACAACATATTAAAGTAACGGACACATCATACTTTAGTTCGATACCTAACACAACAAATTAAAGTAACGGACAAATCATACTTTAGTTCGATACCTAACACAACATATTAAAGTAACGGACACATCATACTTTAGTTCGATACCTAACACAACATATTAAAGTAACGGACAAATCATACTTTAGTTCGATACCTAACACAACAAATTAAAGTAACGGGCACATCATACTTTAGTTCGATACCTAACACAACATATTAAAGTAACGGACAAATCATACTTTAGTTCGATACCTAACACAACAAATTAAAGTAACGGACACATCATACTTTAGTTCGCTACCTAACACAACATATTAAAGTAACGGACAAATCATACTTTAGTTCGATACCTAACACAACAAATTAAAGTAACGGGCACATCATACTTTAGTTCGATACCTAACACAACAAATTAAAGTAACGGGCACATCATACTTTAGTTCGATACCTAACACAACAAATTAAAGTAACGGACAAATCATACTTTAGTTCGCTACCTAACACAACATATTAAAGTAACGGACAAATCATACTTTAGTTCGATACCTAACACAACAAATTAAAGTAACGGGCACATCATACTTTAGTTCGATACCTAACACAACAAATTAAAGTAACGGACAAATCATACTTTAGTTCGCTACCTAACACAACATATTAAAGTAACGGACAAATCATACTTTAGTTCGCTACCTAACACAACATATTAAAGTAACGGACAAATCATACTTTAGTTCGCTACCTAACACAACAAATTAAAGTAACGGACAAATCATACTTTAGTTCGCTACCTAACACAACATATTAAAGTAACGGACAAATCATACTTTAGTTCGATACCTAACACAACAAATTAAAGTAACGGGCACATCATACTTTAGTTCGATACCTAACACAACATATTAAAGTAACGGACACATCATACTTTAGTTCGATACCTAACACAACAAATTAAAGTAACGGACACATCATGCTTTAGTTCGATACCTAACACAACATATTAAAGTAACGGACACATCATACTTCAATTCGATACCTAACACAACATTTTAAAGTAATGGACACATCATACTTTAGTTCGATACCTAACACAACATATTAAAGTAACGGACACATCATACTTCAATTCGATACCTAACACAACATTTTAAAGTAATGGACACATCATACTTTAGTTCGATACCTAACACAACATATTAAAGTAACGGACACATCATGCTTCAGTTCGATACCTAACACAACAAATTAAAGTAACGGATACATGATATTTTAGTTCGATAGCTAACACAACATATTAAAGTAACGGACACATCATACTTCAATTCGATACCTAACAACATATTAAAGTAACGGGCACCATACTTTAGTTCGCTACCTATTACAACATATTAAAGTAACGGATACATCATACTTTAGTTCGATAGCTAACACAACGTATTAAAGTAACGGACAATCATACTTTAGTTCGATAGCTAACACAACAAATTAAAGTAACGGACACATCATGCTTCAGTTGGATACCTAATACAACAAATTAAAGTAACGGACACATCATATTTTAGTTCGATAGCTAACAAAACGTATTAAAGTAACGGACACATCATACTTTATTTCGATACCTACCAAAATAGGACATTACAGCATAGCATAGCACAGGACATTACAGCACAGCATAGCACAGGACATTACAGCACAGCATAGCCCAGGACATTACAGTAATTCCAGGTCTTACGTTATTCAACAAAGTCTTATTTTATTTATAAATTTAGACATAACTTCTATTTATTTAAAGATAAGTAAAATTTCAATCACTGTTAATTGGAATTCTCAGTTCAGTATTATTTTCACCCCAATCGTCTGTGTCTGTGTGCGCGTGTGATAGGCCTACATGTAAAAACTAAATAGATATATAATAATATGTATTTTCTGCAAGCCAAGTTGAACTACCGTAACGCATCAGCTTAATGTAGTAGGTAGTGTGTGTGAGTAGTTGGTGTGTGTGTAACCGTTTTCCTGCTTCGACCCCTTAAATAATTTTTTCTATTCCGTAGACCTCCCATATGTTTACAATGTGTTGCACAAATATCACCGCAAATGAAGCTTTTATTAGGACCAATTCAGTAATATAATTTTTTTTAAAAGAATTTGTATTTTGTATTATTACATATGCATTAAAGATATAATTATGTTTATAGAAGCAGGAATTTAAATGAAATATAAATCACATAATTACATAACACGAGATGGTTGCGGTTGATGTCCTTCGATTATCTTACTTATATCCGGGGAAATATTTGTTAATATTAATCGTAAATCGCCACGTTCTGATATATGAAGGGGTTAAAAGTGGAATTTATATCATCGACTCCCAATAGTCTCTTCCCAATTCAAAGTTCAACAGACCCCCAAGGGGACCACCAGGACCCCATTGAGAACCCATGCTCTAAACCAGGGGTCTCCAAACTTTCCAGCCTTAGGGCCATACTGATTACTCCAGTAAGTTCCGAGGGCCAAAACCATATTATCATTGTTGCCGGTGGTAAAACGTGAAATAATCCACTGATGAAAAAAAATGAGCATCTTAAATCTCTTTTAATAATTGGTACAAGTAAAATTAGTCCACAACTACAAACTATTGTCAGTGGAAAATCTCAATTACATAAATCTCATTAGTATTTCATATGTCATTATGGTTGTTATAAGTTATGTTTTTATTTAAAATGTATACAATGTTAGTTAGATTCATTTCAATAATTTGTTAGTTATTATATACTGAAGTTAAATTTTCTGCATATTATACATGTCTTTACTCATTACAATTCTGTGTTTCTTTATCCAACTTATCACAAAAACAATAACAATAAGCCTACAACAATGTTATGAGTAGTTAGCCCATGACCATATCAATGTAGATGTCATATTAATAATTATTCAACATAAAATTAGAAAACTTCAGTAAACTAAATTTAATTTGCTATAAAAAATATGTTCTCTAAAAGGAGTTTTCAAGAGAATGCCATTTTCAAGTAGATGCTAGCTCTCCGCGGGAAGGTGTAATAGCTTAGAGATATATTAACTTAGAGATTCGTTTTTCCTTCGACAGTACCGTGTTATAAGTTAGAGATCGACCTGTGTAATAAGATAGAGGTTCCGTACTGTGTATTAACTTAGAGACTACAGTTCCGTAAAGTGTGTTGCACCGTGTGTATATGTTGCCGACGCCGCTGCTTGCAGGCGTTTCAGTATCTTTTATCTAACAAGTAGAATTCGCTTAGTTAAAGAAAGATATATTATTAAAATATAAAATTCATTTGGATAGGTTTTGTTCTTAAAGGCTTATGTGCAAAGCTGTAAATGTATACTAATTTACATATGTAGTAGTAATGGTAATAGAAATAATAATATAAAAATATTATTTGAAGGCTGCTTTATTCAAACCATATCCGAATTGAATTAAGAAAACAGCCCTAAATTAATAAATAATTATGAATTTATGAATTCATGTAAATTTACGTTGTTTTTTTTTCGATAAAACACCAATATTTCTATTTTTCTATACAGATAATTGTCAAAAATAAACATTTAGATATGTTGTTGATCATAGTATTGACAATATATTCAACTGTAAACTGTAAAGATACACGCGGTGCAACACACTTGACGGAACTGTAGTCTCTAAGTTAATACACAGTACGGAACCTCTATC
>CM040182.1:5116167-5121167 GCA_022606455.1 Callitettix versicolor
ACTTCCCTCATCCTGTCCCCATGGATCCTCTTCCGCTCCTCCGTCCATTTTACTCCTGCTCGCTTTGGGATTTCATTCTCTGGGACCTTCCAACCGAGCATCTTTCTCATGTATGCGTTCCTGTCTTCAACGTCTGTTGAGTCTATTTCTGCATCATGTAGGTCTATTCTGACTTGTGCGATCCACGACGTTGTTGATTTGACACCTTGTATATACTTAAGGATTCTGTTGGCAAGTGTCGTTGTTGGGAGTCTACTGATGTGTCCATAGAACCGAAACCTCCTTCTTCTGATATCTGCTGCCCGGTTCGATATCTTCTGTGTGGTCTTCCGGGAGTGCAACCTGTATCCATCTTCTGTTAAGATGGATATGTATATATATTTGTGTGTGTGTGTGTGTGTGCGCGCGCGCGCGTGTTTGCGTGTATGTGTGTGTGTGTGTGTGTGTGTGTGTGCGCGCGCGCGCGTGTTTGCGTGTGTGTGTGTGTGTGTGTGTGTGTGTGTGTGTGTGTGTGTGTGTGTGTGTGTGTGTGTGTGTGTGTGTGCGCGCGTGTTTGCGTGTCTGTGTGTGTGTGTGTGCGCGCGCGCGTGTTTGCGTGTATGTGTGTGTGTGTGTGTGTGTGTGTGTGTGTGTGTGTGTGTGTGTGTGTGTGTGTGTGTGTGTGTGCGTGCGCGCGTGTTTGCGTGTATGTGTGTGTGAGTGTGCGCGCGCGCGTGTTTGCGTGTATGTGTGTGTGTGTGTGTGTGTGCGCGCGCGCGCGTGTTTGCGTGTATGTGTGTGTGTGTGTGTGTGTGTGTGTGTGTGTGAGAGTGTGCGCGCGCGCGTATTTGCGAGTATGTGTGTGTGTGTGTGTGTGTGTGTGTGTGTGTGTGTGTGTGTGTGTTAGTGATTTTGTGCGTTTACATATAGATCTGTTACGCTGACTTAAATTGTGCATTTTCCTATACTAGTAGTTCAAAGACCTCGCAGTATAATCTTAATTGTCTGGCCACAGCTCGCGACAACGCTCTGATGCGCCGCAACATCTCCCGCCAATTTAACCGCTAACCGCAATATTTACGAAAAAATTTACTGGAAACAGTTCATTGGAAATTTTATGCTCTTTCACCTTGAAGCAGTAAACACTGTCAGAAGCCGAACCGTTCGGCCAGTATTACAGAAATAGCCAGCAATTACAAGCGTCATGACAAGCACGTCGTTCTGGATTTATAGATACTGCGTATACTCTTTATCGTTAAATCACAGGCAGCCATCTTTAAACGGAAATAGGTGGGAAAAAATGTTACACATGCTTCGTTTGACTTTAAGTTATTTTCGTATCGAATTTTAAAACAATCGGTTGGTGCGATTGGGTAAAACTGAGTATACTCTTTATAGTTAAATCAGAGGCAGCCATCTTGAAACGGAAGTAGGTGGGAAAAAATGTTACACATGCTTCGTTTGACTTTAAGTTATTTTCGTATCGAATTTTAAAACAATCGGTTGGTGCGATTGGGTAAAACTGCTTATACTCTTTATAATTAAATCACAGGCAGCCATCTTTAAACGGAAATAGGTGGGAAAAAATGTTACACATGCTTCGTTTGACTTTAAGTTATTTTCGTATCGAATTTTAAAACAATCGGTTGGTGCGATTGGGTAAAACTGCGTATACTCTTTATCGTTATATCAGAGGCAGCCATCTTGAAACGGAAATAGGTGGGAAAAAATGTTACACATGCTTCGTTTCACTTTAAGTTATTTTCGTATCGAATTTCAAAACAATCGGTTGGTGCGATTGGGTAAAACTGAGTATACTCTTTATAGTTAAATCAGAGGCAGCCATCTTGAAACGGAAGTAGGTGGGAAAAAATGTTACACATGCTTCGTTTGACTTTAAGTTATTTTCGTATCGAATTTTAAAACAATCGGTTGGTGCGATTGGGTAAAACTGCGTATACTCTTTATAGTTAAATCAGAGGCAGCCATCTTGAAACGGAAGGAAGTGGAGAAAATGTTATACATGCTTCGTTTGACTTTAAGTTATTTTCGTATCGAATTTCAAAACAATCGGTTGGTGCGATTGGGTAAAACTGCGTATACTCTTTATAGTTAAATCAGAGGCAGCCATCTTGAAACGGAAATAGGTGGGAAAAAATGTTACACATGCTTCGTTTGACTTTAAGTTATTTTCGTATCGAATTTCAAAACAATCGGTTGGTGCGATTGGGTAAAACTGCTTATACTCTTTATAATTAAATCAGAGGCAGCCATCTTGAAACGGAAGTAGGTGGGAAAAATGTTACACATGCTTCGTTTGACTTTAAGTTATTTTCGTATCGAATTTTAAAACAATCGGTTGGTGCGTTTGGTTAAAACTGCGTATACTCTTTATAGTTAAATCAGAGGCAGCCATCTTGAAAAGGAAGGAAGTGGGAAAAATGTTACACATGCTTCGTTTGACTTTAAGTTATTTTCGTATCGAATTTTAAAACAATCGGTTGGTGCGATTGGGTAAAACTGCGTATACTCTTTATAGTTAAATCAGAGGCAGCCATCTTGAAACGGAAGTAGGTGGGAAAAAATGTTACACATGCTTCGTTTGACTTTAAGTTATTTTCGTATCGAATTTTAAAACAATCGGTTGGTGCGATTGGGTAAAACTGCGTATACTCTTTATAGTTAAATCAGAGGCAGCCATCTTGAAACGGAAGTAGGTGGGAAAAATGTTACACATGCTTCGTTTGACTTTAAGTTATTTTCGTATCGAATTTTAAAACAATCGGTTGGTGCGATTGGGTAAAACTGCGTATACTCTTTATAGTTAAATCAGAGGCAGCCATCTTGAAACGGAAGGAAGTGGGGAAAATGTTATACATGCTTCGTTTGACTTTAAGTTATTTTCGTATCGAATTTTAAAACAATCGGTTGGTGCGATTGGGTAAAACTGCGTATACTCTTTATAGTTAAATCAGAGGCAGTCATCTTGAAACGGAAGTAGGTTTGAAAAAATGTTACACATGCTTCGTTTGACTTTAAGTTATTTTCGTATCGAATTTTAAAACAATCGGTTGGTGCGATTGGGTAAAACTGAGTATACTCTTTATAGTTAAATCAGAGGCAGCCATCTTGAAACGGAAGTAGGTGGGAAAAAATGTTACACATGCTTCGTTTGACTTTAAGTTATTTTCGTATCGAATTTTAAAACAATCGGTTGGTGCGATTGGGTAAAACTGCTTATACTCTTTATAGTTAAATCAGAGGCAGCCATCTTGAAACGGAAGGAAGTGGGAAAAATGTTACACATGCTTCGTTTGACTTTAAGTTATTTTCGTATCGAATTTTAAAACAATCGGTTGGTGCGATTGGGTAAAACTGCTTATACTCTTTATAGTTAAATCAGAGGCAGCCATCTTGAAACGGAAGTAGGTGGGAAAAAATGTTACACATGCTTCGTTTGACTTTAAGTTATTTTCGTATCGAATTTTAAAACAATCGGTTGGTGCGATTGGGTAAAACTGCTTATACTCTTTATAGTTAAATCAGAGGCAGCCATCTTGAAACGGAAGGAAGTGGGAAAAATGTTACACATGCTTCGTTTGACTTTAAGTTATTTTCGTATCGAATTTTAAAACAATCGGTTGGTGCGATTGGGTAAAACTGCGTATACTCTTTATAGTTAAATCAGAGGCAGTCATCTTGAAACGGAAGTAGGTTTGAAAAAATGTTACACATGCTTCGTTTGACTTTAAGTTATTTTCGTATCGAATTTTAAAACAATCGGTTGGTGCGATTGGGTAAAACTGAGTATACTCTTTATAGTTAAATCAGAGGCAGCCATCTTGAAACGGAAGTAGGTGGGAAAAAATGTTACACATGCTTCGTTTGACTTTAAGTTATTTTCGTATCGAATTTTAAAACAATCGGTTGGTGCGATTGGGTAAAACTGCTTATACTCTTTATAGTTAAATCAGAGGCAGCCATCTTGAAACGGAAGGAAGTGGGAAAAATGTTACACATGCTTCGTTTGACTTTAAGTTATTTTCGTATCGAATTTTAAAACAATCGGTTGGTGCGATTGGGTAAAACTGCTTATACTCTTTATAGTTAAATCAGAGGCAGCCATCTTGAAACGGAAGTAGGTGGGAAAAATGTTACACATGCTTCGTTTGACTTTAAGTTATTTTCGTATCGAATTTTAAAACAATCGGTTGGTGCGATTGGGTAAAACTGCGTATACTCTTTATAGTTAAATCAGAGGCAGCCATCTTGAAACGGAAGTAGGTGGGAAAAATGTTACACATGCTTCGTTTGACTTTAAGTTATTTTCGTATCGAATTTCAAAACAATCGGTTGGTGCGATTGGGTAAAACTGCGTATACTCTTTATAGTTAAATCAGAGGCAGCCATCTTGAAACGGAAGTAGGTGGGAAAAAATGTTACACATGCTTCGTTTGACTTTAAGTTATTTTCGTATCGAATTTTAAAACAATCGGTTGGTGCGATTGGGTAAAACTGCTTATACTCTTTATAGTTAAATCAGAGGCAGCCATCTTGAAACGGAAGTAGGTGGGAAAAAATGTTACACATGCTTCGTTTGACTTTAAGTTATTTTCGTATCGAATTTTAAAACAATCGGTTGGTGCGTTTGGTTAAAACTGCGTATACTCGTTATCGTTATACTAAGCCGCTGTTTTCTATTGAAAGTGAATGTGAAAAATCTTACAAATACTTCGTTTGAGCTTTATACGTGGTACTGTCGTACCAAATTTTAAAACAATCGGTCGATGCATTCAAGTAAAACTGCGTAACAAACCAAACGCAGAGCCCCGTTCCGTCCGGTAAATGAAAACATTGCGAGATATTAATAGATTTTTATTCGGCTTTTTATTTTATTTTCAGAACCAAAATTTTTTGGGCAAAAATTAAATGTGGGAAATTTCGTGTAAATTTGTAAAATTTGTATTTGTGCTATTTTTTATTGAAATTTTGCGAGTTACAATTTTACGTTATTTTTTAAA
>CM040182.1:5126167-5371167 GCA_022606455.1 Callitettix versicolor
TATCTTTGGGATTTCATTCTCTGGGACCTTCCAACCGAGCATCTTTCTCCTGTATGCGTTTCTGTCTTCAACGTCTGTTGAGTCTATTTCTGCGTCATGTAGGTCTATTCTGACTTGTGCGATCCACGACGTTGTTGATTTGACACCTTGTATATACTTAAGGATTCTGTTGGCAAGTCTCGTTCATTACTTGCACGAATCATAGTTGCTTGTAATCTTGAAGGTCCAGTGTTTCAACTGGGATTTTTAGAATCAGGGATTGTTAGTTCCTGAAGTGTTACGTACAGCCGCATCCTCTGGATGAACAGACGCTGACCAGGTTGCCTGTGGTTGCCACTACAGACGCACCCGGATTTTGGTGTTCTTGGTTTCTCCGCCCTCTTTGCCGTTGAGAAATACATCTTCATCCGCCATTGAGGCTGTTGACCACTTCACTGATTTCTGAAAATAACATCAACAAGACACCTGTAAGTCGCATATGTATATATATATATATATATATATATATATATATATATATATATTTATTTAGTTATTATTTTTGTATTAGATTATAAAGTGTTGGAGGTAGGTTTGAGGCTATCCCAGCCAAAATCTGACATCTAGTGCATAAAATGAAATTAATTTTCTCCGTAATTAATTGTTAAGTGATTTCTCAAAAGGAAACACTGTATTAAACTAAATGGGTCATAAATATCCTTAACCGGTTATACATTATTTCCAAAAATATCGGGATGTCTTAATACCTGGTATTAATATAGGTATTTAGAGACATTGAACAACTTGTAAATAAAACAAAAATCTGATGCCATATAGATTTATTGCGAGTGTTCCAAAAGTATTAGAACAGCTAAATTCTTTTGGTCCTAATGTAGACATGTAACAAGCATTTTGTAAAGAAAAATTCTAGTAGAGTAATTGAAATGAAAATCAGGTACTGTACCAAAATATACAGGTTGTTCCAAAAATGCATAAAATGTGTTTTTTGGCTTTGTTTTATGTAACTATTTAGTAAATAATTTATAATTCATAGAGGTGTGGTTAAAACATAAATAGATTAATGGTATTACATTCACTGTTTTTACTTTTTCACAATCTTAAAATTATTCCTTCAACATAATCCCCTCCATGACCACTACACCACTCTATGCGAATTTTCCGCTGGTGAAAGTGGTGTTTCAAGTCATTATCTGAAAACCTGTTCATTGCCTCAGTAGCTTTTTCTTTCACAGCTTCAGTTGTCACAAATCTTGTGGTGTTTCAAGTCATTATCTGAAAACCTGTTCAGTGCCTCAGTAGCTTTTTCTTTCACAGCTTCAGTTGTCACAAATCTTGTGGTGTTTCAAGTCATTATATGAAAACCTGTTCAGTGCCTCAGTAGCTTTTTCTTTCACAACTTCAGTTGTCACAAATCTTGTGGTGTTTCAAGTCATTATCTGAAAACCTGTTCAGTGCCTCAGTAGCTTTTTCTTTCACAGCTTCAGTTGTCACAAATCTTGTGGTGTTTCAAGTCATTATCTGAAAACCTGTTCAATGCCTCAGTAGCTTTTTCTTTCACTGCTTCAGTTGTCACAAATCTTGTGGTGTTTCAAGTCATTTTCTGAAAACCTGTTCAGTGCCTCAGTAGCTTTTTCTTTCACAACTTCAGTTGTCGCAAATCTTGTGGTGTTTCAATATAGGGATCCAATGCTTAATCAAAAATTTTTTTACAATGAATACAGTATGGGCTGGTGTGTTATTTTCATTTTTTTTTTTGTTACTTTAAGGTAAAGAGCACATATAGCCTATTATCGCTTCCCTAAATGTAAGTGTGAGTGTAAAGTGTTAAAGTCATAAGTGTAGTGTTGTAAGTGTGTTAGACTCGGGTACCGCGAGGGACGTCTAAATCCTCTCAATAGGTGCAGCTAGTCTGAAACCCCCTGCGGGGTATGTTATTTTCATGAAAAATCCATGACTTGTTTTTCCACAACTCAGGTCACTTGTTCACGGAGAGTAGTTCTCACCTCAGGATAATAATTCTTATTCTCAGTATGACCTTCAGGTATCCAATGTATGTATACAGTCACATGGATGTTGAAAAACATAATAATCATGGCTTTGGATTTTTATATGACATTTGAGCTTCCTCAATGCCTCTGTGATGGGGGCTCTTCCAATGCATTAACTGCCGTTTAGTTTCTGGATTGTAAGTAAAAAACTACGATTCGTCACATGTTATTATTATTTTCAAGAGTTTAGTCTTTTTGATGGATTCCAAAGTGTTTTGAACAAATTTTCTTCAAGGTTAAAATGTCAATGCAAAATCTGCTGAACCGATTCTTTGTCGATTCTGATGATCTCACTGACAGTGCAAATACTCAACCGACTGTCTTTTTGGATTAAATTTCTGATTTTTGCAATGTTTTCATCTGTTGATGTTGAAGGTCTTCCTGGATATGGGTCATCATCAATCTCTTCTTGCCCTTCTTTGTACCCTTGTTTCACAAAGAATGAGTTTTTGTGGCGGACTTTCTGAGTTTCACTAAAAATTTCACATTAATGCATCGATATTCTAAAATTTTAGGCATTTTTCTGATGGGTAGTGAATGCACAGTCTAGTGCAAACAAAGGCCATAGCCTGACTGAGGGGTCAACAATGTAGCTTTTGACTTTGACACTCGCTTATTTTCTTAAGAAAAATCAGCCGGGTTATTTTTTAGCCACAGTTTTTATAGTGAAAACATCTATTAAATGATTTAATTACAGATTTATAGTCGGCCTACTTGAACAAAGAATTCCAAAACATAGTGATACAGAAGTACTTAATAGAGAATTTATCTTGTAATTTTTGTAAAAAAAGTTTGAACTGTTTTATTCTACAGTTTGGAAGTGAGTTAGGTTTTAGTAGTAAGAGTCACTAAATGAAAGCCATTCGACATGAATGTAACCAGGGTTTTGGATGCGGGAAGGCCGAAGCTATGTGAATATATTTCAAATAAACCTGTTTCCATGGTGTGGAATAGGTACAGGAATAGGTTTCATGGAAAGTGGGTTACAGGTTTGGAAAATGTTAAAAATAGTTTTTCAAAACTTGTTACTTATGAAAGATATATGGAGATTTTAACATCAGTGTATATTCTGCAGTGCATATTCAGAGGCTATAAATTGAGCCATACTTCAGTTATTTTAAGCTAGTTAATGAGGTGGATTATTATTGGAAAAAAAGACTACGAAATATATTTTTTTTTTTTTGTGTTTAACGTCCGCCTATTGTGCACACTTGGGCTAATGCAGACGATGGGATGATTTATAGCGTATGAAAATGCCAAGCCCTGGCCGGGAATCGAACCCGGGTCCTCAGGGTGAAAGCCCAGTACGCTATCAACTAGGCCACCGAGGCGGCTGACTTTGAAATAACGTGACTTCAATACCACTGAAGTAATTTACACTAAATGACTTGTCTAACTATGTTTAAATTTGAAGCTTCAACTGTGAGGAAGTTCAGCATATTAATGTTTATAAATAAAAACACAGTTTTAATCCAGTATAGAGTGAATACGTATTGGATTACTCTATAGTGAACAAAAATCCACCCCACAGCTGATTAAAACTATTTATATTTATAAGCCCGAATCAAGTCTAATATTGAAATTGTTATTTGACACACGTTCGTCACAGTTACAAATTACTAACAAAGCCTGTTCAGTAACTTTGAAGTTATTCTATATCTGTAGTTTCTATTGGAATGCCAGACTTTGGAATGATTGCCTCAACAAAAGGAAAAGGCTAATCAGCTGTGTATTTGTAATGCACAAGTATTAATACACCATTCAAATAGATTATCAATGCTTAATTATATTACAACGATCCAACGACAAAGTCAGGCTAAGAGCCGCCTCGGTGGCGTAGTTGATAGTGTACTGGGCTTTCACTCCGAGGACCTGGGTTCGATTCCCGGCTAGCGCTTAGCATTTTCATGTGCTATAAATCATCCCATCATCTGCATTAGCCCAAGTATGCACAATAGTCGGACGTTAAACACCAAATAAAAAAACAAAACAAAAAAAAGAACAAAAAAAAGTCAGGCTAAGTCAAAATTCAGTTTGATATTTAACTGTCTGTTAAAAGAATTACTATAAAATTAATATAAACTTCAAATACCTGACACGTCTATTTTTGTGAAAAAAAAATGTTAAAAAATAATCTAGCTTTAGGGGTCCACAGCCCTTCCTTCTTACTGACTACACCAATGTTGTTAGGGTCATAACTGGAGTGAGCACACTGAAACACTGTTGACATATTTTTGGAATATTTAAGCTTTCTTGTGTATTTTGTATTCTTTTTGCTCTATATGTCAGAAAATTCATGTAAAGTGCAATAAAGAAGCGCTGTCCACTCATGAGACCAGATCTGGCCGTCTTATTGAGTTGTCTTGTAGAAAATTGTCTTCTTCTTCTTCCAATGGCTCCTTTTGATTCACACCATTTTGGATCTTGCCTCCCAATACAATCCAGGAAAGCCCCTTCGTCCCTGCTTCTCTCTATCCAGGCCCTCGCAGATCAGTAAGTGATCCTTGTCCATAACATACACGTCTTTTGAACAAATTTTGCACTTGTCAGAGGTTATTAGTCTCATCCTATGGAGATGCTTGACAAGACAATCGTGACCAGTTTCCAGGCGGAAATTCGCTACAGCTATTTTGCGTGGAAGCATCTTATTGTCCTCAAAAAGATTAAACGGATCATAAGCTTTGTCTTGTAGGTTTTTCTTCATTTCACTAACAATTTTTGCTGTGAATCTGTTTTTAGTTTTCTTATACCTGCTTGTAATGACAGGGAGCCTGCTGGCTTTTGAATAATTTTTGTTCCTCTCTTCGCCAAATTATACACAGCTTCAGCCAGCGCTGTTGATCATTTAGCACTACCCAGGGGACACGTACAGCTTAAAGTATGCTGCGGACGCGATCAACATTGTCCCCCTTATAGAAAATTGTGCAGAAGCCAAGACAGACTGGTGACATTAAGAATCTGTATGACAGTTTATTTAGGAAGAAAATTTTAGTTTTTTTTTAAGTTTATTTTATAAAATAAGTGAATTTATTTGTAAGAAGTGGACAGAGGGTGATTTTAAATCTTCTTTTTTACTTTTGATGTGCCTAAAATATTGTGAGGCAAATAAATGTCTTGTATTTTATTCATCACGTCCTGTATTATCTCTGGTATTCGGAAGGGTATTAGAGCGTATTATTTTTTATGTATTGATTTCACTGGTGCTGTCATTTGACTTTTATATTAATTATTAAAGGAAGAAAGACAGAGAAACGTGTTTATTAAAATAGGTTCAATAGTATGAACAACACTTAGAATATTGCAGGAAATGGCAGAAATTCCATTTGATATTCTGTAGATTTATTTCTTTGTTCAAGTAGGCTAACTTATAATTTCTTATATATATATATATATATATATATATATATATATATATATATATATATATATATATATATATATATACATATATTAGGAATCATTATTTTAAAGTAGACCAACTTAACATTTTTCATGATTATTATACTTTTGTTTTAATTATAAACCAAATAAATACCATTTACATTTATGGCTTGAACTGCCCAAATATTTACAAAAATGTTTTATTTACCAAAACACCATTTAATGCACACAGTTTTAGAAAACAAAAATATTTATATGGTTTTTTAAATCAGAGCCACATTTTGTCTTAAGGAATATTTTATAAAATTAAAAACTTCCAATAAACGGTATTGTATATTATTTCACCTCTATTTTCTATAAAAGTTCACTTGTCCAATGTTTCTATCTGTATCTGAACCAGAAATAGCTATTTTGATATTTTAAAGTTGCATATTGGCACCTGATTTCAATCAGATTTTTTTTAATTGGTACTTAATTTTCATATCATTTGTAGGTAGATGAATTTCTACAAAATGCTGTTTGTGTAATGTTATGTGTCTTGAGCCGCCTTGCTGGCCTAGTTGATAGCGTACTAGGCTTTAATCCCGAGGAGCCGGGTTCAATTCCCGGCCAGGGCTTGGCATTTTCATACACTATAAATCATCTGCATTAACCCAAGTGTGCACAATAGTCGGACGTTAAACACAAAAAAAAAAAAAAACAAAAAAAAAATGTATTTACCACAGATATTAATTTGTAGTGATATTTTTGGAAAGTACTGTAAATTTTACTCGATTTCCATGTCATTCTGTTAATTCATAAGGTCAGTGTGTCCTAAAGTACTTCTTTTCATATACTGTATTTCAATTTTTAATATTAAAAAATCGGAACAATTTTCTATATTTGGAATAAAAATATAAAATAGCAAAATTTTAATTTTTCTGAATGCTGTATAAAAGCTTGCAAAACACTAACCCATCGTACATTTTTCTCTAACTCTGATAGCACGAAACGTGAAACAACAAACAACCCTATAGACTATAGACTATTAACCTGTCCTAGACCTAAATCACCTGGACCTAGACATACTTTGAAGTGTCTTGGCAGCCACTACTTCGCTACGTACTTGAACTACCTATTTATAAATATTAAATAGTTTTTTAAAAATAATAATTGCACTTCACAGCAACATGCCTATTTATATAGCCTACTTCAGCCAATTTTTATCATACAAATTTAAAAAAACAGATGTAATATTTGTTAAATAAATTTTTTTTTTAATACTGGCTACAGTGGGCCTAAATCTTTTACTTCAAAACATAACTTGTTTTTGATAATTAAAGAATTACAAGTCAAAATGTTATTAAATCTAAAAATAATAATGGCTATGATGACACTTCTGTCAATTTCAATTGTAAAATAAAGTCAGAACACAATTCTATGAAAATAAAACGTGATTTTCTACAGGGCTTTCAGCATTGTTATCTCTATAAATCTTTCCAAATATGGACAAAGTAAATTATGAATTATGTGTTTATTGTTTGATCACAGACCAAAACAAAAAATAATAAGTGCGGACTAATAAGAAGAAAGTAAATGTATGAATAAATGAAGTTCAGTGTGGTGGTAGAAAATAGAACAACATAAGTATACAAACACACCTTAGAGGTGGACCGGTGATAAAGTCAACTGAATTGTCCATTTTAAATTTCAAAAGTGTATTAAGAAAATTATGAAAGATTTTCATTATTGTTACAAAAAGTGAAAATGAGACAAAGTCGAATGAAACTAATATTTTTAATTAAAAATGAACGAAAAATAAACACAATAAGTTGAATGTATTATTTTATATTGTAAAAGTTATACAGAAATTACAAGGTAAAAGGCTACGTGACAAACATAAGAAAATGTTTGACGATACCATTTGTCAGACAATTAGTCTAGAAAAATTTTGAAACAGTCATCGATTGGTTGAGTGTTTATATGGAAAATCTCTGTTGCTATAATACATGAGGTGATAAGAAAAGTATTTGGTGTTTGATAGAGGTAGCTGAGGTGAGCAGCTAATGGGCTTAGAGATTCCACTATAATTCTGGTTCATACTACTCTCACTCATCTACTTAAAAAACAATACACACACACACACACACCACATAAACTACTCTACATGGCTTGCTCTAGTGTGTAAAGCGACTTGTGCTAATGGAGTGAATGACCTAATGGTATGTCAATCGGAGCCCTGGGATATTTGGCAGCCTCCCAGTGTACTTTAGCCTCAATATGCTAGCTACTCATGGGAACCACATGAGTAAGAATGTTAATTAAAATGAGCAGAATCTTACAGCACAATAAAAAGCTGGCAAAATGTAGTACAACCTCTGTGATAACGGTCAAGAGAAAGGATACTATTAAAGGATATTCACAGAGCAAGCATCTGCAAACACCTCAATAACAAACTAGGAAGTCACTGATTAGAAGTGGGGGTAGTTATTCACTTTGAATCCTCTCCAAGTACTAGACTTTAAGAAAAGACTGGAGAAGGCACTGTAACTGAGCGTCTCAGGACTATAAAGCAACAACAATAGATCTATAAAGTTTTTTTTTTTTTTTGGTGTTTAACGTTCGACTATTGTGCACACTGGGGCTAATGCAGATGATGGGATGATTTATAGCGTATGAAAATGCCAAGCCCTGGCCTCGGAGTGAAAGCCCAGTACGCTATCAACTAGGCCACCGAGGCGGCTAAATCTATAAAGATTGCAATAACTCTAGAATTCATTTGTTCATTTAAAGTCTATGGTGATCTGAAAGGAAATAAACCTAAATTTTAAGAACATTTTCGAAGAATTTATTGCTGAATCACACAAAGTTTTAGTACAAAAAAAAAGTAAAAGTGGGCGAGGAAATCACTTTGTAAAAGAAACGGTCATGTCATGTAATCACAATATGATTATAACAATTTGGAGTTCTTTTTATAATAATAAAAAATTACTAAACAAATTGTGATCAAACTTTTTGTTGACACAAAATGGCTGCAAATTAAGGATACAAATAGACTGGAAATGGAAATTAAAACTAAAGAGAAACTAGCTTGCTGATGAAATACCATACTGCTATGAGGAGCTGAGTTGGTTGACTTCAGTCTATGTCCCAGGACAATATGCTGCCAAGAAAATTACTTGTTTGGGCAGTTGGACTTACGTGGTAATACAAAATCAATAAGGCCGCCTCGGTAGCCTAGTTAGTAACATACTGGGCTTTCACTCCCAAGGACCCGGGTTCAATTCCTGGCCAGGGCTTGGCATTTTCATACGCTATAAATCATCCCATTGTCTGCATTAGCCCAAGTGTGCACAATAGTCAGACGTTAAACACCAAAAAAAAAAAAAAAAAAATCAATAATTTTATGCCAATTAACACCTTAATGAATCAACATTTGTGTGAATATAGTTTTAATGATAAAGCAGAGGATATGGACGAAAATAAGGCAATAATATGAAAACATAAGTAATGCAGGGTTCACACATTGCCAGTTGAGGTATTACTGGCAATGCCAGAACTGGTATTGAGAGGGACAGGCCAGTAACTGCTTTCATGTTATCAATAACTAGCAAGCAAGTAGAAGAAGTTAGATAAGAGTTATATGCAAAGTTTGAGCTCTGCTTAGACTGCTTTATTCAGTTTTCGAAATCTCCAAATGATGATGAAATATATTTCACATATTTTAATTTAGTTTTCTTTCTAGTAGTTCTACGATTTTAACACCTCAATGTTAAAATCGGCGATGATAACCTTAATGGTTTTTCGCCGAAAAAAAATCTAAGATTTTACGGTTTTTTATATTTTTACAGATTTGTTATTTTAACCATTCAGTGTAACTAATTGCTTTCGTAATATCTATTTAAATTGCTATAATTAACCAAACCATCTCATCAAAATTGTTTTAATAGTGTATAAATTTCAAACATTTTGTTATATGTTTTTAGGGTGTTGAAATTTTTTATACGACAGAATTTAGTTTTTTAATAATATATATTAAAAAAATAATTATGTACAATCATAATGGAAAGTTATTTTTCTTAAAAATTGGTTTGTAGTTTATATGACTTCAATATTTTTTAAACTTATTTTTACAAATTTTAAAATTTTCGTTATAATAGAACAAAATTTTTTCTTAATATCCTTTAAAATACACTACTTACAACAATAACAAAAGTTCTTTTTTGTCAAAATTTATGCACAAGGACATGAAATTTCATTACTTCTTTAATTTCTTTGCAGTTTTTCTAATTTTTCATACTGTACACAATAACAAGTTTAAATAGAATATGTAAAAGGGTCACCTGTTACCATAACCAACAAAATGACCCCATTCTAGATGAAATTGATTTAGTAGTTTTAAAGATTTCCCATAGAAAAATAAAAACAATACAGAACACTTAAGCCCATATTGAATAATAAATCGGTGAAGTTTTGCGTGTGCATCACTAGGCTGTGCTACTATATATCAAAAAGTGCAGGCTCCATGAAGTATTTAGTATGAATAATGTCAAGAGGGAAGAATGATAACTTCTTGTCTACAAGCTATTCATGACAATGTAAGATAAGTTTAGATGTTATTTCTTATTTAAATATTTTGATATAAAAGTAGGTTATTATAAGCATTAGATTCGTCTAAAGAAATATAGCCTGCCAAATGTAAGCCAATACCTGGGTTTGGCAAGCCAGGGTGAGGAATTCAGGACAGGTGGAGGTGCTTGTAAATTCTTTCTTAAAACATTGATGACGGCTATGGACTGGGTGACTAGGACTCAAACTGTGTGCATAGCATTGATAAGCTGTAAAAAGAAGCAGTTGTACAGTAGTGTTGAGTTATAGGCATGCTTCAGCCACAAATTGTAGCTTTTTGGGTAAGCCGCCTTGGTGGCCTAGTTGATAGCATACTGGGGTTTCACCCCGAGGACCCGGGTTCGATTCCCGGACAGGGCTTGGCATTTTCATACACTATAAATCATCCCAGTGTCTGCATTAGCCCAAGCGTGCACAATAGTCGACGTTAAACACACACACACACACACACACACACACAAATTTAGCTTTTTGGAGGTGTTGTTGACAGTAGTTGATATTTTCAGAGTGACAAGTACTGTTTTTCTACCTGACAACCAAAAACTAGCTGACTTTAACTACTGTTGTTTATTGTAGTGTCAAAATAAATCGAGCATCTATTATGATAATTAAGTAGTGAGCACTTTTTCTTTGTACAACTAAACTGAGATTGGGGTTTAATTTATAAAATCATAGTATTAACTATTTTCTTCAAACAAGGTATAAATAATATTGGTTTGTAGAAGCTTTCAACATTATAATGTTTAATAGTGTTTAGATTTGGTTTTGGTGTTAAAAAGACTTCTTTGGATTTCTATTTAGTAACTAATTGCACTAAATTTTTTGTAAAGTTTATGTTCAGAGTTAAAGTTTATGTAAATGTATACTGTGGTAATTAATTGCTGAATTTTTTTTTTTTTTTTTTTTTTTTTTAACGTCAGACTATTGTGCACACTTGGAATGCAGACGATATATCAAATGAATCAGACATTCAAGGCAAGTCTTATTTAATAAACAATTTAATAGAATATATTAAATTATATAGGAATATGATTAGGTATACATATCTTATGCTTTAGCAATTAATAAAATATCCTTTTATTAATTGCTGAAGCATAAGATATGTAGACCTAATCAGTAATTATATATTCTATTAAATTGTTTATTAAATAAGAGTTGCCTTGAATGTCTGATTCATTTGATGTTAATATTTTTTAGTTTTTTAAAAAAAAACTATTTTCAAATATAGACTTTTTATTAGTGATTTTCTGCCATTGATTTATTATTGTTAAAATATGTTGCCATGAATTTTAACATCTTATATTAATTCTGTACAATAAAGACTTTGTTTACTTTACAGACTGTTTTTTATGTTTTGTTTGACGTTCTCATTACTGTTACTAATATTACAAACTGCTTAGTTAGTCTCTATAAGCTGATCATTTATCATTGTTAGACCTGAGCAGATAATTTAGTTCTAATCAAGTACAACTTGTCAATACAGAATTAAAGTTTATTATTTTAACTGTGTACTAAAAGAAGATACAATTCCTACCAGTAGTTATAAAAACAATAGTTACTGTAGTTCTTAAATAGTTATAGTAAAGGACAATCTGCTAAGTTTTAGTACAAGGAACTACAGTATAAATAAAATTTCACTGAAAATCTGAATTGTGTTTATATCAGTATTTATTTTCATTCATGGAATGAATTGCACCCTAATATTATAGAGTAAAGCAGAAAGTTTAATGCTGTGAATTTCTAACAATGTGACCCTAACATTCAAATTGGCAATTAAAGCTTATCTGAACTTTGTAATACTTTTTAGTGGTGTAGGAATGATTTGGGATGAATGTTAAATTATGATTTGTGAAATCACATTAAATAAAAAAAAAAATGTTATAATGCATAATTTCATTCAGATGTGGCAGAAACAGGGCACATCACACATCCTGCCAACAATTGGCCCTGAGCAACTATATTACCTAATACCTTCTTTTAACTAACTGGGGAATCACATTAGTTCGGTAAACTGTTGCAGCTACAGGTATACAATAAAATAATAAAAATGTTATATTTGTATTAAGGATATTTATGCTGTGGTAGGATAATTAACTGCTGAAGCGTAAGATATGTAGACCTAATCAGGAATTATATATTCTATTAAATTGTTTACTAAATCATAGTTGTCTTTAATGTCTGATTCATTTGATATTAACAATATATGATATCAGTATATGATTTGGGGAAAAAAAGATCAACCTAGGCCATCACTTATCTCTGCTCCAATGCTGATCATTCTACATCTTTTATACAGTATAACCTAAAAGATTATTAATTTCAGGAAGATTATTAATGCTATAGTTTTTGAAATGACTACTTCTTATTGCGGGGTATGTTTGCACTTCTTATATAGGTGTATATTTTGCACAGGGAAAAAATTCAGTTTGCTGTCAAGGAATACCCTTAACATATCCATAAGCATACTCTAGTGAACATTATTATTCTAGACATTATTATTACAAACATTATTACAACACATTATTATCACCACTTAAGATGTACATACTGAAGTTTTAACTTGTTAAAATTTCCATGTACATTGTTTCGTTCATGCATTTTTAAGTTCAGTGTTTTCTAGTTGATAGCGTATTAGGCTTTCACCCCGAGGACCCGGGTTCGATTCCCGGCCAAGGCTTGGCATTTTCATATGCTATAAATCATCCCTTCGTCTACATTAGCCCAAGTGTGCACAATTGTCAAAAAAAAAAAAAAAAAAAAATGAATTTATAACTAGATTTGTTTACATGTAAGCTTCTATAGGGCACAAGTCTGGAATGATTTTACTGAATTTCATGTTAAGACAACCAATATTTACCAATCCGATTAAAATTTACGTGATACTGTTGTGACTATAATAGGTTTTTTCTCTGTTTTTTAATAGTGTTTTAAATAATAAACTATTGGAAACAGTCTCAAAATGTAATACAAAATTATGTTGTATAAAATTCAACGCTTGAAGCCCATTAGTAATAAAAAAAATTAAACATGAAAATTAGCACAATCATTTTTGAAGTGAAAACTTGTTTGGCTGTCGTTGACAAAACATGGGTATAAACACTTGCTTTCGGGTTAAACTTGAATCCATACAGTTTATATTGTTGATTATTTGTAATTATTGTATAATTTGCTTAATTATAAATAATGTAATATTGTACTTATTAATCTCCGTTAAAAATTTCACTTATAATTTTAACAACAATAATACATTATGAGTAATATTCATGTTCATCATAGAATACACATTAACACTATAATAACTTTACTAAAGTTAAATACGCTAACAATCGATACCTGAGTATTCGATAGTCTATACGCAATGCAGGTGGCAGTGAAAATTTAAGAGTTTTAAGATGGCGTCTTTGTAGGCTGTGTTATACTGTGATATATCTGTGCCGATTTAAAATGTTTTGTTTTAACGAACAGCAATTGTGCATAAAGAAATGCCAGTTCTACGCGAATAGAAAATAGGATATTTAAAATTATTGGTGGGTAGTGAAAATCTTTACAGTTATTACAGGTGTTGTGATTATTGTTAAATATAGGTACGAGTGACTTGTGAATTTTCTTTAGTGTGGATTTTAACGGCCTGCCTGTGCAAGACGAAAAGAGATTTTATTTTTACAACAGGCATAGGTTTGGGCATATTGTCAAAACTCTTCTTAGGACGTTGTAAATGTGAATACGTTTTGTTTTAATTGGTTACATTGAAGAAACTTAGAACTGGCAGTTCAGGTAGGTCTTAAAAAAATTTGATGTCAGAATCTTCAATTTGAAAAAAAACCGTGATTTCTTATCAGTGGTTTATGGGGTCTCATCTGTAGAGCGAAGGGGATGGGGTTATATTGAACCGATATAAAACTTTTCATGGGGTGTGGCGTATTGACCTTGAATTTGTATTATTATTGCATTGTTAACAGTTCATTCACTTTAATCAAACTTGTATGTAGACTAGAAATATAAATGGGCTAAGTAAAGGAAAGGGTTTCTAAGTTCAACATAATTCAAATTTTACACAAATTCTCATTTTAATTTGTGTTCAGCTAGCCACATGATTTGATATTTAAAAAATTGCTTGTTTAAATTTCATAATTGCCTAGCCTAATTTAAGTTGAATGTTCATAGACTAACCTAGCCTATGAAAATAAATTGGGCCTAGGCTAGGCTAATTTGTTCTTTAACTACAAAATTGTAGAAATTTAATAGGCTTACTGTAACTTAATACTATTTTGAGCAAACACTTAAACAAATTTGTAGGCTATAAAAAAAAGTTTTATAATATATCACCATGAAATCCTATCATTGGCTTAGCTGGTATTATAAGTTGGACAAGATAAAAACGGAATAACAAAAACGAGTTGTCACGTTTTTAGGGAAAGGAATAAATACTTTTATAATGATTGCCTTCTTCACCATATGTTTTAAATTTGAGTGGCATAGGTTATTTAACTAGCCTGTCATACCTAATACTTTTTGATATTTATGCAGTGTAGGTTGCTTTTACAAATAGTGATTTTTGAATATTTTTTAGTTTTGTTTTTTATATCTTATTATCTACTTAACACGTATTCACCTGTACAAAATATTTTTTTTAAAGATGGAATGATTTTAGGCTGTTTTTTACAGATTGATGTTTACATTACATTAAACATACAAAATTTCATACATGAATTTACTGATCATGTGCGTTATTATTAACTACATGTACACTTACTGTTCATGTACATTACACATTATGACAGCCATTACTAAATGTTAAGGTTCGTTGATTTGTTCTCGTAATGAAAACATCGTTAAAATGGTGTCCGTTATTTGTGAACTATCTGATTTGCCTCTTTTTGTGTTTGGTTCACCACCCAAAAACCATTTCAGTTAGGTCAGTGGTATTTTTAAAAAAAATATTTTTTTTATTATTTTAGCGATTGAAAACACATCTGCAGGATAACAAGTTTAATTAAGTAGCTTTTTTACCAAACACCATGTCAGGTTATGGAGTATTATTTTTTAAAAAGTGAACGTATGTTTATCACGTAACAACCGTGCTAAGTTTATCACCTAACAACAGTTAGGTTATTGAGTATTTCTTTTCAACCCTTTGCTGGGTGTGCCTAGTTGTATCACACAACTGGGCGCGCTGTGGCAATTTGGCCGCAATGACTAATTCCGCTTTTGTACCCATGTAAACTAATTTTAAGTGGGTACATTGCATTATTTTTTATTATACTTTGTTTCAAATTGATTTATTTTAATTTTGAATTTTTTAATAGTTATATTTATTTAAAAAAGGTTTAATATTTAAACATAGACAATAGTTAATGAATACAAACACTTGTCTGAAAAAAGGATTTCATTTTATACAAGAAACATGACAAATATTACGGAATTCTTAGTGGTCACACTTATCAAAAAACTAAATGTATAAACAAAAATTTATTAAAAATTATTATACACAAGTTTTATCTGAATCAACATCTATTGCTTCAGCTTTGTGCAGACAGCGGTCATCTGGCTGTGATTTATAAAACATTCCTATTACATTCTTTGCAGACAATTTAGGTTCTGTTATTTTTGTGTGGTCCGCAGATATAACAAATAGGTCTACGTGATGGTACTTGAGCTTGTTGATTTTCCAATAACTTATATTTTCCCAAAAAAACTTGTAGTTCTTTTGGAAGAGTTAGGATTGTTGCTCTAGCTTTCAAGTGGCCACTCATGAAACTGAGTGCCAATTTTTTCAAAAAGTTGTGTCTTCGCTCATTGTAATCCAGATGGTTGAATTTGTAAATTATATTTGCATTTATTCTGGCAATGTCTAAATGCCGATAAAAAAGGGCCATTGTCCAACGTCTCTTGCTTCGTGACGTCGAGCAACTGGTATACATTTGATCAACAGTATCAACGCCACATTTTATAGCGTTATAATCCACATTTACAATAAACTTCATGGAATCTTCGACAATAGAATAGAAACATGGTAAAAAACACTAAACTAAAACACTAGACTACCTGAAGGATAAGAATGACTATGTATACAAAAATATAGTGGGAATAACACTACAAAAGCAGTTAGAAGCTTGGGCATGCCACAGCATCTGGGCCGCAGACATAACTACGTCGCATTCATACTTTATTTCCAGACGGACTAAAGATAAGGTGATATTCTTTTTATATTGTTTGTGTCCTTAATAGTGTTTCTGACAAATACTCAAAGCCCTGAAAACATTTCACCATTGATACCTAATGTAATATGCGAAAATAAAAGATTGCAGCCAATTTGCCGCTGACACGCCCACTTAAGGGTTAAAAAATATAGGTGTTTTTATCACCCAACTACTGTGTTAGGTTTAGCACCCAAGAACTGTATCAGTTAAGTTATTGAGTACTTTTAAAAAAATATATAAGGTTTTTTTTATCGTTTCAGTGATCAAAAGCATATTACCTACTTTCGCGTGGTAGAAATTTTTGAGGTTATGTGGGTCATTTTTATTTTCGATTTTTATCATACTTCCCATGCTTTCCATGTTTTTATATTTTGTATTGTTGCTTTTGGGCATGTAATAAAGCGTTTTAGTTAGAAAATTATTGAAAAATCTAAAACAATCTAAACTACATATTTATCAAATGGCAACTGCCATCTGATAACGATTTGTAAACTATGCGATTCGCCTCTTTTTGTGTTAGGTTCACCGACCAACAACCATGCCATTTAGGTCTTGAATATATATATTTTTTTAATTAAATTTTTTTATCATTTTAGTGACCAAAAACACTGTACGTATAACTAGTTTCATGAAATAGCTTTTTCACCCAGCAGCCGTAGCAGTTAGGTTATTGTTTTTTTTTTTTTGTAAAATAATGGTATTTTTATTATCTAGCAATTATGTTAGTTAAGTTCTCCACCTAGTAATCATGTCAGTTAGGTTTTGAATAATTAAAAAACAAATTTTTATTGTTTTAGCGATCAGAAACACGTTACCTACTTTCTTGTGGTAGCAATTTTTTAGGTTATGCAGGTCACTTTTATTTTTGATTTTTATCATACCTCCTGTGCTTTCCGCGCTTTTAGATTTTGGAGTGTTGTTTTTTGGTGTGTAATAAAGGATTTTAATGGAAAAATTACTGAAAAATAAAAAACAACCTACAATGCGTATTTACTTAGTTTTTAAATTGAACAATAGTATTACTGCATTTAAGTTTTATACTAAAGTAATGATTTTGACAACCTTTTGTTTCTTATTGTGTACTTTATCATTGAATTAAGTGATATTCACCTATGAAAGTTGAAATTTATTACAGTAAGTTACGATTTTAAGGCATTAACTGACTACTAAGCCTTGCTTAGTATGCCAATAACTTTACTGTTATTATAATATCAGTAACTTTATGCAAGATAAAGAACCATGTTAGTTAGAATTTCAGCATACAGCATTTTCAGGTTTTTACCCAATAACCATGTTAGTTACGTTAGATTTAAAACATAGATTTAAAACGTTAGTTACTTATGTAGCATAGGTTTTTTTCAAATACTGATTTTTGGATATTTTTTGTTTTATTTTATATCTTATTATCTAATTAACATATATTCACTCGCGGAAAATATTTTTTTAAAGGATTACTTAGCTTTTTAGATTTTAGCTCATTTCTTATAGTCGTTTGTTATAGCTCATATTGTGATGCCATTGATGTTTACATTGCATTGAATATACTACATTTCATACATGGCTTTACTTGTCATGCATGTTATTATTAACTACTTGTACTTATTACTCATGCGCATTACACATTCTGGCAACTGTTACTGATAATGTTAAAATGGCTTCTGTTAATTGTAAACTTTGTGATTTGGTTCTTTTTGTATCTTCAGATTGGGATTTGTTAGGTTAACCAACCAACAGTCAAGTCATTTAGGTCATTGAGTATTTTTTTATGATTTTAGCAATCGGAAAGATATTACCTATAATTAGTTTAAATTGGTTTTTCACCCAAAAACCAAGTCAGGTCATTATGTATTTTTAAAAAAAAAGAAAAAGTTCTTTTAATCATTTTAGCATTCAAAAGCACATTACCTACTTTGGCATGGTAGCAGTTTTGAGGTTATACGGGTAACTTTTATTTTTGATTTTTATTGTACTTCCCATGCTTTCCACACTTTTATACTTAGGATTATGCTTCTGGGCACATAATACAACTTTTTAGCAAAAAAATTACCAAAAATTTGAAAACAACCTATACTGCATATTTACCAAACTTTGGTATTGATAAAAAAGCAGTAGGCACACTATTTACACACAACCTTGTCAGATATTTCCACCCAACCAAAACCTATAGCAGGTTTTGCTCCAAAAAACCATTTTAGGTTTTTAAATATTTTTTTGAAAAAAAAATCATTTTCATGATGAAAAACACAACGCGTTATCTACTTTTGTTTGCTAGTTATTTTGAATTTATTTGTATTTTCCATTTTTTTCTAACTTCCTGATATTTTTACTCTTTAATATTTTGTATTATTAATATTGGGCTTATAATAAACCGTTTTTTGCAAAAGTTGTAGTAATTTACCCCAAAGTGCACGTTTATCTAAATAATATTTTTATTTGTATTGTTATAGTAAGATATGGTAAATCTTGCAATAACAAGATAAGCCAATATTATCTTGTAATATGATTAAACACGAACGTAGCAACCTGTTTACTAGGGTGACCAAAAATGTGGCAGGGCCTATATTTTAGGCTAAACCTTCAAAAATCATTGTGTGTTTTTTATATAAATGGCTTCAGCTTATTTATAAAACCAATACAAATGTAAACACTTTAAATAAATAACTGTATGTTTTTTATATGTATGTCCACACTCACAGATGGGTTACGATGCGCTTCGTTATCATTTACTTAACCTTAATGTGTTGTGCGCCACCAGTGGTAGGCCTACACCATTTATAAGCTGCAGTGTTCACAGTTTCTGCCTGTTCCAACAAATTTGTGCTTTGTTTAGTAGATATTGGGTGTTTTAAACTTAGCCTATATATATATTTCATATATATATATATATATATATATATATATATATATATATATATATATATATATATATTTCATTTAGATACATAATTTTTGGAAAACAAATATTGAAAAGTGCAGTGCTTTCAATGTTTTTAGTTCTTTAACAGTTTTTGTCCAGACCTGATCCTGAGTATGTCTGTTGCTATAATCTTAACTGGTATAGTCATATGTTTTTCAATGAGAGCTGATATATTTTTCAATGAGAGTTGATATATATTACCAACTGGTACACTGATATTTTTCAATGAGAGCAACACAGTTGATATTAAAATTTGGATGACGGTATAATTATTTGTATTTGAATATAGACTTCTTCACTTTATGCATCTTGTATGCCCTTAAAACTATTTCACAAACTAACTAATTAGTAACACATGACAGAAACATGCAGCATTTGTTTGACAAGACTCATGTCACATGAGATCACGAGTGGGCGCTATCTATCATGTGTTTATATTTGTGATTCTTACTTTGTACTCCACTATTGTAATCACTAAGAGCCTATAATGTGTTTTGAATATTTGGTAAATTAGGTTTTGGTGTTTTTTCTAAATATTGTTTTACTTCTAATAAAAGTTGTGATTAAAAAGTTTTTTAAATGTTAAACCTCCAAAATAGGCAAGTGTATCACCGGTGACATACTGGTTGATCTACTGGACTTTTAAAAATTTCGTTAAAAGCCCAATTACCATGGCTTTCAACTAAGCTGTTTTGGTATAGAACCTGTACTGAAGGATAGTACCAGTGCATCACTGATGGGTCTTGATACATTTTAGTAATGAACGCAGTGTCAGCCATTGAGCCACTTTAAAATCTTTTGCATTTAGCACTGGTGGGTCATGTTGTTAACGTGTTAAGTAAAAATTTTTATAAACAAGTAATAACTAATTTAAGGAACCTAATTTGATGTTCTGGTTGCTAATGTAACAGCACCTATATCAGCAAGGCTGACATGGTTGATACATCCTAAGATTAGGCCTAACATTGAATATTGAACAGACAGTGGTGAATTTTTGTTTTTTTTTTTTTGTGTTTAACGTCCGACTATTGTGCACACTTGGGCTAATGCAGACGGTGGGATGATTTATAGCGTATGAAAATGCCAAGCCCTCGCCGGGAATCGAACCCGGATCCTCGGGGTGAAAGCCTAGTACGCTATCCACTAGACCACTGAGGCGGCTAGACAGTGGTGAAAGTGACTTAAAGTAGGCCATATACATTTTCAGTAAATATTCATTAGCTGGACACCATTAAAAAAAAATTCACACCAAAATGGTATTTCATGATCATAAGTAGGCATAATTAATCAGAAATATAAAAATGAGGAAATTTCTGAAAGACAGAAAAAAATGAAAAGCTCTCCATAATCTAACATTTACTATTGTATGAAAGTCACTAACATTTTTTTTCATGAAAACACTTTAATGGCTTTCTGTGTATCTGTATATTTATATAAAAGGAAAAGTCACCAAATGCTGATCACTATCTCAAGAATGTAACGAAGTTGAAATTTTGCATGGTGGCTCTCCTACGTATATATTGAAACAAGGCTGGGTTTTTTGAAAAAATATCTATTAAGTGATTTAAAATAGATCATGAAAATCTGAGTTTATTGTACTATTAGTACAGTTTTCGCAGGCGTATGGCTAACACATTTCAATGAAACGGTTTTCTTTGTTATTTGTAACTGACTAGGTTTTAAGAAATGTCAAACTCTCATACGCCTATTTGAAACAAAATTGTGTGTACTCATTGTCTCATTTATTTGGCTGCTTTTCATTGGAACATAGTTTGTTGAACTTAAGTTTTATTTTTCTGTCTATATTATACAAATGCTGAAGTCACTCACTCACTCGGTGATCACTGTATCTCAATAACGACAATGCCTACAAAGTTGAAATTTTGCATGGTGGCTTCTCTTACGGTATAGATCTGCAATAAGGCCGAGTAAAAAAAATCTTCAAAGTGGTTTAAAAATGGCTTCTTTCTAGAACATGAAGATTTCTTTTTTTGTATGATTTTTCCGGAAAATGGTTTAAATCTTTCCAATGACACTTTTTTTTGTTGTTATGTGTAGCAAACATAACTAGGTTTTTTAAGGAATGTAAACTGTCATATGCCTGTATTTAAAACAAAATTTTAGGCACTGAATATGTGTTGATTTATTTATCTTTTACAGTCAACCTTCTTTGTCCACTTTTTACTTGGAAATGGTTCACTCATTTAGATAATTTTTTTTAATTTATAGCTAAGCTATGACAAGATTTTAAACAATCCTAAACTGTCATACAGCTATTTGAAACGAAATTGCGGGCACTAAAATTTCTGATATTTTGTCTATTAAAAGGCTTTAACTAGGACTTGGGCTTGACTGATTTCAAAGAAAAATATTTATATTTAGTAAATACAATTGTTAGCTATTTAGTTTTTTCTTCAAGTATTAGAACAACCGCATGTGAAGTTAAATTAATTTCTTTCTGAATCAATGTTTGTTTGTTAGATTAAAATGACGATTTTGTGTCTGTCTACTATGAAACATTTCAAATTTCAGTGAAAATGATTATATTTGTTAAATACAATGTTTAGTAGGTTTTAGCATGTAGGAGTAAATGAAATGGTATGACAGGAGAATGAAATTGGAATAGTAAGACTGCATACTGTAACTTAATATCGATTCTCTTGCATTATGCAGAGACCACTGTATAGAGCACTGTGGTGGTTAGGTTAGTTTACTAGTAATGCTGTGGAAAGTACTTTCACTTATAGGATTTTGTTTCCCATGCTCATATGAGTCATATGTCTGGCCAGTTATATTATACCCTGCCTACTCAGTCAAGATCAGGTGATCAGTAACATAGGCCTGTCACTGCATGTTATTTGTTCTGCTCCTATCTCTCTTGTGCCGTGCGTTGTTTGCTTTGCTGTTGTGCTGAAATGGGTGACTGTGTCAATTTAGGATTTGCACAAATATGAAAAAGTAATTGTTTTTCCGACAAGCTAAAGGATGTTTTCCAATGAAAACATATGCGAACGGACATGAAATGCAGTTATATTTGAAAAACAGAGTAATCATTGTCAAATGCTATCACTTTTGCCAGATGTCAATAAAGGTCTATACTTTTTGTACATTTTTTTCCAAAAATAATTTTCTTCTAAAAACATGTAGCCTCTGTATAATGAAAAAGCACCTCAACATTTAATAGCAAAGTTACAGTATACAGTACAAATAGTCTACTAACGGTAAGCCATCTTGATAATGTAATGTGAATATAGTTTACGTAAAATTAGTTTGGCTGACAACTTGTGTAAATAGGTCTTTAACCTATACAGATTAGCATCTTCAGTGATTAAATTTTTTGTTCACTAAAATGTCAATAATTGGTAATTGTTAAACTATTCACTTTTTAACTAGCAATTTTTCCATATTGAAATATGTTATCCTATTCTTTTTTTTTCACATTGGGAAGTTCGTATCCCTTTGTATGTCAGCCACATGGACCTATTGCGCTCCTAATGATGACCTATTGGCCTCAGAAAATACTCTCAAGATCCAACAATTCTGTAAACTTAAAATCTTATCGATAAGATTCTCCTGTGGAATAGTCAGTCGTTTGGTTATTTTCCTAAAGGTTTTGTTTCCTTCTTGCTCCAAAAGCTTATATTTCAGAGCAGATGTTCTGCAGTCTGAACATCTAACATATATATGTCAATATATATATTTTTTTTTATATTCTTCTTCTTTTCTGCTAGGATTATTATCACTGTGTTCAGTATAATGATCTGCCTTCCCTAGCTTCATCAATTCTACTTTCGTTGACGTGTTTCGGAGAACCTCCATCTTCATAAACTATATCTATATTCTGTATTATTTAAATTGTTATTGACAATTGATAGTTATATAAGATACGCAATGAAATTACAATCTGGGCCCAGCAACAGTAGATACGCCCAGTTAGAGTCGTTAACTTGTAAAAGTTGCCGGTCGGACTTATACAGTTTTAGTATTAGAGTATAGATATAGTTTTTGAAGATGGAGGTTCTCTGAAACGCGTCAACGAAAGTAGAATTGACGAAGTTGGGAAGGCAGATCATTATACTGAACACAGTGATATATATATATATTTATTTATTGGAAATGCAGTCCCAGACTAGCTTTGTCTTGAACTTGTTTGAGTCCATCACCTTCAAACCTGCCTGGCTGTCACTTTAGATTTTTATCTCCTTGTTCCAATGCTCGAATTTTAAATTCTTGAGTATCAGGGCTGTAACTTCAGACAAGAATACTTTGGGCTACATCCCTACTTTCAAATTTTTTATTATATATCCCTGATTTTGATTCGTTGTTACAAGCAAACGAAAAATAATGCCATATGCGTAGTTACACAGTAACCTTAATTGTTTTAACCTGAACAATTACACATATACAATTTTTTGTAAGAGTTGTGTACAATTTTTCTAGAGTAATGTGTTTAAATGAAACAGTTTTTCATAGCGTTTTGCTGCTGTTCAACTTAATGATTTTATCGGCGATGATAACCTTAATGGTTTTTCGCCGGAAAAAAAAAACTTTATGATTTTACAAGGTGGAGAGTTGCAGGGATACAAAGAATTCTTTTGTTACCTGTAATGGTTTGAATATAACTGAAATTTTTCTAATTTTTCTCTTTATTTTATATAGAGTTATTAATCTTTATCTGTATTACTGTTCATTCCTTTTGTAATAGGCTAATATGAATCAAGTGATATTTACATATACATAGTTGTTATTCTATTGATAACATTAGTGTAAATATTTCAGAAAGCAAATTATGGAAAAATTATTTAAATTATTATTGACAGTTGATAATTATACAAGATACGAAGTGAAAATACAGTCTGGGCCCAGCAAAAGTAGATACACACTGAGTCTTTAACTTGTAAAAGTTGCCGGTCAGACTTATACAGTCTTAGTAGTAGAGTATTTTTTATTTGCATAATATGAGCTAACATTAAATACAAACTGTTTTGGAAATTTATGAGTATAAAGAGATTTTGGCATGTTTGCATAAAATACAGTAACAAATAAACAGGTATTTGAATTTAATACACTGGGGATTTTACTTATAACCGCTTATATGCCACCGACACAATACACAAAGAAAGTAAGTAAGGATTGTCTTGTCACAATTCACAAAGAATAATATTTATAACGTTAACACATAAAAGTAAGAATTAAAGAATAACTACAAGTAATACTGCTAAGCAAACATAGTACTTGATAGTGGAAATGTGCGAGGGTTGGGTTGGAAGGGCAGTCAGATTAATAAGTCATGTCTGTCACAATTTTTTATAAACAAAAATCTTGTATTGTACAGAAGTATAATACAGAATGTGTTTTGTCTTCTGTTTCTTGGAATCAGGTCCACTCATTTCACAGAACTTTTCATATACACAGATACTGTATAAATACACACAAACACCTGGTTGTAATAGAACAATAAAAAACAAACAGTTATTTCCTAGTGATAGGATGGGGTGAACGAAAACCGAACATTTTGCATTTGTCAGTCAACTCCACATGATTATCCATTTTACTGCTTTTCAAAAGCAAGAGTTGCAGGTGAATAAATAATGAAATAATTCTTTTATTACCAGTAGGAAGTAGCTGCCTCGGTGGCCTAGTTGATAGTGTACTGGGCTTTTATCCCGAGGACCCGGGTTCGATTCCCGGCCAGGGCCTGGCATTTTCATACGCTATAAAATCATCCCATCGTCTGCATAATAGTCTGCCCAAGTGTGCACAATAGTCGGACGTTAAAAAAAAAAACTAGTAGGAAGCCTATTTTAATTTTTCTTTGTTACAAATAAACAAAGTTCTATGCAATAGCGATAAGAACAGTGTTTTTGTAAGTGAATAGAAAAGTAAAGTAAGGTAATGTTCTGGACACCGATAGGAACCATTGAATTTTAAGTGATTTTAGTTTGTGTGTGTGCGTGCCTACTTGCGTGAGCGAAATTCAGCCAAATCAATGATATGCAGACACATGAAATTTTTCATGTAAGTGAACAAAAGAAGGTTGTATAGTACCTGTAAGCTGGGTTTTAAAATTTCTAATTCAATTTTTTAAAATTAAATATTTAGCTAAATATTACGTCTGTCATTGTCTAACACCTTTTTTAAAACAATTTTAATTTATAATCAATAAGAGAAACAAAAGTTTGGCGAAAACGTTTGAATTTCAAGCAATACCATGCGGGTTCTGCTAGTAAAAAATTTATTGGTAGTATTGTACGTAATACTAGACATAAAAATTTTTGTTTTAAAACATGCCTTTGTTCAACTTTGCACGCTCAAATTGTGATAACAATGAAATCAATTACTGCAATTTCAATTTTTAATTTTTTTCATTCCATATTAAAAAAAAAATATTAAATATATGAGTATGCAGTTGAAGTTGGTTATAACATTACTGATAGGGCCAAGGAAAAAATGACATTACATATTTAATGAAGTTATAAAAGTAACAGACTATTTGTTGGCCTTTGTTTCAAATTAACTTTGAATGAAAAACATCTGAAATTGTGCTGTAAAATTTAGAATAAAATGTAAGCCTATATATAATAAGAAATATTTGATGCTGTACAAAATAGTACAAAGTCTATAGTGTCAGTAACTACATTTTCTCTTTTTTTTGTATATTAAAAAACAAGCTTTTGGTAAGGTTACAAATGATGACATTTGAAGCTGTTATAACCAAGTTCTATTTGTAGGCTATGCTTTTAATACAGTATATTATTTCAAATTGGAAGATTACGTAACAATTGTACATCCTACAGATTGGAAATTTGAAGCTTAATAACAAAAATAAACTAGTAAAAATTAAAAAAATCTCTCACTGACAGTGTAGAACCACTTATATTAAGGAAACACTTTATCCTTTGGGTGTGGCATAAAAGCACTTTAGTGCCCTAACCAAACCTTGTGTCCCACAATTAAAATTGTTCAGACTTAATAGTAAAAGTTAAAGGAGTAAAAGGAGGATTAATAAAGGCTGATTTTTCAATTATGGTTTATATTTAAAGATTAATTTTCTGTGTACTTGAAAACCAAAATTGAGTATTTTCAGTTATGTTGTAAACTGTTAACAAGGTTTAAAACTAGAATTGAAACCCTGCCCAGTTGGAGTTTAAACTTAAATAAATAGCCCATTCAATTTAAAAATAATTTTTATCAAAGTAAAATGTTTGTTGGGGCTTCATAATAAAGACACGACATCTGTCAAAACATTTGTCATTCTGCTGTAATACATATAGTAGTTGTTAAAGACTGAGCTGTTTGTCTAATGTTTAATCTATCCTACTACAAATAGGCTAAGAAATGATTGCACAATGATGCCCCTTTTGTTTAGTCTATCCTACTACAAATAGGCTTAGAGATGATTGCGATTGTACAGTGATATTCCTTCTTCTACTTGATACAACAGAATCTCAAAAACTCAACCTTCAAAAATTCGATATTCCATACAACTCGACATTTGCATTCCTCCCCCCTATCAGTAAACGTGTCAAGTGTCATAAGAGGTTGGGAAGGGAACTCTGAAGACTTTTTTCTTGCCTGTATTCGAAGTCGGTTTGAAGTGGAAGTCCAGCTAAAAAAGAGCCACTGTGGATTGGCATATTATGCATATATAGGCCTACATATTATTGGAGTTCGATTTTTAATATATATATATATATATATATATATATATATATATATATAAACTTGTCTGCATTAGCCCAAGTGTGCACAATAGTCGGACGTTAAAAAAATATATAAAACATTTTTTTTGTGGTGTTTAACGTTTGACTATTGTGCACACTTGCGCTAATGCAGACGGTGGGATGATTTATAGCGTATGAAAATTCCAAGCCCTGGCTGGGAATCGAACCCGGGTCCTCGGGGTGAAAGTCCAGTACACTATCAACTAGGCCACCGAGGCAGCTTATATTTGTGTGTGTGTGTGTGTGTGTGTGTGTGTGTGTGTGTGTGTGTGTGTGTGTGTGTGCGCGCGAGCGTGCGTGCGTACACACACACACACACACATAATTGGATATTGAATTAGATGTCTGTGTATACATTGTAGTAGCATTCAGTATGTTATAATACTGGTTACGGTTTGTAATTGTTTAAAGTGTTTTTATCGCTGCCTAACTGCCAGTGTAAATATGAATTCAGGCCTTCTTAGAAACCAGCTTTAAGTTTTCCCAAACAGTTATTAATGGCCATTATAGCAGCCTGAAACACTGTGTATTGTCCCAGGATAACAAGTTCCACCTCTGGTCTCAAACCATAACACCCCTGCACAAGTGTGTTTCTTTGTTTTGGAGCGATCTGTATACCATACATGGTCTCCAGAATATCCCACCATTTGATCTTTCTAGTGAAATGTTATCTTGATCTTAAGGCCAGTTGTTCATTTCACCGAGGAATATGAGATGTGAAATATGGTGTGATAAATGCATTCGAACAACAAGAAATGTTCAAACAAGATTATTAGACTATTTTTTTAAAAGAGTTTTGCTGACCTTACTAGCGATTAACAGTGATAACAGTTCCATCCAGGTACTAAAAACTAAATAATTAACTTTTTAACAACCACTACTTCATGATTCTGTGACGTGAATGATTTAAGTCGCTACAGCACTTTACACAATGTGTCAGTATTTCATTTGAAAGTCTCTGATATAGAATTCATTGTGGGAGGACCGGTGGCAGAGATGCTTTTTCAAAAATTTGCTGTGCAATCCCAACAAAAAATCATTTGTCTCTTCAACACTCGCCAGACTTACCTTGTTCTCACTTGAATGGATAGTGTTCTATTGAAAATACACTATATTGAATTGTGCATCTCACATCCCATATTTCACATCAGAAATGGACAAGGGGCCTAAATGGGATAGATACCAAGTATTGCTAGATAACTGTCCTATCAGTCCTGATGATCAGAATTCTGTCTTTTTTTTTATATAATTCTAGCATGCCCCATTGGTAAAGTTATCCAGAATCCACTTTCCTGCAACATGTATGTTTGCAACATATATATTGTATTTTTTTCATGTTTTTTATGCACAGATAAATGCATTAATAAATATTTAATATTTAAACTAATACTAATAAAAGTAATGTATATGTGTATGTAATGCAACAATAATCTTAATTCCTTCTTATTTATTTTATTATTTCTTAATAATTCTTTAAAACTGATTTTTTACAGCATCAGTCAGATACAATTCTTTTTCTTGGTCCTTTTAATGACAATAACCAAATTGCAATGTAGTATTAAATTTATTAGATTTGGAGTAGAATTTTTCTAAAACAATTTGTGTAATTATAATAAAACACTGTTGATAGAAGAATTCAGAGAACTTCGAATTACGTGTACTTAACCATTACCATTTAAATTTTATGTCTTTAAAGTTATGATATTCAAATTGAGAAATATAATTAGCATTAGAATTTACACTTCTTGAAAATATTTTTTTATGTATATGTGAGATTGTGAAAGAAAATTGAGTTACCTGTGACAAATGTGTGTTTTATTTTTACTATGCGACCTCATGTATTATTTTTTTGGTTATAAGGTGATCTGTTACATTGAAAACATTTAAAAAAAAATATGTGGTTTAAATGAAATCTAAAATTTATTGATATTTAGTATTGTTGCTGGTTAAACCATGTTTCTACAAGGGATTTAGCAAAGCGGGTTTAACAAGGGGATGAGCGACTCGGTGGCCTAGTTGATAGCATACTGGGCTTTCACCCTGAGGACCCGGGTTCGATTCCTGGCCAGGGCTTGGCATTTTCATACGCTATAAATCATCCCATCGTCTGCATTAGCCTAAGTGTGCACAATAGTCGGACGTTAAAAAAAAAATTACAAGGGGGTTGTTTTGATAGGTTGATTTTTTAGATGCTACAGGGTTTGGTGACCTCTGGCATCACATTTAAAGGAACTATTTGGACAGCTAGGCCTCTTGGATTCTACTTCAGTAGACTGGTTCCCTGAATGAGTTCTAGCAGCCCGCTGATTGTTCATTCTACTGGAGGTCTTTAAAGTCCTGGAAGCCAAACATGTTTTGCTTCCTGCTGGCATTTACAGTTTCCTTATCTGTCCCGCGGAGCATATGCACGACTTGTCTTTGGTGTAATGGGCAGACAGCCTGTCAGTATTTGAGTACAGTTCACTTCAGTTTCATACCATTTCTACAAGAGTTGTGTTTATCAGTCCCAAAGTTTGATCCCTGGGTCTTCTGTTTTTAGGTTTAATTGGAAGTCCTTTTGCTTCTGTCTCTTCTCTTTTCAGTTTGTGCTCCTGATTTACTAATTAGAGATGTTCGACCTAGCTAATCATTCCTTCCATTGCAGGTTGGGTACAGGTCTGCCTAACGTCTTCATAGTCTATTGTAATTCATTGTTTATGGGTTCCATGGGGGTTAGATACAGCTTCAGTTTCCGTTACCATTTACACTTCCCAGGAGATTTAACTTAAACGCTATTATTTAGCTTAAATTACTATTATAAAGTGAAATGTTTGAATTGTTATTTTATGAAAGTTTGATAAGTGGATACATGCAGCTGAGTATCAGTACACTAATCTGAATAGTATATTGTTTCAGGAACTATGATGATTCATCCCACTTGGATCTAGCATATCATGTAGGTGACGACTCTACAGACCAAAATAATAACATTACAATGACATCGGAAGATTTATTACAACACGGCCATGTGGTCAAGGAGCGTTGGAAAGTTGTAAGTATTATTTTAATGTTCTTAAACAATTGTAAATTATTATTAAGTTAAAAAATACGAGAATATCTGATAATATTGCACCTTCATTAGACTTAGACTTTGGAAATTATAAATATTCATTGGAGTCTTGTTTAACTGAAACTTGAACAACTAAATTTCTGGATTAAATGGATTGTTCCTTAACCCTTTGTAGTAAGATAAATGTAATTGAGATTCCTGTCAGCTCGGATGACGACATTAAGTAGCTACCATATTTTTGCTGATGTGGTCGATGATGTTAAGTAGCGTTCAGTCATCTCAGATCGCACAGGCCATATGGAGTGACTCTTATTACTTTCCACTACAGCTCATCCGTCTTAACCGTAGTGGCCCTGCATTCCATTACTGTTTATTTTTTAAAATAAATTGTAGGTAGAGCCAGTATACTTGAGAGTCTTATTGGGGAATAACTGACCTAATTGAAAAAGTCATTGACTCAGCTTTTATAATTGTATATACAGCTGTTATCACATTATTTATTTATGTCTAGTCAGTCATTCGTGTCATGTGTCTACACTTGAAGATTTAGATATTATTATTATTATTGTTATCCATTTTTGTTAATTTTGTTAAAATGTAAATGAATTAGTTCATTAGACTATATTGGCATTTTGCAATTTTTGACAAGTATTGATTATTATATGTTCGGTAGAACTGCAATGCTACAGCACTTGCTTATTTTTTTTTTTGGTGACTATATTGGATTGACTGAAAATGAATTATTAAAAATATTTTTTATTATTAAAAAAAATAATTATTATTAGTGTATTAGTTTATGTTTGGAATTTGAATTTATACTGTTAAAAATTAATTTAATTAGGCTATTGTATTAGACTAGTTGTATTTACTTAGTCTATCATTTACTTTTTTTACACTTGCAGTAATTTATAATAATAGTTAAATAATTTTTTTTTGCTTTACATCCATTATACCAGTTGGACTAATGAGGACGAGGGATTAGTGTTAACAGTAAGGGAAAAGCAACGGGAGCAACTAAGGCTTGAACTAAGAACGTTTAAGTGCGCAGTTTAGTGGTGCAATTGACTGACCGATGCTTTAGCCACTTCAACCACCGAGTCCCAAATTAAATAACTCAAAGCATATTTTATGTATTATTAATATTACTTTTTTTTCGTAAAATTATACTTATTTTGTAAATAAAAATATTAATGAAAATCATTTTATCTCATATTTATACAAATAAACAGCTTTTTTAAGAATAAAGAAAATTACACGTTAGAAAGATATCTAAAAACTAAAAATATTTAACAATTATTACTTTCTATATCAATAAACATTAATGATTTAGTGACGAAAATATTAATTGCAAAATTGTATCCAAAAACTGTTATATTGATCGATAAAAATTATCGATTTTAAAGAATAAATTGAAACACGTGTGATTTGATTCCAAATGCTACGCTTGAATAAGATTTGACACAGGAGAAGCCTAAGAACAAAACAGTGCAAGTCATATTTAGTGGCCTACCCGAGTTATGGGTATGCAGTAAATATTTATCCGATCTTATTAGAACATCATCGATAGTCACACATAGTGGTTATCCGAGCGCAAAGGGTTAACCCTTAAATCAGTGTGACTTGAGGCAGTAATAATGTATTACTGTAGAGGGTTAGAAAAAATTTTTTTAAAATAATACAGTTTTATGTAAATGCTTCATTTTTATTTCTAAAGGTAAGAATAAGACAAAATTAATGAACATTTTAAAAGCTTTGTTAGCAATTTTTATAAAAAAAATTGATCATTTGCAAAAAAAGGAAGTAAGGTTTTTTAAAAATTATTAAAAAAGTCATAATAATTAAAACTTATGTATGAAATTTATGAATTCTCGTGATTCAGTAATCACTGATAAATCAGGGGAAATTCCAGAATTCGAAGTATCAATGTCAAAAGTTACTGGCACAAAATAACTACTTTTGCACTACCAAAATATATTGAAATTTTCATGCAGGTCTTCAAAAGTGTTTTGATCTTCACTTTCACTAACAGAATCAGTAGTATTAGAATCACATATTTGTTTTGAAGGTAGCCGCCTTGGTGGCCTAGTTGATAGCGTACTGGGCTTTCACCCCGAGAACCCGGGTTTGTTCCCGGCCAGGGCTTGGCATTTTCATACGCTCATTCTAACATTCAATGATTATAAGCAAAAAAAAAAAAAAAAACAAAAATTAAAGACAGTTATGACCTTTGGAATAGGAGAAAACACTGTTCGTTAATTTAAAAACTCAAATTAAAGCCCCATAGAAAAATCAAAAAAAAAATTGTAATTTTTTCAAAATATACAAAAGTTTCTAAATTTATATGTAAATAAGATTATATTTATAAATATATAAATTTCTTAAAGGTTGAAATGTGAGAAAGTTAAAATTATTCTTGGCACAATTGTCTGAAAAATACCTCCAAACATACAGTTGTATACAACAATATGTAAACTCAAATAAAACCACATAATTTATATACCATTTTGAAGAAAATTAATCACCGAACAATAATATGTAACATAAGTATGACATTTGTTTGGAGAAAAAAATTAAAAAAATATATACATTGAGAAAGTGATTTTTTTCTGTAAAATTTACAAAAAACTTGTTTAGATTCACCCTTTGAAAAAATAGTAAGCATTTAAAAAAAATGTTTTCAAGATATACAAAAGTTTCTAAATTTAATCCTGAAGAGAACAATATAATTTATTTTTCAATAGCTTCATAACTTTTTATGTTATGGTCGAAACAATGAAATTAGTACACATTTTCGGAGAGAATATTTTACAATCGATTAATGTCGGTATGAAAACAAATTTACAAACACTATAGATACCATGAAATTAATGATACATGTTAAAAGAATGTTAAAATTAATAAAAGTTAAAAGAATGTTACTTGAGTGGAAATAATCTGAAGAAGAAAAATAAATAAAATAAAATAGAAATAGGTTAGGTATAGCCTACTAATAAATTCTCTTTTATCACTTGTATTTACTTATAAATCACTTTTTATCTCACACATTATTATCTAATAACAAATTTTTAAACACTTCAAAAAACCAAACAATTATTAAAAACTTACATTTTCCAATGATATTCACAAAAGATATACTTTGCAAACTGTACTCTCTACAAAGACTTAGCAGACAATTAGTATTCAGCTGCCACGCAAACCGTGAAAATTGTGCACTTTTAGCTTCAAAATAGAATATTAGACCTTTGGATTTCGTAGATAACAAATATACTATTTTATAGATTAACTTTTAATCTATTTCACAGAACAAACTACGTTCAGTTATAACATAAAACAGGCTAGTAATCGTTTTCAATGAGGTCTGTATTTCGTAGTTTTCTACATCAAATGTTGACCATAGTTTGAAAAATCACAGATACAAAACTATAACTTGTAGACAAATATGGTCAACAGATGAATTCTAAAGAAAGATTTAATCTTTCAAACGATACCAACCAAAATCATGTGGCTAATGATTTACTTGGTTGAATGTTTTTTTTGAAAATTGACATTTTGACAAATTCCACTCGCAGTATAGCAAGCAACTGTAGCTCTTCTAGTTCGTGCGTTTGTTTACGATTTTATTAACACAAATTAAAAGTAAACTTTATAAATCTAAAACATGCTAAATAAAGCTTAGAATCTCTACTTTCTGATGGTATTTATTTTATTAAGATTGCAACAGGATAAATGTGTTAAAACAGTGTGTTAAGGTAACAGTGTTTTCAAACGACTTATAAGTCGCTCATCACTTGGAGGTAGGATTTTAAACGACTTATAAGTTGTTCATCCGTTCTAGGGTTAACCATTCAAGTTGATTTTGTACCAAAAATTAGGACTTGCATTATTAAAACTATATGTACATATAGGGTACTTACAGGTTCATCAGAATACCAGGAATTCATGTTTTCCATTTTAAGGTTTTACAATAAAATAAAACTGATTTAAAAAAGATAAAAGGTTTGCAAACAAAATTCTAGGAGCAGTATAATGTGTCCCCGTGAGATTGCAGCACAGTGCAAACATATGTGACAAATATTTATGTACCAAAACAGCTGATTACTAAAAAAATATTGTTGAAAATAATATTTAATTTTTTACTGTATTCAAGACGAATAATTATTGACAAATCTGTTTTGAAAGCAGAATTGGTAAGACAGATACGGCCAGTTCTAATATGTAAGTGTTACTGTAGTATAATTTTGGTACATATGTAAAATATGGTTATAGTAGGTTTCATTTGTAAATATTTCAAAAAGGTACAATGTTAGAATTCACTCACTAATTTTATAGGTTATGGTTTTAAGTATGAAAGGAGAACAAAGTAAATAAGCTAAATATTAATATATATATATATATATATATATATATATATATATATATATATATATAAATATTTATAATATATAACTATTAATAAATATAAATAAATACGTTATATATAAATATTTATATATAAATAAATGTAATGAATGACATGTTTTATAATAACTAAGAACTTCTTGCTGTATATTGTTATGTATTATTCTTTCTTTTTCCTATTAACTGTGAAAGGTCGTACAAGTACACTAGGATAACATATTAAATTATCCATTTAAGTGTCTATTTAGTTGACACAAATGTGTCTGCCTCTTTTTATAGAGTTTTAGAACTGTACTACTGTATACAATTTTATTTGAGGCCTATAGATTAAATGAAGTTGTATATAAAAATGAAAGTTAAAGTGTGATCTTTTGGTAATTTAACAGTTAAAACAGTTTTAATTTAAAAATTTTAAGTTTTAAGAAAAAAATTACAGTCATTGGGGACTGTCGGTAGAAGCGTTAGCTTCTTAAATAAATATATATATATAATGTCTCGAGAATATAGAAAAGTTCTTTGAATAAATTAAAGAATTTTTAATTTTTTAAAATTTTATTAACAAAACTGATAAAACAAAGTATATATTATGATATTGGTATGTGTACGTTAGGTATTTTCAGCATAAGTAACAGAACAGTCAATTATAGAAATTAATAGTTTGTGATAACTGAAGTATGAAATATAAAGTTGAGTTTGAATATTTTCTATGTGCTGAGCAAAAACAGCGTCAATGTACACAACATCATTACATGCGCGAGACGAGCACATGAGAAGAAAAGTGGAGAGAAAGAAATAGAGAGAAGCATGCACGTTTTATATACATACAGGCATAAAATATATATGTGCGCGACCAACTTGTCGGAACGAAAGAAAGGAGAAGAGCTGAGAACTTTCTTCAGGAGGTCTGTGTAATACTTCCCCTACTCGCCTTACGCTTCGTAAGCCTACTCGATCAAACCGAATCACTCCATGGTGACAAATACAAAGTGCACAATGCGGTATAAGAAGCTAATGCTTCAATAAAAACATTTGCTGACTTATCATCTACGTGTAGGCTTTGGCTAAATCAATATGACTAAAATGACTTGAACCAGATATAACCACCACTTTACCAGATATATGACTAAAATATAACCAGATATTGCGTTTAAAATTTCTTTGGTTAATGGAAGAGTATACACATTATCTTCATATGTTTTGTTAATGGTATTTTTATAGTCTGTACAAATTCTTACAGAGTCATCTTTTTTAAAAAATGGGAGCAATTGGAAAAGCCCAATTTGAATATGCTATTGTTTCAAGGAGCCCTTGTAAAAATAATTTGCGCAATGCATCATTCACTTAGTACCTTTAACCTTTAAGTGAAAATGATACTAGTTGTGATCGATAGAATACATGTGTAGTATCAGGATTAAAATTTTTTTTTGTGTTTAACATCCGTCAATTGTGCAAACTTGGGCTAATGCAGACGATGGGATGATTTATAGCGTACGAAAATGCTAAGCATTGGCCGGGAATCGATCCCGGGTCCTCGGGGTGAAAGCATAGTATGCTATCGACTAGGCCACCGAGGCGGCTACAGAGTGCTTATAACAACCAAGTTCATCAGAAAATAATAATTGTGGAAATTTCTGAAATATTACCACATTAGGCATACAGTTAAGAACAGAATTAATGTGGTGTACAGACTGGTAGAGAATCAAACCAGTCTGTTCCTATTAAACTACAACCACCAAGTTCGTAATAACAGCAGTTTTAGTAACATTAAATTTTTATAACAAACATCATAATAAATAAATAAATCCGTGGGTTTTAAGGTTATTTTGATTCTCTGAGCAAAAAATCACATTTGTTAAAGTTAAACCTATTCTTTTGTAATGGTCAAAGTTTGAAATACTGATAGTAACTTATAACATTTAAAAATTCACCACTGTCTACCTCCAATGTATGGGACCTACCACTTAAAAACAATTAAAAGGAGGTTAAACAGATGAGTTTACAGAAATACCAAGTAAATCATAAGCATTGACAGATATTACACTGTGGGCTCATGTTCTGTAACTGTGTTGTCTATTGAGTGTACACTATTCTTATCATATCTATCTTTGTTATTAATTCCCACATTAGAATTTTTATTATTCTTTTTACAGCAATGAATAGTACGTCCTTCAATCTTACAATAGAAACATTGTATTTAAATAGTCATTTAAAATGTTCATGAGAGCCTAAACAACAGTAACATTGTTTACCTGGTGTATTAAGGCAATTAGGCTTATTAGGCCTAGTTATACTCCTATATTTGTTTTCAACTACATTACAAGCTATCTCATCTGGGTTAAAATTTTTTTGAGCGGAATCTAAGGGATGTATATCTTTGACATTATGGTGTGTTGCTTGAAAGGCATGTATCCATGTCGTAAGCATTTTAGAGAATAAGTTTTTTAACAGGCAAAGTTTAAGTTGTAACTGTTCATCATGTACCCCACAGACTAATCTTACCGCTAATTATTTAATCTACATCAACAAAATTACAAAACCCTTTGACAATTTTTGAAGGTCAGCCATAGGACTTATAGTTTAATTTTCTGTCTAAGATCTATACAATTTATAACAAGACATTGTTTCACTAGGAGTTTGATCTTAATAGTTATTCAAGGTTATTACAAGGTCATTAAATTTAAAATTCTTAGGCAGCAATAAAGAAATTAAAAACTGACAAACTGTTCAACTACAGGCAGAAATATAGCTAACTTTCTGTTTTAATAATGTACTAGCATTACCCGTCGCGGCTTCGCCCACAAAAATTAAACTGTTTCAGTAATGTAATAATTTAGAAACATAAAAAATATATTAATAAAAGCGTGATCATCTAAACTCGTGATTATTTTACAGTGAATATGAAAAAATATTATAACCTGAATATGTTGTTTTGTTGTCTTCAAACATGTTCCATTCGAATTTAAGAAAATCTGATCAAGAATATTTTTGTCCAATACAAACATTTATACCTATTCTATATTTTTGTTCTTTTAGGAGATGAATTCGGGGGAAAATACTGAATTGCGTGTATCATAATTTGTGTTTTAAAATATTTGGTTTACTTAAGAAAATTTGATAAATATTTTTCTCCAATGCAAACACTCTTTTTTCTCCCATGATAACTCTTTTTCCATTTTTATTCTTTTAGGGGATGAATTCAGAAAAATGTTGAAATATGTGTTTCATAGCATATTTCTAGAATATAAGATAAAAAAATATTTTTTCAATACAAAATTGTACCCCTTTTTTATATTTTATACCTTCTTTCAATCTCTTTAGGGGATGCGTTTTGGGGAAAAGGTGAAACATATATTTCATTACTTATACTTAAGAGTTACTATGTTACGTTTTAAGAAGGTCAGATGAAAAACATATTTTTTCCAATAAAAATTGTTGTACCTCATGTTTACCTCTTTAGGGGTTGCATACTGGAAAATCGTTTTTCAGTCACCCCTTTTTCAGTGCATCTCGACAATTTTGTAAGAAGGTACTCTGAAAATTTCAAGTCTCTAGCTACAATAGTATTGACTGTACGTTGATTATTAAATTTGGACTGGGTTAGTATCATTAGAATGGTGTTAAAATCAAATTTTTACAAAATTCTTTATTAGTGCACCTCGACATTGTTGTAAGAATGTACCTTGAAAATTTCAAGTCTCTAGTTATAATAGTATTGGCTGTACGTTGTTTATTAAATTTGGACTGGGTAAGTAGTTTAATGGTTAAAATCAATTTTTTGCAAAATCCTTTTTTAAAGGTATCCTCAAAATTTCAAGTCTCTAGGTTTTATATATATATATATATATATATATATATATATATATATATATATATATATATATGTGTTTAACGGTTTAACCCTTGAAAGGTAATGCACGTTATATTGATGTGTATGAAATAAATAATTACAAGCCTTTTAAATTCAGTTCACTCAAACCCTTCGCCCTCTTATTAGTATGTCAGGCAGTTAGTTGCTGACCAACCAGCATTGTGAGTAGGTGCATTTCCAAATATTTTTATGTAATTAATTTTTTCGTAGAAGTCAAATGTCTGGTTGATGTGTTGCTACCTTCTAAATATATTTTATCGTACGTTTATTTTACATGACACTACCTATATAGCATTATATTTATTTGTAAAATTTTTGTATTTTACTGGACTTTGTTTTTTTTTAGTTTTTGTTCACTATTATTATAGATTCTCTGTAGTGGCTGTATACAATGTATACATATTCTTATTGAAACGTTTTTGTGTGTTTTACATGCTTTTGTTAGACAAAATTTATAGATTGGTGGCTGAAAAACCAAACACTGGGCATTATGCTTTTTCTATAATATGGCTTTTTTATAATATTTCGCTTGTGAACTCGTATGTCATTTATGTGCACAACTTTTTAGAATAAATGAAATGAACTCCAAGCCCTTGTTAAGGCAAGATTTTTAACAAACGCCTATCAAAACCTTGGCAAGACATACAACTCGGTAAAAAAAGTATGAGCCGTTACCGTTACCTAAGAATGACAATAGAGAAGGTCGTAGGATACTGAAGAAAATAAGTTGTTCCAATGTCCAACTAGAGAGGCACAAGGAAGTATTGTGCTTTTTACGATGTCAGGAAAAAGACATGTCGAATACTCACTGCAGCTGCGGCAAAGCTGTTTGTGGTGAACATTAAAGAAATTTTTGCCCCGAATGCGGCTAAATAAAAAAAATTGCATGCAAAAAACTATACTCTATTCTTTTATATCTTACGTTTAATGTTAAGAAGTTTTAGTTAATTTTAGTATAAACATAAATAATTATGTAGATTATAGTTAGTTATTTAGAGCTATTACATTATTGTAACCAAATTTTTTTTAAACAACACATTAAACTAAAACTAGCACAGGTATTTGTAAGCTGAAAATATATTAATACAACTTTAATCATGAAATTATAAAAACTATGTTCTTTTTCATTTATGTATAATATTTTTGTTTTTATAAGTAAATTGTTTTTGATTTTTTGAAATTAATGCTTATTTATTTTTTAAAATGTTGAATTTAACTGAAATAAATAAAAATAATATTAAAAAAAACAAAACATAGCATTTTACAGCAGAACTAGCAGAGGACCGTATGTTTTCGAACTGTAGGTCAAATTTACGTGTCACTACCCATACCATAATTTTTTTTAAACGCTGCCTTTCTATGGTTAAAAAAGTATGACGTTTTTTCAACATACACATTCCATGAAAATTTTAGGTTAAATTCACTTATTTTACCATACGTACCTTGAAAAATAATATTTTGTTTCACTAGTCATGTTTCACTAAAATTTTCCAAACCTAGGTTAGGACTATTTAACTTAAATGTTTTAGGTTAAACTTTATAGGTTAAATTTAATTTCAGCTTTTTAGGTTATTTCTTAAAGAATCAACCAACAATAAATAATTCAGTATTGAATAACAGTGCCAATCCAATTGTTGTCTTGGATCCCATATATTTAAGTTATCTAAGTGAAACATCAAATAAAGGTGAATGCAACTTTTTTTTAATCTTCACCATGTCCAAAACTAACTCAAAACATGACTGGTCTGTATTCATGTCACTACACAACAACCAGAAGAGAACATTCCAAAATACATGTGGTTTTGACTTCTGGTGGAATGCAACAAATATAGCATCTTTGTTCAGTATATAACAATTTCATAATCTTAGAATCACTGTATTAATATGGAAACTTTGTTAACCGAGGTTTTACTATATGTAAAAATTTTATGTGTAGGCCTACTATTGTATTTATACTTTTTATTGTTAAATTTTGCCTCATATATAAAATACAAAATATTTTTCTTATTATTTCAGTGCAACTAATTTCAAGTTTTATTGTGTTACTTGTAACAGGTCCGCAAAATTGGAGGCGGTGGCTTTGGTGAAATATATGAGGGCTTGGATCTTGTCACAAAAGAACAAGTAGCACTGAAAGTAGAGTCAGCTAGGCAACCAAAGCAGGTGCTTAAGATGGAAGTAGCCGTTCTGAAAAAACTGCAAGGTAAGTGTCCTTTTTACTTTAGTGTACGAAGTGCTACCCAGTAATTTGGGGAATTTTCCCCTAAAAATAAAATTGCTTACCATAACTCCTAGGTTTTACTGTCTCATTCAAAATAGTCCCCTTATGCACGGATACTGTGATCCCAGCACCGCCTCCGTGGTCTAGTGGATAGCGTACTAGGCTTTCACCCCGAGGACCCGGGTTCGATTCCCGGCGAGGGCTTGGCATTTTCATACGCTATAAATCATCCCACCGTCTGCATTAGCCCAAGTGTGCACAATAGTCAGACGTTAAACACCAAAAAAAAAAAAAAAAAAAAAACCAGCAGTTTTCCCATGATTTCATACATCCGTGGAAGTCTGCAAGTGTAAGTGTTCGAAGTACATCCTGCAATTCTGCCTGGATCTCCTTAATTGAATCAAAACAATGGGTGGGGAATCACTGACATGTTTTTGAAAGCTAAAAAAATCTACTAGCGATATGTGCGCAGGAGGTTTGCCTTGGAGAACCCAGCTGTTGTTCTCTTGTTCTGAAAGTTTGTGCCTAATGCTGTCGCATAGCTGCTTCAAAACTTCACAATAAAACTTTCAATTGACGTGTCGACCGGGGAGGGGGGGGGACAGATCTCTTGTGGATAATGCCCCCTTTACTGTAAAAAATTGAAACATGGACTTTTATGTTTGTATGAACTTGACGTGCTTTTTTGGCTGCAATGAAGATGGTGACTTCCATTGTGATGACTACTGCTTAGTTTCAGGGTCATAACCATAAACCCGTGTTTCATAACCTGTTATGACATTGGAGTTAACGTTGGGGTCAACTCTTGCTGTAATTTTAAATTAAGTGTAGATAGCGGGGATGTGTAAATAGCTCAGAGATTTATTAACTTAGAGATTCGTTTTTCCTTTGAAGGTACCAAGTTATAAGTTGATGATCGACCTGTGTAATAAGATAGAGGTTCCGTACTGTGTATTAAATTAGACTACAGTGCCGTCAAGTGTGTTGCACCGTGTGTATATGTTGCCGATGCCGATGCTTGCAGGTGCTTCAGTATCTTTTATCTAACATGTAGAACTCGCTTAGTTAGGTTATTTTGAACGTAATTTGAAAGTTGTAAGTGCTGGTATGTGCAGCTTTTAATGCTGATTACGATGGCAGAATCAGAATGTCAAAAAGGGTGAGATAAAGAAAAATTGTTTTGGAAATTCGCTCTATTAAGTCGGTGAGACAGCTGTGTGCCTCGAATTTTTCTCATTATTTAAATGTTGCTAAAATAAAAAAAACATTTCAGAAATGTAACACAAAATTTCTTGCTTTTAGTTATATTTTTACTAAATCTGGTTTGGATCTTTAAAAAAACTGTAGAATTTCTTAATTTCATATCTTTTTCATTTGTCTAGTATTTTCCTATAATAAAATACTTCAGAAATTATGTTTTAAAATTTTATTATTACTTTATTTTGCCATTCTGAAGGATAGTATAAGACATTTACAGCATTGGACATAAGTCTTTGAGAACAAAACCTATCCAAATCAACTTTTAATAATATATCTTTCTTTAACTAAGCGAGTTCTACTTATTAGGTAAAAGATACTGAAGCGCCTGCAAGCAGCAGCGTCGGCAACTTATACACACGGTGCAACACACTTGATAGCACTGTAGTCTCTATTTTAATACACAGTAGGAACCTCTATTTCACAGGTTGATCTCTAACTTATAACACAGTACCTTCGAAGGAAAAACTAATTTCTAAGTTAATAAATTTCTAAGCTATTACACCTTCTCCAGACAGCTACGAAATAATTTTTTTGGTTGCTGCTCAGCAGTCTTGGTACAAAATTAGCAGCAATGCATCTCATGCCAATTGTGTGACGATCATGTATAACTATTCTACGACTATACACACATTGTAGGTTGTTCATCTGTGATCTGCAACGATAGCCTTTCGTACTTTCGCGATGTTTTCCATTGTTTTTCTTGTCGATGGTTGTCCTAAACGTTATTGTTGTCGGCATATGTTCGTCCATCCTTGGAGTGTTTGAAGTATAAAAAAGTTTTATTTTGACTCATAGCATTGTCATCAAATTCTTCCACAAGTATGCGATGGGTTTTTGTAGTAGTTTTTTTAAGCTTGAAGCAAAATTTGATACAAGTTCTTTGTTTCTTAAAGTCTGCCATTTATACAAGTTTAATAAATAACTGCAACACTAAAACAAAATATTACATAAACAAAAAAGCTCAAAAATGTGGCCTCCCACTATCACAACCGCTGGCACTTTAATTCACAAAGAGCCTGTGTTGATATATTAACAATATTAATAAAGTACTGTTTGTCCACTCTATGAGCAGCAGGTCATATCACAAATGGTTCATGTGGAATTCAATCCCCCCCCCGAACTTTCATGTAGAGCCACGTATAAATCAGCGTAGTTGATTAACATTTAAAGTAGTCAAAAAGACAATCAAAACAAGTACTTAAGATGGCCGTAGCTGTTCTAAAAAAAAACTTCGAATAAGTACGTTACTTACTTGATTATAATGTATATTTATTTCCTACGAAAGCAAACAGTAAAATACATTATAACTTTTATATGAAAAAATTGATTTACACATAAAATCAATACACATACAATTTCTGGAGAAAGTAAGTTAAAAATTTAACAACTGTACATAAGGACATTACATTGGACAGTTAGCAATGTTTGTCCACTCTATGAGCAGCAGGTCATATCACAAATGGTTCATGTGGAATTCAATCCCCCCCCCCGAACTTTCAGGTAGAGCCACATATAAATCAGCGTTGTTGATTAACATTTAAAGTAGTCAAAAAGACAATCAAAACAAGTACTTAAGATGGCCGTAGCTGTTCTAAAAAAACTTGAATAAGTACGTTATTTACTTGATTATAATGTATATTTATTTCCTACGAAAGCAAACAGTAAAATACATTATAACTTTTATATGAAAAATTGATTTACACATAAAATCAATACACATACAATTTCTGGAGAAAGTAAGTTAAAAATTTAACAACTGTACATAAGGACATTACATTGGACAGTTAGCAATGTTTGTCCACTCTATGAGCAGCAGGTCATATCACAAATGGTTCATGTGGAATTCAATTCCCCCCCCCCGAACTTTCAGGTAGAGCCACGTATAAATCAGCGTTGTCTGATTTAAATCAATACAATACAAGTACACATAAAATCAATACACATACAATTTCTGGAGAAAGTAAGTTAAAAATTTAACAACTCTACATAAGGACATTTTAAAGGAAATAAATTGAGACCATTACATTGTTATAAATGGGATAATAACAGACTACGTACATAAAAATCTATAGACGTTCAAATAACTTGTTTTTCCGACTTCAAATATGTAAATCTATTATTAGGAAGTAACATTAAACAATATATTTGAGTACGGAAATAGTTACTTGTAAACTAACCATTGAAATATACAGTAGAACCTGGCATATCCGACCTCTGATAATCCTTCACCTTGGCATAACATACTCTGCAGGTTGAGTTATCACTTCTAGGAAATGCATATCTAATTTTCCAAATACATATTTATTTACTAAACCTCAAAACAATCTGTAATAGCCTTGTGTTGACATTTTACAGTATATCTGTAGTAAGGTATACTGTGCAACTCCCTGCAGTGGAGCGTGTAGGAAAGATGGTAGTTGCTAGATTATATTTTTCTTTGTCTCTTTGGCAGCAGTACTCTTAAACAGATCGTTGTCTAATAAATATGTAGAATGCATGCTGATAAACCACACGCATCAAGATGAAGCAGTTTTGTTTTGGTGTCATCTTGATTTGATACACATTTAATAACAGGGTGTATTATATTATGAAAATGCCAACACAAATAATGATCACACAACCAGTTACTTCCTTGAAGTGAGTATGAGTCAACGTGCGCATAAAATGCAGATAAGCAGTTCATTGTTTCCACAAAATGTCTTGCTATTGGTGTTAGATTTGGTGGTTGGCGAGAGATTACTGTATTGTTAAAATTTTTTTTTTTTTGTCCTCATAATGAAGTTATATGCATTTTAAAATAATTATGATGCACTTAAATTTTGGTATAGTACTTAATTCATTTTTCCTTAAAAAGTTTATTTTGTGCACCTTTTTTCATCCAACTTTTTGTGAATAACAGCCTTTGCCGGGTGATGTATAAGTTGTACTATATATGGATGAAACTGTGAAATTTCTTTTTGATGTTAGTAATATTTTTAACATTTGTGTTATTAAAATATAACATTTACAGAAAAAGTATTACAATTAAGGTTTGTTGATAAGATGTTTAAAATAAAAGTTTAGTCTTTGTGTACTAAAAAAAAATTATGTTAATAATATTTGGACTTTATAATGTTATTATAAATAATAAGACATTATTTGGACTTTGATAATATTGGTAAAATTTCAAATACAGTGAAACTTCGATTAACTGTTTCGAAGGTTCGATTAACTAGATTAAAGGTTCGAGACCAAGACTATGATAGATGTATAATAAAAATCGTTATAAACAAAAAATGAACAAAAGATTAAATAAATGCATGTTTATGAACTGGATATATGTTTTGCAAAAAAAAAATATTTTGGTGTGCAATCACTAGTACTGCACACTTACACGTTCTACATATTCTAATTGAATGTTCTTACACGTTACTAGTTCTACTCTCTTGCGTGTTCTAATTGAATGTCTTAATCTATGTTGAAACAGCTAAGTCACTACTCATTATGAAACAATTAATTTAAACAACACAAACAGAGGCCGCCTCGGTGGCCTAGTTGATAGCGAACTGGGCTTTCACCCTGAGGACCCGCGTTCGATTCCCGGCCAGGGCTTGGCATTTTCATACGCTATAAATCATTCCATCGTCTGCATTAGCCCAAGTGTGCAAAATAGTCGGACGTTAAACACAAAAAACAAACAAACAGTTTACCAAATAAAGCTGCAGTGTCTGCAACTGACGGCATGACTGATAGTTTGTAGTAGGTGGTTCAAAACTTTACTGACACATCAATAAAACAAAAATCTACCACATTTCAGTAAAATAATATTTAATTACCGTGATTAACTTAATTACAGACTTAATTAACTTAATTAATCAAAATTTCACTTTACATAAGGAAAATGCCACAAATTTATTAAATCGCTTTTATTTATATACATTGGTACGTCGAATAATGGTTGACCTGGACAACGGTCTAATACACAAAATGAAAATTGACCCACATAACAGTTTAATTTCAAATAAAGGGCTGAACGGTAATGAGGTTGTTTTTCATTTTTCTGTATTTTTTTTACTAAAACGGTTTATTAAATGTCCAAAAGCAACAAGCAAGGACATTTTATTTTTTATTTATGTCCAAAATATAAAAGTAAGGAGAGCACAGGAAATATGATAAAAATCGAAAATAAAAGTTACCCGCATAACCTCAAAATTGCTACTGCACGAAATTAGGTAACGTGTTTTTGATCATTAAAATTATAGAAAAACCTTTTTTTTTTAAATATACTCAGTGACCTAACTGACACTGTTGTTAGGTGGTGAACCTAACTTAAAAAAAGCAAATCACTAAGTACATAAATAACGGACTCCATTTTAACAATGTTTTAATTACGAGAACGAACCAAGGAAAAAGGAATGAACCTTAACATTTAGTAATTGCTGTCAGAATGTTTAACACGCATGAGCAGTAAGTATATGTAGTTAATAATAACGCGCATGACCGGTAGATCCGTGTATGAAATTTAATATGTTTAAAGCAATGTAAACAGCAATGACACCACAATATAGTTCTGTAAAAATGACCTAAAATCGTAAGTAGTCTTTAAAAAAATTGTTTTCCGCGTGTTAATTAGATAATATGGTAGAAAATAAAACAAAGAAATATTGAAAAATCACTATTTGAAAAAAAAAACAACCTACACTGTATAAATACAAATTGTACTGTGCTACAGAAATAAACATTGTGCAGAGTTAACACAAACAAGCCTTTGATTGATGGGTGTGGTTTTTGTAGGACAATAACTTCCATGATATTTCTTAGTTCTCTCTTCTCAGAATGCTCTCGTATTCTTTTTTCTGTCCTATCTAATTTTACTTCATGTGTAAAAAGTTTACTGTGTAGTATCATGTTATATACTTTTGATTTTTAAATTTAACAAAATGTCTTTACCGAGTTTCAAATTGTTGTTGAAATCCTGTTTTAAATTTTTGAACAAATTAAAATGTTTTCCATAAGTCTCTATTGTAAATGCTGACTAATACAGCAGTCTGCTCAGATAACAGTGTTAGTTCTGGAACGAATTGAGACCGTTAACTGGGGTACCACTGTACTTATTTTAAAATATAAGAGGATAGTAAGGGTAGGTAGGAATGAAGGTTTTTCAGGAAGTAACAGAATTGAATATTGTTAACATAAACAGATATTTCTATACAATTTTGGGGAAACTCCAGTTTGCTCGGCAGGCCAACCCTGTTTGTTGTACAATTTTTAGAAATCCATGCTCAGGAGTGATTACACAATACACATTTTTTGAACTGTAAATCATTCATAAATTAAGTAAATATTTGAATTCAAAATTAATTAGATTTGAAATTGTAAAGGAAAGCAATACATTTTAAAATTATTTAAGCCGCCTCGGTGGCCTAGTTGATAGCGTACTGTGATTTGTGATTTTCCTGCTTTAATTCTGCCATTTCCAAATATAAAGTAAAGCAATCTTTTTTGTCCGAATAACTAGTTAGTAGGGTACTTTTAACATCATCCCCAAGCATAAGTGTTTGAATTAACAACAATTTCTAAGGCCTGTCAATTAAGTTTAGAAAGTATGGATGAAAACAAATATTCATTCTGAAAATCTTCCGGATTATCAGTTACAAAGAATTTATTAACAATTTTATCACAAATAGAAATGAACCTGTTGAGCATAGCAGTTCACCACTATATTCAGGTATCATATCTAGGTATTCTCTTTTCAATGTTGGAGTAGTCATTGTCATTGTTAAATTCCTACTTATAACTTAAACTAATATATGTAATATAAATCTTGACACTAAACAGAGTTTCAATAATACAAGCTAAATAATTTAAATCAAAATATATTTATAGCAGTTAAATTATGAAATTATTTAGTTTGAAAATTTTGTACAAAAATTAGTGTAATTTTTCACTTGAAAATATTTTACACTTTAATACGAAATATATTTTTTTGTTGAATATTATAAACTTGTTTTATTTAAATAATTAGACAACTGTCTTAATTTATAGATTTCGTACTTACAATAGGATGTAGAACATTATGTTCTTGGTGTAAGTAGTCTTTGATCTTTAGCGATTCCTTCTTCTTTTTTCTTTCTTCTTTCTTCCCTCTTCTCTCTTCTTTTTTATCTCGTCCTTCTTCTCTCTTCTTTTTTCTTTGACACCGACGCATGTTATATGCCGTAACACAGTTGATGAGTCTGTGAGTGGTGAGGGATTACTGTATGTTAGCAAAGTTTCTCTTGAAAGCATTTCTAAGTGCCCTGACAGTTAGATGCTACCAGTGCAATAGCAGTGCCGCTTGGTCTGCAGTGATGTGACAGAGATGACTGGGCTATAGCTGTTTTCAGCAGTGAAGCCAACTTTCTATTATTGTATATCCATTTTGATTTAGATTGTTCATAATTATATTTTTAAATATGGAAGCACTGAGAACAATTGTATCAATATTGAAGGATGAAGAGACAACATTAGGAATGGCAACAATATGTAGTCATAATAAATATATGTATTCTAGCAATAATATAGATACAGTAAAGTCCTGCTTATCCGATCTTCGCTGATCCGACCTTTCATTTAATCTGACCTAGCCTCAGAGAACAGTATTTCAAGCAATTTAAAAGATTTGTAGCTAACTGAATGTACAATGCCCGCACGCCACTTTTGTGTCAGGCCTTTACGCCTATGTGTCACTTACGTACTCAGGCTACAACCTATATTCTCTTCAAAAGAAAGAGGGGGTTTATACCATACATGCTCTGTTGGTTTATTTCCGTCTTTTAGTATTAATTCAGATTTGTGGAAGAGTTGACATTTAGTTGACATTCTGCTCGTATGTGTTTTGTAACATTTTTTTTTTATTCGCTGTTTTCAAAAAGGTAAAAGATATTTTACTTCTCATGAGATTGTGAGATGTAGCAGCCAGAAAACATCAAACGGGTAGGAAACAAAAAACAGTTACAAACTTTTTCTGTCACGTTTGATGATTTGACATACTGCTCTATTACTGTAGTGAGATTCTGTATGCTGTTTTATGTCTTAGTACAATACATTTAATAATAATAATACATGTAATTCAAATTTGTTTAATGTAATAAATTCAGTTCAATACTTTCAAATGTTTTTTAATGGTTCTCCGTTTAATCCGACATTCTCGTTAATTCGACCCGGTCATGGCCGGTTTAGGAAAGATTAGCTAGACTCTACTGTAATTCTAAACATTTAGTAATGTATACATTTAATGGAACATTTGTCTGTAGGTAAAGAACATGTGTGTCGGTTCATTGGATGTGGAAGAAACGATCGTTTCAACTATGTAGTAATGCAGTTACAAGGCAAGAACCTAGCAGAGTTACGAAGAGCTCAGCCTAGAGGTGCATTCTCCTTGTCTACAACATTGCGTCTTGGTCATCAGATACTTCGGGCTATCGACAGTATTCATCAAGTTGGATTTTTACATCGCGACATTAAACCGGTAAGTAGTAGTTACTCTTTGTATTTTAAATTAATATTTCCTTTATAGGTTACGATGAAAATTGAAAAAGTAATTTAAAATTAATCTTACTTTTGGTTTTAGTCCAACTTTTCGATAGGAAGATTACCATCAAACTGTCGGAAAGTGTACATGTTAGACTTTGGACTTGCTCGTCAGTACACAACTGCTACAGGAGAAGTGAGGGCTCCTCGGGCTGCAGCTGGATTTCGTGGCACTGTGAGATATGCTTCTATAAATGCACATAAAAACAAGGTAAACACATTATTTACAATAAAAACATAATCCAATGTACTCGACTGTAAGGTGCCAGTTTTTTTAATTTTTTCAAGAAATTTATTTACTCGGAACGTTACGTAACATGAAAATACTAAATAATGTAATTCATTTTACAATAAACATACAAATAAGTTGTGTTGTTACAACTTAAAAGTTTTAGGATTATATACCTATTCTTCCCGTCAGTGGTCTATCAACTCACCTCAATGGTCTCTGGGGACCCACCTGAATGCGAATTCTGTAGGGAAACCATCACAGTTAAACATATACTGCTCGATTGTGATGGTTTTCAAAATGTGCGTGTTATGTGTGGTCTGAGCAACTGTTTGCAGACGATGTTGGGAGATAGTGCCTCGGCCGTTGACCGGGTTCTAGACTTCCTTCATCGTCTGAATGTTTTAAATAAAATTTAATTTATATAGTTGTTATTTCTTGTATTATATTATTTATTTATTTTATCTAAAAACTTTATTTCTGTTATGTTTATGCATAGTTTTACGAATTGTTATTAAATTTTATTCATTATTTATCCGAGGACCCGGGTTCGATTCCCGGCGAGGGCTTGGCATTTTCATACGCTATAAATCATCCCCACCGTCTGCATTAGCCCAAGTGTGCACAATAGTCGGACGTTAAACTCCAAAAAAAAAAATCATTATTTATTGTTATTTAGTTCTTAAGTGTAATATATCTATACCTGTTATCTAAATTTTTAATGTATTTTTACTGTTATAGTTTGTTGTTGTTGTTTTTGTTGCTTTTTTCTTAAGTAAAATTTTGTTTAATTTTTTTTATATATACTTTCATTTTTCGTGATGGCGATGATAACCTGAACGGTTTTTCGCCGGAAAAAAAAAATCAACTCACCTCATAAAGGCTACCGCGGTTTCGAAACTCTATAGTTTCATCTTCAGGCCATACAAAATGTTAAATCCCTCTGTCGAGGTCGTCACAAAGTCAAACAAAACATTAAAACATACATCACAAACACTAAGCACAATTACACATTTAAAATATTCATCATGAAATTCGGTTTAGCCAAGCTACACACGCGACTTGTACGCCGTTACATTCCGGACTGCGGAGTCTCCATCATTATTAGCACGCCAGTCATTGTTATCAGTTATGGTGCGGCTGTTGGTTTTTGTTACTCAAATCACTTATCCTTGAATGTCATATATTAAATTTGATTTAAATGAAAGTTTTTCATTGAGGATGTTCTGGGGGTCTGATTTTTTGCTCTTTTAAATCTCACTCTTCAATCGCATCAATATAACTACTTTTATGACATAAATGTAATATTTCCATGTTGGTATGGATGTCTTCAAATTTATAGTTTTTATCCATAAGATGTTCTGCGAAAGCTGAGTTTGTCGATAATGCACTTCTGAGTCTGTGCTCTTTAAATCTTTTCGTAAAAGAGCGAGATGTCTGACCGATATAGAAGCTTAGGCAATCACTACATTTCATTTTGTATATGCCAGTTTTTTCAAAGTTATCTCCACTAGTATTTCCAACTGGCTTCTTTAATAATGTTGATAACTTATTACTTGTTCTGAAAGATATATTTATATTTTCTTTGGCTAATTCTTTTTTTAGGGTGTGGCTTAAAGTTGAACCATATTCCGTGGAGATGTATGTTTTTTTATCAGGAACAATTTTTTTATTTTTGTGTTTGACAATAAGCCTATCAACAATTGAGCTTTTATATCCATTAGAAACAGCTATGTACTTAATGATGTTCATTTCATTTCCATAGCTTCCTTTGTCCACAGGGAGTGAAATTAACGTGTGTACCAAACTATTGTAAGCTGCCATTTTTATATTGTACGGATGGTGGGATGAAGAATGTATTGTTTGGCTGGTTGTAATAGGTTTCCTATAAAAACTGTATTTGAAACTATTGTTTACTTTTGAAATGGATAGGTCAAGAAAATTTAATGTATTATCGGTCTCTTCTTCCAGTGTGAAATGAAGTTTAAATGTGTAATTTTGCTTAGTGTTTGTGATGTAGGTTTTAATGTTTTGTTTGACTTTGTGATGACCTCGACAGAGGGATTTAACATTTTGTATGGCCTGAAGATGAAACTATAGAGCTTTGAAACCATGGTAGCCTTTATGAGGTGAGTGGACGGAAAGAATAGGTATATAATCCTAATCATTTGAATATGTGGTCCGGTGGCTATGTTACAATAATGAAATTAAAAGTTTTATTTAATTGTCTTCACACATTACCGTGATAGGCCCAACAACCGTGTCAGTTAGGATATGTAGTATTCTTTAAAAAAAATATAAAGGTTTTTCACGCATCACCGTGTTAGGCCTAATAGCCGTGTCAATTACGTTATATAGTATTCTTTAAAAAGTAAAGGTTTTTTTCACACATCACCGTGTTAGGCCTAACAACCGTGTCAATTAGGTTATGTTGTATTCTAAAAAAAATAAAGGTTTTTTTCACACATCACCATGATAGGCCCAACAACCGTGTCAGTTGGGATATGTAGTAGTCTTTAAAAAAATATAAAGGTTTTTTCACGCATTCCCGTGTTAGGCCTAACAACCATGTCAGTTAGGATATGTAGTATTCTTTAAAAAAATATAAAGGTTTTTCACGCATCACCGTGTTAGGCCTAACAACCGTGTCAATTAGGTTATGTTGTATTCTAAAAAAAAATAAAGGTTTTTTTCACACATCACCATGATAGGCCCAACAACTGTGTCAGTTGGGATATGTAATAGTCTTTAAAAAAATATAAAGTTTTTTTCACGCATCACCGTGTTAGGCCTGAGGAATGTAGAAAAGTAAAAACAGTGAGCAAAGTTCATGTTTGTTCACGGTTTTGGGTTAGCAAAACAATCACTTTGCTCACTTCTGTAAGGAAATTTATTCTCTACATGACCGTAGACTCCTTTCAGTTTCCTGGGAGTTATCAGTTTTATTTTAAATTTGAATGTTACACTGTATAACATTTTAAATTAAATATGGCCTATCACATTGTTAAACTTTTTAAACCAATCTTTTTTTTATGTACGTAGGAAATGGGACGACATGATGATTTATGGTCCTTATTCTACATGCTGGTAGAGTTTGTGAATGGACAGTTGCCTTGGAGGAAGATTAAAGACAAAGAGCAAGTAGGCTTGATGAAAGAAAAGTATGACCACAGAGCCTTATTGAAGCACTTACCATCCGATTTGAGAGTTTTTCTTGAGCACATACAAGTAAGTTCATATATTTTGTTAAAATTATGTTAATAATGTAGTACGAGAACTGTAGAACAATTAACAAATACAATAAGGCAGAAATTTGAAACACAAAGTGAAGAATAATTTAATATATAAAATTGCACATAACTTTGTTTAATTTAAATTCTCAATCTTTATTTCTGATATAATGTTATTGCATTATTTAATACATTCACTTCCCTCGCATGGCCTCCTTAATTTTTTTTTATTTGACACATTTCAAATTACCTCCGTTATCAAAACTTACTGATGTACGGCGATTTTCTTCATAGTTTTATTTAAAAAAATGTATGTTTTTGTGTTTGGAACTATATTACACACATTTTGTAAATTTTAGAATTTTTAGTCATCACTTCAGTAATTTCAGTAATGCCTAAATGTGAAAAAGTATTTTACATTTTTTCTCTAATGTCTCTTTATATCTGTCAAACTGGCAAGTAGAAATATAAATGAACTGAAAGAAGCTTTCACCTGTTTTACCTTCTTCCTTATGTCTTTCATCTTCCTTGTAACTCTGTATACTATATATTTTAACCATATTTTGGCTAATACTGTAATGTCATTTGGTCAGAAAAGTATCACTAACGTAACTTTTTTATGTCAGCAAACACTAACGGCTGACTCATAGATTAAAGAACATTTTTCTTTTCGTTAACTGTAGTTGCAATTTTTAAATTACTGACCGCATGATGTAGTGCTTGGAGGGTATATGAAAATCCGACATCGATTAATCCACATCCGAATAATCAAGGTTCTTTTGTACTATATATAATAATCACAGTATTATTAATGGCACACAGCTGTTTTGCTGGATTGAAGCAAATTTCCAAAAATATTTTCCTTTATTTTACACTTCTTAAAATTCTGATTTCACTATCATAATCAGCATTAAAGTCTGCATATGTTTAGCATTTGAAACTTTCAAATTACATTGAAAATATGAAAATGAAACCTGACCTTTTCAGTTTCCTAATTTCCACAGATTTTCAAAATTAAAAATTGTAATTTATGCAGTTTTTAGTTATGGTTATGATAGTGAAATCAGATTAAAGAAACTTTTAAGATGAAAGTTATGAACTTTTAAAGATTTGCCGCCATTTTGAAATTGTTTAATGAATTTTGCTGCTTAACAAACTAGTCCATGCTATTATGATAATCAGTTTTTGTACTAAGTTTCAAATTGAACCATAATTGCGAACATGACCGTGCTAAAACAGAGAAACACATACACAAAACATTTCTTATGCCCCCCCCCCCCAGGAACTAATCTAAGGTTCAGGATTAGTGCTCATTTCAAGGTTCCAGGTCTGGCCCTTGCAATGGTTGCCAATTCAATAGCTCATTTTTCCAGTGAACGTTTACTAATAACAGTCTGTTGCTTATTTTTTCTAGAGTCTTGAGTATGGGGATAAACCGGATTATGCAATGTTGGCAAACCTGTTGGAACGCTGTATGAAGAGGAGAGGTGTAAAGGAGAGTGATCCTTACGATTGGGAAAAGCCAGCTTCAACGTTAACGCAGACACCATCAATGCCCACCACCACACCAACACCTCTATCGCCTAGAAATAATAATCAAAATATTCAACCTGACAATCACAAAGACATTGAGGTACGTAGATCTTTAAAGTGATTCAGGTCATTGTGGAATGTAATTTTCTAATTTACATTGAATATTGACGAAAACAAATCAAATTTGAATTAAGTAAATCTTCTACTTAACTAACTTCATGTGTTTTCGCAACAGCTGTCCGGAAGTAGAAAAGTACGAATAGTGCACAATATTCGGACACAACTAATTGCATTGAATTCTTAACCTAACCTAACATCAGATTAAGTGTTTTTAAAGAAAAAATAAGAGGAGGTTATGTTTTTAAAAAACGTAATTATATATATTTTTATTTTGATCACAATTATAGTACAGTAATCCCTCAAGTTTTTATATGTGAGTAGATATATATGTATATACACACACACACACACACACACACACATATATATATATATATATATATACATATATACACACACACACACCAAGATTAATATCCATGACTCAGTATTTGCAACAAAGTAGATCTTAAAATTTAAAGTGATATTTGAAAAATGATTGCCATAGATTACACTTCAAGGATTAAGTCTATTACATTTTTTTTCTGATATTAACTAAAAGAAATGTCAATCAAATAACTTAAGACTCATGTATTGACGAAATACACAATGTATAAACCTTATTACAAGCCTCTCGCGCTCTGTCTCTATGTGTTATTGTAATAAAGTATATCTCATTTTGCTGAATTATACAAGGGCTCAGTGGAAGTCAATTTAAGATATTTAAACGACATATTAAAAGAATAAACAATTTTTGTTCGTAACCACAGCGATTTCTCCTTATAAATACTTCATTGTAAAATTCTGTGAAGATGCTAAACAAAATAAAATCACACATTTTTTTTCTATGCGTTAAAAACATTTGTTGTCAGTCATAAGAAAGAAAATCTTTCAATTATTTTTTGAGATCATGTTTTCTTATTTTGGTTCCTGGACCCTTGTTTGTAACTTCGAAAGATTCAAGTTGATTGTTCTTAAATAACGAATTAACTTTGCAGTAATTTTTGATTAAATATATTTCACTTTAATTATTAACATAATAATGATTCTAAGGATTAAAATATTTTTTCTAACAGTATAAATTTATTAATTGTAGGAAATTTTATTTTTTATATTAATTTTCTGAAATTAGATTGTGTTAGTTATTTAGGCATAGATTGATAGCTGTTGTATATGGAAAATTATGATGTACTAACCCATTATTTACAGATAATCTAATATCGACTTAGTAAAATTAATGAACTTTTCTGAATTGAGTATTATTAAATTCAGATATTTGGGACTAATTTGGTGCTACCTTATTGGTAGAATTTATTTCTTCCTTTCTCAGGATTAGGCAAGAAATAAGACTACTCATTGTAACCACTACATGTTTTTTAAAACAAAATTTGCATTTTAGGTTGGCCTGGAATTTGACAGTGTTTGCAGGCGGTCCAAGAGATTAGAGGTTGATACTACACATATTACTACAACCAACAATGTTGTCACCGATAAGCAGGCTATTACTATTGACCGTAATTGTAATGCTACAATACAGCCAGAAGTAACAAACGCTGTGGGTAAGTTGAGCATATCAGTTATGGGCCAGCTAAATTCAGTAGTTAGGTACAGTACTGGGAAACTCAACCTAATGTGAACTGAGAGAAGTTACTGAATTGTTGAGTTTTACGAAATAAAGGTTTTCATTCATAATAAAACTCTGTTGTAAATTATATTTGATATAATGTTAGTAAATTTTAATTGGTGTAGTTTCTGGTTATAAAACAATATATTTACAGTAAAAAACAGTATAAAAACTACTAAATAGTTTCAGTACGTACACGTGATACACTACTGCAAACAGTTCTCTGTAGAGAAAAAACCTTTGGTGACTGACTTTCTCGTAATGAGTTCTGTGCGCCGCTGCTTTGTCACGAAACCAGAGGCATAACATGTCAATTGGAGATGCACCCTTCTGCTCAAAATAATGTAATGCGCCTTCAACAGCCTTTAATTCCTCACTATGATTCATCTTCTCAACTTTAGTGTCGTCTTCAAACTCTTTGTCCCCTGATACGTCCTCTTCATTTTTATCTTCTATCATTGCAGTATTCTTAGCATCTCATAAGTGGCTCACCAGATCGTCTTGCTTTATCCATTTTTCAACATCAGCATCATAGTTGTCTTTACAGCTTGGAATCCTTGCTATGAACGGCATGAATTCTGTGCAAATCTCCTCAATGCAGGAATTTGCATCTTCCTCCATCTTTGAAAAGTTTTTTACAACTTAGTCAAGAAGCTTTCTCCAAGAACGAACAAGGTTTATAGGTACTTTATCCCATGGTTTTAAAATCATACCATGACATGTGGAATAAATCAATTTTGTATCTTTTCTATCATGTACTTGCCCTCATCAATCGCTAGAATTGGAGACAACTGCAGTTTTCATCTGTAAAGATTCCAAAACACCCGCATTCATCAACTGGCAAAGTAAAGTAACATTGCTTTTATCTCTTCATCCTTAAACTATTCAACATGAGGGTGTGTTGGAGAATTGTCAAGTAGCAGAAGAAATATGGCCGCACCATGAGTATATTAATTTGATATGTAAAGTTTATTATAAAAAATACTTTTCAATATATAACTTAAACATATTAGATAACAGTATTAATAGTTGGGTAATTTCTTATATACGGGTAACATTAATTTTCAAAATATTACTTATAAGTTATAAAGGATACAATTAAATGAAGGAAGCTGTTATTCTGACATCTTTAAAATTTCATGTAATGTTTAAATAAATAGTTTCTATTAATCTTGATTATTTATTTTTACATGTATCGACATGTTTGTTTGGCCTCGGTAGCTATTTATTTTTTGGAAGTAAATAATATAAGTACTTTTATAGCATTATTCTACAGCCTTGGTACAAGAACTATTTTTATCTTCCCTCCTAATCTACCATGAAGTGACCTGTTGAGCAGTAGGAGGTAGAGCTGTAGACGATAGTGCATCTTTCCCACTAACCACTGCCACTTCCAACTTCATAACACAATTTTGAGCAGAGTTGCAGACTTGGAAACATGGCCTATAGATTCTTCAGCCAAGTGTAACTTGTTTTCTTTATGCAGAAGGAATAAACACAGGAGAAATTCACTGCAGAATAAGCCAGATATACAGTCAAAATGTCGTGAGTGATGGTGTGCTAGAGTGGTGCAGAAAATTTAAGATGGCCGAACTGACATTCAAGATGAAAGTGGGTAACTGAGCAAGCTAATGAAGACCTTATTCAGTGAGTTCACCAAGTGGTTTGAGACAGAGGTTTTCCATAAGTGAAATTTCGAATCATTGTTTAAACGCAGTTGTAGCAGCTACAGAAAACTTTGTGCCCATTGGATTCCTGGTCATGAATACTTTTTTTTTAATACTATAAAGATGTGTTGATGAATTTCATTGAACAAGGGACTAAGATCAATGCAGATGTATATTGTCAGACATTACATTGACTACAGAAAGCTATTCAGAACAAAAGAAAAGTCCTGCCGTCTTCTGGAGATGTTTTGATTCATGGCAGTACACAAATACATAGTACTGTCCAAACCCGACAGCTTTTTGCGCATCCCCTCTGAGTGATTTTCATCTGTTTCGAGATCTGAAGGCATGGCTGGGAGGGCAGTACTTCCACATTGATAAAGAGTGTCATGACATTGTGAATACATACTTGGAATAGAGTATTACTGAAAAGTTTGCCCTTCAGTTGGACAAATGGCTCTATCTTCATGGCAATTATGTGAAAAAGTAAATTATGTCTTAGTTAACTTTTCTTGTATAATTATTTACAACTTTTCTTTCTTTTATGCCTCCCATCAGAGGTTGGATAAAAGTAGCTGTAGTACTTTGGGTTTAAAAGGTTGGCGCTATTAATTGTCTCATAAGAAATGATATTTCTTATTTTAATCAAGCTGACATTTATAACTGAGTGTTGTTTTGGTTTTAGTGTCTCCGAAAAAACAACGTCGAGCTGTTTCAATGCCTGGTACCCCTGCTTCTGGGCTACAGACTCCGGAAAGAGAAAGAGAACGAGAAAAGGATGTGATAGACTGTGAAGCCGATGCCATAATAATGTCAGCAAGGAGTCAGTCTGACAGACGGCGTCATACTAATCAAAATCAAAGGAAGTCGGGTAATGTTTTTTTATCTTATCATTTATTGAAAATTAATAAGTAGAGTTTCAAGTAAGTAAATGAGGCTACACTTACTGTAATGTGTATACACAACACATGACATACACACACTACATACAGTAAGGTATGATCAGTTATCACTGCACATGGTACAGTATAAACTATACTGTATACAAATTAAGATATTGTAAAATGATGCTGCATTCTTTGAATCTATGAATCAGCTGATCGCTGATCAAAAACATGATGTCTCCTTGATTGGAAAATAAAAGAAGGTTAATATTGCAAAGCAAAAAAGAAGGGATATGCTTTTTTTATTGTTACCGTACTGTACTTTAAGCATAGCACATTCACAGACTTTATCATATAATGTGTACACAATTACTGGTCAGTAATGAAGCAATTGTATTGTAGGGAGATGAATTGTTAGCTAGTCTAAGAAATGTTCTTGTAATTGGTGAATGGTAAATATCATCGTAGTAATCACTGAGCTATCGGCTGTACTAATTAAACCAACAGTTGTTTTGTATGTTTTCTTTTGATCACATTTCTCATCTTCACCAGATCGTTATACAATAAAACCTTGGTTATCGGACACCTGATCATTAGAAATAAAATCCGTATTCGTAGCAGCTGTTTTGAAGTCAAAAAGTTCTTAACTCAAAAAGAATGATGTTCAGCGCACAAAATTCAGACAATGCATTTGTGAGAAAACATTGTATTAAGTTATTAAGAAATAAATTAATTTGTTGAATATAGTTTATTTAAAAAGGGCTGTATTTTAAAAAAACTACTTAAGTAATCATTCGCCAACCAAATACCCATCGCGTATCCGTGATGATATTTTTTTATTTGTGATATAATGTACTGTAATATAAATTTGATAAACCGCAATTACAATTGCATTAGTCATGTACAATTCTGGAAAGGGAAAAGAGACTAAGAGGTTTTCACTTAGAAATGAACGTTGAGAGTAGTTTTATATATGTTTGCCATATTTTTCCGTATATTTATAAAAAAAGTTTAGAATTGCCTTTTTTTATATTAACCCATTGGTAACGAAAGACGTATATTGCCCGTCCTTCTCTCTCAATGGCTTAAGTACTAAAGACGGGCAATGCCCGTCCTTTACTTCACTGATCTCTTTGCCGTATGTTTCTAGCCTAAAAGTCGAATATAGAAATATAAATCTATTTTCAATCTATGAGATATTTTTCCTTCGTTTATTTCCGTTGTTACTCGTTAATTTCCGGCAGTTTCTTTGTGAAGTTGTGTACGAATTTGACAGTTGTAGAAACATGGCTTCTTGTGAGGAATTGTTTATTTCTTCGAGTGCATTTAGTGAGTTTGTTGGGGATATTTTAAATGAAAGTAGTTGTGAGATTAGTGATAATGAAGAGCAAGAAGTTATTGATGAAAATGACAGTAGTGATATTGATGATGAGATCTGTGAAAATATGCCTAATTGCAGACAATACTACACATAACCTACAAGTAAATGATTGGCAGTGGACTTCTAATCCAAATATAACTAAAATTCTGGTGACATTTTATAGGGAAAATCCCCCCAACAAGCAAAGCAAGGCCATCTAGAAAGTGTAGAGTATGTACTGCAAAAGGAAAAAGGTCTGAAACAATTTACCAGTGCAAAAAATTTAGTGTTCTTTTGCATTTGGAAAATTGTTTTGAAATTTATCATAGTCAGACAAATTTTTGAAAAGGAAACAAAATGTATAGTGTAAATATATAAACATAAAAAAATTTTAATATAGTGTTAAAAGTGTTGGCTAAGTATGTGTTAACAATTACAACAACATTATGTAGGATAAAATTGGTAGGTTACTTGCTTTTATTATTGCACATAATCTTAGTGTAAACTACTGAAAAAATTCAGTACTGAAGGCCAATAGCATGTTAGTAAAATCCAGTTTCCAATGGATTAATATGTGATATTTAGTGATTTAAAATCCGATGTATATAATAAACAGATCGGATTACTTGTTATACAGGCCCCAATCAGTATATAAGCAGTGCTCTTTTGATTGGATGACTTTTGAAGTAGGCGTAATATTCATTGTAAATATTAAATTTCATATGTTCCATCAAGTTCTGGGAAATGCACGAGACAGATTTCAATGTTTCAGATGTATTCTCATGCACTTCTTGTTTTACAGCTCTACACTAAGTTGTAGTTAGGTCTAATGACGTTATTACCTAAATAATGAAGTAAGCTCTATAAATTACTTCCGCTGCTTCGTCCATATTGAACTTGGCAAAGTGTTATTAATTATAAAATAATAGCTTTAATATAATAAATAACCTGGACTAATTGTAGATGTATCAAAAGCTGATGACAAATAACTGATAACTCTGTTCTTTTTTTAAGCAAATCTTACAGACAAGCGACAATGAGAATGTGTGATGCTCAAAACCATCACCATTCTGCATCCTTACTATGTTCATTCTGCTTTCAAATAGGCCTATATTTAAATATGGAATGGAGACATTTTGATTGTTTTAATATAATATTAAGTTTGTATTACTTAAAAAAGGTTTATAGAAGACTTAAGTTCGAATTGGGGTTGTCTTTGCCAAACACGGATTCACCAACAGCATCATTTTGATGGAATCGAACCCCATTGGTTTTGCGAGCGATTACCGTAATATTATATTCATATGTATTTTGATAAAAATTACAATACCCCTATCAATATACGCGACCTTTTTCTATCTGAGATAGCCATATGTGTAAAAACATTTATGTTAAGTAAATCCCTAAATAATATATATATATATATATATATATATATATATATATATATATATGTTGTCATAGTTTATACTTTAAAGGTTAGACCCATTTCGTTTGTTTGCAGTGGTTCTCCGTATCTGAATAATTCTCCGTATCCGTATAGATTCAATAAAGGTCCACTGTACTGAATACATCTTTTCTTTTTTGCCTACTTCATCAAAATATAGTTAGTTAATGAAATTCTACTCAGACATAGTTATATATGAAGTACCTTTTAAGTATGTACATATCACTGCTTAATTTTGTTTAACCTCGAGCATAATTTAAACACTTCCTTAATCTTACGAATTGTTTTGCTTTGAGAATTACAAAGCTTTTGACAAAATCTGATGCAGCTTCTTTGCTCAAATCATATAGTCAGGTTGAGAAAAATCGAGAACCTGGCAAACACTTATCACAGCCCTCGCGCAGCAACTGACACTTAAAAGTGGAGGTAAAATTTAAGAATTAATCTTGAACTGTCTCCTTTCACTGTGGATATTGGCGCATCACTATTTAGCATGAAAAAATTTAAGGTTTATTACTTTTTATACAGGATTCTTGTATGAAATTTAGACACTAAGTGGTTGAAAATTTTGAAACATTCTCATATAAAAACAAAAATTTATTGTTGTTTTTTTGTTTTCAATAATTTTGCCTGATGTTAAATCCAAATTTGACAATTATTTTGCTGTTAATTTCTAGCGGATGCTGCTCTATCTAGATTGCGGGTGACACCAAATGCTCAGGAACGGAACAGATCTCGCTTACTCTCAGGTACGGTCTCATTAAACAACGACTCAGAATCGAATAACCCATTACCTGGAAATGAGTCGCCCAGGATACGAGAATCTATCACAGACCAAGACGGTTCAGTTTATTCTTTTGAGAATAATAAAGGTTAGTTGCTAATAATAAGTATTATCTTAAGCATGGGCGTTGTCTGGTGATAATACGCTCGTACCTTATCATTGTTTTATATATATTTATAAAGTTGTAATATTATTTTTGACTTTTAGAGTATTAGGTTTTTACAGCTCTGGAAGAATACGTATTGTCTGCTGATCTTGAAGACCCCAGTTAAGCTATTTAATGCTGTTAATGTTTAGGAGATATATATTTCAAGATATATAAAGTTTTGTATTTGAACCTATATAAAAACTATATTTGTTATGTTTATCAAACTAATATTATTGACTTTTAGCGTATTAGGTTTTTACAGCTCTGGAAGAATACGTATTGTCTGCTGATGTTGAAGACCCCAGTTAAGCTATTTAATGCTGTTAACGTTCAGGAGATATATAAAGTTTTGTATTTGAACCTATATAAAAACTATATTTGTTATGTTTATAAAACTAATATTATTGACTTTTAGCGTATTAGGTTTTTACAGCTTTGGAAGAATACGTATTGTCTGCTGATCTAGAAGACTCCAGTTAGGCAATTTAATGCTGTTAACGTTTAGGAGATATATATTTCAAGATATATAAAGTTTTGTATTTGAACCTATATAAAAACTATATTTGTTATGTTTATAAAATTAATATTATTGACTTTTAGCGTATTAGGTTTTTACAGCTCTGGAAGAATACATATTTTCTGCTGATCTAGAAGACTCCAGTTAGGCTATTTAATGCTGTTAACGTTTAGGAGATATATATTTCAAGATATATAAAGTTTTGTATTTGAACCTATATAAAAACTATATGTTTATAAAACTAATATTATTGACTTTTAGCGTATTAGGTTTTTACAGCTCTCGAAGAATACTTATTACCTGCTGATCTAGAAGACTCCAATTAGGCTATTTAATGCTGTTAACTTTTAGGAGATATATGTTTTAAGGTATAAGAAATGTTTGTATTTGAACCTAATATAAAAATTATATTTGTTCAAATCTCTCTCTCTTGTTTAAATAGTTAACACATTAAAATTTAATTTATTTATCTGTTATTGATGTAGGACCACTTGTAGGTCTGTAATAAATTTTTCTTGTGTAATTTTTGTTTAGATATTTATTCTTGTTAATTAGTTTTAAGTAAATACAGTAATTGCCAGATATATCATGCCCAGATGTATTCTGTAGTATTAGGTCTGTCATGTCTCCCTTTCTTAATATGTGATGTTAGTTAAATAACAACGTAAATTTTTGCGGACAAAACGATATCCAGGTCTTCGGAAAATATTGCTTCCGAAGCATTATTATGGCGGATCAGTGACACACACCCGTTTCCCTCTGTCCCATTCTTGTGATATAAACATAGTGTCATAAATTTCTTTTATCTAATATAACACGTAAACATGCCAGATTGTATATATTGTCTCATGAACATGTACTTCTACATAGTAAAAGCCCGCAAATCCAGCACCTTAGGGACTGTGACAGTGCCGGACTACCGGAAAAGCCAGAATATTGAGGCTGTCAAAAAAAGCGGTAAATAGAGAGCAAGGCGGAAGTTAAAGAACATTTTACTCAGAGAATAAAAAAAAAAAAAAACACTTTATTACTCACGTTCTATAATAGATTTTATTTTAACTTTGGCATAACTTAATTTTACTATGTTGGCTTAAAATAAGACTTAATGCCGTTTTATTTTTTTGAATCATGTTTTTTTTTAAACAAAATTGTTTCTTGTGTTCAAAAATTCTGCAGAGTTGTAAGATTTGCTGCACTCAGCAAACTTTATAGACGTATCAATAGCGGCAGCTGCTACATTCCAGGTAGGTGGTGGTGTTGAATTTTTCATCATCGGATTCAGTAGTTGGTGGCTGATCTAGTGGCGCGTCATCACTAATAATGGCACATGAACTGTCTCGATCATGTCCGATTTACTCGTACTCTGCTGATCACATCACAAGTGTACATATAAAAATCTTAATTTAAACGCCCGATTTACTCGTACTCTGCTGATTACATCACAAGTGTGCATATCAAAATCTTAATTTAAACGCCCGATTTACTCGTACTCTGCTGATCGTGTCTCAAGTGTACATATAAAAATCTTAATTTAAACGCCCGATTTACTCGTACTCTGCTGATCACGGCACAAGTGTACATATAAAAATCTTAATTTAAACGCCCGATTTACTCGTACTCTGCTGATCACGGCACAAGTGTACATATAAAAATCTTAATTTAAACGCCCGATTTACTCGTACTATGCTGATCGCATCACAAATGTATATATAAAAATCTTAATTTAGACGCCCAATTTACTCGTACTCTGCTGATAGCGTTTAGTGTACAGTACATATAAAAATCTTAATTTTTTTTTAAAGTATTAGTAATGCCAGATTAGAGGGCTTTTACTGTACATACTTCTACAGTTCATTCCATGTAGAGGAGAGTAGAGTTAAACAAATATACAGAAGTAAGCGTGTGGCTAATGTATTGTGGTTTAGCCTATATACACTACGAGTTTATTTGTAGAATTTGTCCTTCGTCTGATGTATCACGGTTAGCACTATACACGGGTCTGCTTTGTTTGCAAAAATGCATGTTGTAACGGGCGACTGGCGACCACAAGTTTACTGTTATTGTTGTACAGCCACTGTACAGCCCTGCAACAAATTGCTTACATTTTGTTAATTATTAACACACTGTGGACTGTTGCATTTACTTTCAGTAACAGACTGGGCCTCTGAGGATTGACTCGGTAGATCATAAAGTATCAATTATTTTGTATTGGCTGTAATAGATTATTAATGAAAATATCTTAAACCATTTCTGTAAACAAAATTATGATTATGTAAAACTTGAATATTATTTTTATGGATACCACGGTATTATTTTATACAAAATTACTTCTAATAGTGAAAGCATGAAAGGTGACTGTGCATGTAATATGTGTTCCTCTTCCATGACATATTAACATTTTTGGTTTCTTGGCTTTGCTCTGTAGGTGGAAATCACTGGTGGAGGGGGTATAGCTTAATTTTGCTGTCTTTTGGGAAACTATTAATGTTACCTAGATGGGTTTTTGAGATCCACCTATTCTTAACACTAGTTTCATTTATTGACAAAAAGAACTGAAATTGGGGCAGCCTCCAGATTATATATATATATATATATGTATATAAAGACAGTAAAGTATATATATATATATATATATATATATATATATATATATATATATATATATATATATATATATAGCTATTTTGCAGCCTTATTGGTTGTATTTTGTTATGTTTCTAAGGTGTTTGTTATTATAACTAGTTACGTAAATGTATTTTTGTTATTTCCTTTTGTAAATTTATTATTTTTCCTCTTAATTAGGTTTAGTTTTCAATTTTAAAGTGTGGCCACGAGAGCTGGCCAGTCGTTTGAGCATGTTTTTAGTGTGTCGTAGGGCTGACCTACTAATCTGTAAGGAATAACAAAATATATTGAGTTTAAAATTTATAAACGTACTATTTAAAGGCATTGTATTATGTCAGTCGTACTAGAATTACTATTTAATTCAGATGCTCTTTAAATGTAGTATCCAATATTCAGATTTTTTTTTCCATAAAGTCCATCATCTTGCTTATTAAGGCAATGAGAGGGTTTGCTGTGCACATGGTCTCCTTCCATCATTTTCATTGTCATTCATTGAAATTAATAGACTTGTGTTTTAATCATTTTAATACGTTTGCTACCGAATGAAAAATTAAACTTCAGAACAAAATAACGTTTCATATATGGGACATACAGGACCCCATCATTGATCAGTGTCCCATATACGTGATGCTCAGTCTGAACATGGTTGAACAATGTCTCACATGTAGCTTGTTACTATTCTGGATACTGTTATCTAACATTTAGTCAGTCAATGGGAATTGTTTTTTGTATATCAGTCTACAGAGCTTTATTATTAATGCGTTGGTCTGTGTGTGTTAATATATTGTTAATTGTTTACAAAAGCAGTAAAATTGTCTGAACTTTTCTTTACAATTTCTCTACTTATAGCTTAGTTGAAGCTGTTGTTTATTCTGTAAACATAACCAAGTTGATTATTTCAAGTATTTTTTTTTATTATTTATTTAATACTCGTAACCAATCTTTACAAGATCGACTAATGGTTGACATCTACAACAAAATCACATTTGTAGGATAGCTATTACATTAATAACTTCCTTCACATCAGTGGAGCAGTTCATGAGATTTAGTCCTCTTGAGGCGGCGAACGTTGCCGACCACTTCAAGTACTGCCTCCATCTCACAATTTTCATGCATAAGTAGCTGTAGATTATGACACATTTTTTAACTTCCTGTGTGACAAGCGTGATGTTTAAGTTCCGATGTAAATCATTGTTACGAATATACCATGTGGCATTGACTATTCCTCGCTCGCAAGCCTTTGTTTTGGAAATTTTAGATTATTTTTATGTCCGACAGTTTTGTACAACCCCACAATTGTAATCCGTAATGGTTTCAATATTTGTTTATATATTAAAATTTTATTCTGCACTGAAAGCTCAGAGTTACGTCCAGGCAGCCAGTAAAGTTTTCTATATTTTATTCTAAGCTCTTCAATCTTTTTCTTTACATGGCCTTTACATTTGAGCTTCGTATCCAGGGTCATCCTCAAGTATTTGGCATTGTTGGAGTAAGTTACAGCTTGAGCATTGATAAACAATGGATGGGTGGCAATCTTCCTATTGATTAAGTTTACCCACCTGAATGCGAATTCTGTAGGGAAACCATCACAATTAAACATATACTGCTCGATTGTGATGGTTTTCAAAATGTGCGTGTTATGTGTGGTCTGAGCAACTGTTTGCAGACGATGTTGGGAGATAGTGCCTCGGCCGTTGACTGGGTTCTGGACTTCCTTCATCGTCTGAATGTTTTAAATAAAATTTAATTTATATAGTTGTTATTTCTTGTGTTATATTATTTATTTATTTTATCTAAAAACTTTATTTCTGTTATGTTTATGCATAGTTTTACGAATTGTTATTAAATTTTATTTATTATTTATTGTTATTTAGTTCTTAAGTGTAATATAGCTATACCTGTTATCTAAATTTTTAATTTATTTTTACTGTTATAGTTTGTTGTTGTTGTTTTGTTGTTTTTGTTGCTTTTTCTTAAGTAAAATTTTGTTTAATTTTTTTTTTTTATATATATACTCTCATTTTTCGTGACGGCGATGATAACCTGAACGGTTTTTCGCCGGGAAAAAAAAAATTGGTTAAGTTTATATGCATTGATTTTGTTTCATTCAGTTTAACTCGCCAGCACTTTGTCCGGGTACTTATCCTATCCATTGCACTTTGTAGTTTATTCGTGGCTTTTTCAACACAAGCATCAACAGCAAGGATAGCGGTATTTTCAAGTATTGTAGTGGTTTTTAATTTCTTTGACATTTTTTTAGTTTATTACAATTTCGTGAACGTAAAACGTATAATTTATACACAATAGATAAGCAACTACATAACCATTATCCCGTATGTGGAACTTTATATATATATATATATATATAAAGTATAGACTGTTTCCTTTAGCTTGGGAGTTTAAAGTTTTGGAATATATTAGCTTTGGGTGTTGATGAGTTTTTTGTTTTGGTCAGGTCTGCTCAAAATACCCTGAGTCCTATGTATGGGACGTTCGGTAGCCAACGTATAATATACAATAAGAAGTGTTAATATGAATGAACTTAATAAAATTACCTTTTTCAGAACCTACTCCTGAAAACCGGCCAAAATATCCTAGATTGAAACCGAACCTGTTACCTTTAAAATCTGTGAAATTTCGTGGTATGTTAAAAAATGTTGGTGTACATAAGAGTCAGAAAAAAATTGGTAAAGGTATGTACTGTAAATTGATTTAAGTATTTTGTAGGAAATTTGAATTTAATTGCTTAAATTAAATAAAAGATTTGCAACTCTGTGATAACGGCAGTAAAATGATGCTGTTTATTTGGAAACTAATTTGGTGTATACGGATTTTTATCTTTTTTACATATTTCATTATTAACACTTTACTGTTTTTAAGAAGGAGAAAGGCCAAAGTAAACTGATAGAATGTAATGTCTAAATAATTGATTCCAAATCTATCTAAATGTCGCTGCGTCTCTGAAACGTGCAAGTCAAGGTCTTTATTTCTAGTCACAGTTCTAGCTGTTCTTTTACCCTACCTTTCAGTTAAAACACATTGAGATAATCTGTCAATCTGTGAGTAGTTATTTTATGTTCAAGGAAAAATATGAGCAAAAATAGTGATCGGTCATTTTGTAACCGATTGCACTGCAGAATGTCCTGAATCTGCCGTAAAATGATTAATTGGCAGTTGCAAGGTTTATCTGAAATAAACATGGTCGAAGGCCGGTTGTACTTTGACCAACGTAAGTGGGTTTTAAAGTGTTACTGGAAGACCGAGAATGTTTAGAGGTCAGAGAAGTTAGCAAATAGAATTCAGAACAACCATTTCTAAGAGTAACAGAGGCAAGAATTTGTGACAAGTTTGAAGCGCACAGAACAGTGGGAAATGTGAACAAGGAGCTTTCTGGACAGAGAAAAAATCTACTTTCAAACTTTTCCATGATCCCCAAAAATTCTCTTAGATAATGCTCTAATGAGATTTATATTAAAAAAGGTAAATATTCGTGGAATTTTAAAAGCTATTAAGTGAAAACAACACAACCCAAGACTTTTACATACTTTAAGTGATCATGATCTATGATCCAGAAAGGCAAATACAGTTTTCTTAATTTAGGTGTACAGAAATGAAAAGTGAAAGGTTTAGTGATTTGTTTGATCAGATGACATGACTTTCAAAAGCAATGGATGAAGTAGTGGCATATCTGTGTTTACTGGGCTAAAGCAAATCCACACATAATTGAACAGAAGCCTGTACATTTATCAGGCGTGCCAGTATGGTGTGGTCTGTCTTCAGGAGACAAATTTGGATTGTTTTTCTTTGAGAGAAAATTCACGAGTAGAGAACAAAACAATATTATTCATTCTTTAGAGGACCTTTATGATGAAGAACTGTACTTGCAACAAAATGGGGTTCCATCACACTACCAGTGTGATGTGAGGGGATTTCTTAACAATGTTTCATCCAAAATTTTCATAATGTGTAATTTTTTTTTTTTTTTGAGACTCCAAACTTTTGTGTATGTATTTGTGTGTGAGTTTGTGTGCGTGCGCATCCGCACGTGAGTGTGCACATGCTTAATCCTTGTTCCCACATTTATTTCTTCCCTGTTATAGATTCTTGACCTCTTGTTACTTCTATTTACAATTATTATTCCCCTATTTATTCTTTCTCTGTTATAGATTCTAGATCTCTTACTTTATTTAGAATTATTATTTCAATATCTATTTGTTCTCTGTTAAAAGTTTCTACACCTCCTGTTCCTCTATTTAGATTTTTATTCCTGTGTTTATTCCTTCCCTGTTATAGGTTCTAGACCTCTTAAGCCTTTATATCCATTAAAAAAAGATTCAACACCTGTTCATGTTAAAAAACCATCCAGACAACAACTTATGGCACGTTATAGAGGTACGTATGAATCGAATTCACATAAGAGATTTTATAACTTCATTGCCTTCGTAAAATCAAAGAATTAAAAAGAAAATCAGATGCAAATTTACCATTTTTAGTAATAAAGGTTTAAAAAGAATACATGGAATGGGTTCAAATGGGTTTAGGTTTGTGTTTGTCAGTTCATTAATAAATAAACTGGTAATTTTTTTTAGTGATAAAATCTTGAATATGTCAGTCGTAATTTTGCTCACAGAATTATTATGCTGTAGTACCATATGACTGGACAATATCATGTATTTGAAAATTTTTTTTTCTTTTTTGTTATTTTAAGGCGAAAAGCACAATGAGGCTATTATTGCCTCCCTAAATGTAAGTGTGAGAGTAAAGTCATAAGTGTAGTATTGCAAGTGTAAGTGTGTGTTAGACTCGGGTACCGCAAGGCACATCTAAATCCTCTCAATAGGTGCAGCCAGTCTACTCCCTCCTGCATTTGGAACATTCACTATACTACATTCCAAAATAAAAATGCAGTTGTAAATTATATGTTATTCACTTTATGTATCTGTGGGTTCTATTTATTAAATTTTTTTTTAGAAAATTGTTTAATACATATTCATTTTTTACTATTACTTTATTACACTTTTGTAACCACCTGATATGACTTTTACGACACCTGAAACTTTTTATTTTACAGTGTATGACTCACTTATTTTCAGTTAATAAAATTATACAATATAGTAGTACTTTACTGATAGTAGGTTCAGTAATAGAGTTTGAGGGGGTTAGTGACCCTAGGTACTGCAATCAAAGGCCCTATTGTGTAACCAAGCCTCTAGGATTTTAGTTCAGTAGGTTGGTACCCTCAGTGAGTTAAGCAATACACTGACTAGCTCGTCCTGCTGGATCCTGGAAGCTGAACATCCTTTGTCTTCTACTGGCAGGAGCGTCACAGTCATAGATTATCTTTTATCTGCAGTTTCATCTTCTTCTTGTCTCAGATTACAGTGCCCTGTAATGAGTTCTATGGTTTATCCAGGATCCCTACTGTCGCTCAAAGTCCTAGCGTGACCATTCTTAAACAACATTTAAAAGGGAAATGGCCTCTTAAGTTGTCCTACCTTCCCAGTGTTGCGTGTTGATCTACCTATTGATACCTAGTTGACCTATTTATTGATACTTATTTGCAGACTTAAGGAGACAGAGAAACCCCAAATGCTGACTCCAGTCCAATGAACTCAGATGCGGATCCTAATCTAGCCATCCTGCCTGACTCCTCATTCAAACACTTCAGTATTCAGATGATCAGTTTAACCATTCTGTTCACCTCCTCGTTCAAACATTTCATCATTCAGATGACCCTCTTTTAAACTAATTGAATGTTTAGTTTTCAGTGACAAATGGAACTTTAAACACAAGATTTTATTACCAGAGGTATTTTTTACCTCAAAAATAAAATACTCATTAAACTGTTATGGGGACACTGTCTGTACTACCTAGGTAGTTTCTATGCTATCTAAAAAAAAAAAAAATGAAACTGACTTTTATCTTTACTTGTGAGGTAAAAGGGATTTTGGTATCAATAAATTAGTATTGACCAATTAAAATCACTTTTACTATAACAGATGAGCTACTCAGCCCTTTCTGTCTTAAAATCAGTTGTTTTTCGTTTTTAACGCCTGTAAAAACACCTTTTGTACAAAATAAAATACACACATTTTCTTATAAAAATAACCAATTTTTGGTTTTTTGTTATAAAACAACCTAGTCTTTTTTGGTTTTAAATGGTTGTTGTTTTAGCAAATCCTGTTTCAGTAGTTTTCACAAGTTTTTCTGGAAATTTTTGAGCATAATGAGCAGAAGCCTAACTTAATGTTGAGCAAACTGCACCTGCTTGAAATTTTCGAACCATCTCTTTCTCGCCTAGAAGTTAAGTACGGTTAAATATTTTTAACCTTTAGCTTGTATAAGATAAATTTAGCAGTTCTGGTTCATTTTTTTTCCGGCGAAAAACCGTTAAGGTTATGATCGCCATTTGTTCTGGTTCATTTTTTTTCCGGCGAAAAACCGTTAAGGTTATGATCGCCATTTGTTCTGGTTCATTTTTTTTCCGGCGAAAAACCGTTAAGGTTATGATCGCCATTTGTTCTGGTTCATTTTTTTTCCGGCGAAAAACCGTTAAGGTTATGATCGCCATTTGTTCTGGTTCATTTTTTTTCCGGCAAAAAACCGTTAAGGTTATGATCGCCATTTGTTCTGGTTCATGTCTTCTATCCAAACACTTAAGCTTTTTATTTTTGTGTAAATAACTTGCTCCGTATTTGTGAAATGTTGTTTGTACTAAATATAGTACTCTTGTCTCTTTTTTGTTTTGTTTTTTTTATTAAAAGAATGGCTAACAGCAGATGTACTTTCTTCCATTCAGCAGCTTATCGAAAATGTTTATTGTTTTGGAGAGTTTTAAAACTTTTTTTTACTGGAGGTGACAAATATTTTTCTTATTAAGACTTGTAAACATTGGAAAAAACATGGAAGTGGTAATCTATTTTTATTAACATGAGGTCAAGGGGTGGGGTGTTGCAGAATAACTAGGCTATTTTTTGCTTGAACAAAAAGTTGTTGAGTTTTGAACTCCAAGGGGTAATTTCAGGTGCAAAAAGAGATGGAAGTCGCTAAGGGTAAAGTCAGGGCTGTAAGAAGGGTGATCATAATAGTCCTAATCAAAGTCCTGCACAAGTCATTGGTACTATACAAAGTCCTGTAAAAGTTATCTCATGTAGTGTGAGCTCGGACATTTTCATAAATCAAAACAGTGCCATATGTGAGCATTCCTCACTCTGTATTCTGTGACACAGTTCGCTATGCGTCGCAGTAAATATTTGCATCGATTGTTTCACCTCAGCAAATTCCAGTTGTTCCGCCAGTAAAAATTCCATGTCTGTCCCAAAACATCATGCACATGATTTCTTGAGTTGTCAAGATTTGCTAAATCTTTGCTGGTGACAAAGTAAGCCTACATTTTATCGATTGTTATTTTAATCAGGAGCGATCCAAGTCTATCTGTCTCAGAGACATCACCGTCTTCGTTGTAATGTGTCCAAAAGTTAAATGCACTGCCGTGATTTTTTTTTCAGTTGCTCTGTAAGAATTTTTGCCACCCAACAGGCACAAAATTTTCAAAAACGTATTTTACAAACAATTTAATAAAGACGTTATCTTGAAATTTGCTGAAATTCCATGGGAAGAGCGGAAATTTCAAACTTAACTGTTCGCTTTAATCTCTTCTAATACACAAACTGATTCATCAGTAAGCAAAGATGGACACCCATTTTGTTTGTCATTGTGCACTTGATCATGTCCATTGAACTGCTGGACCCATCATCTTACCATTGAATCACTCGGGCATTTTCTCCGTAAACCTGGTAATGTCGATTTCTGCGCTTTCAGAAAACAAATTACACATCTAATTTTACAAGGGGCGATATTTTCAATGAACTTTTCCATTGTAAACAAGAATTATAAAGTGTAAACAAAAAACAGCGATACCAAATAATGGCATCATCTATTTGATTTAGAACAACTATGGTGCACGAGTCAAACTGCGATGACAGAGCTGTCGGCAGCAAGACATACAAACAGAACATATTTTAAGGGCATATCTCGTATTTATCATTATAAATTATTGTTTCAGAATAACTATTAATGGAATTGTATAATCAGTATATCAGATGTAGGAGCAACAATATGGCTAAAACATATAGTTTTACTGACTTTTTTGTGCTGCTCGATATTCGGTTTCAGCACTTTACAAATTTATATTTTAGTTACTTTTGCAGTTTATGCAAATATTTTTTTCAATTTGCCCCAACATTTTCTCATTATCAAGCAAAAAAAAAAAAAACATTGTGTCGTGATGACTTGATCGACTGTAAAGTTGAAACTGATAAAGAAAGTTTACTCATAATAAATATCAGTAAATTTATATTTGTGTACTGAACACAGATTATAAGTAGGATGCATGTAAAAGTCGCAACTTATACATTTTAAATGGTTGTTGTTTTTCAATATAGTAGAGCCTTAATTAACTATCATGCTGATAACCTTTGGGGTGACGGGTAATAGAAATGGACCACCTGTAGTTTCAGCGATCACTGAAGATAAGTGTATATGTTGTTATAGCACAGAATGTTTTATTATTATTATTTTGGAAAATGCACTAAAACTTTTAAATTTTCTGATGTAGTCTAATTATGTATTATACAAATTTTGCATACATAGTTTTTTAATACGGTAAATTATCCGCACTTAACTTTTTGACAGATATTCATGTAACATATGCAGGAGCATCATGCACGCGAGTACTCACGTGACTGTTATATGTTGACTAATACGCTGAATGGTGTTATCATAAGTAGTGTGAGTGTTTATGTTTCAATAGAAACATTAATGTACTCTTTCATAATTTGTTAACACTATTTGAAGTGCTTCTACTTCATTCCAAGCCGCCTCGGTGGCCTAGTGGATAGCGTACTAGGCTTTCATCCTGAGGACCCGGGTTCGATTTCCAGCAAGGGCTTGGCATTATCGTACGCTCTAAATCATCCCATCGTCTGCATTAGCCCAAGTGTGCACAATAGTCGGACGTTAAACAAAAAAAAAACCTCATTCCACTAGATGAGGTCATTTACTTTTCGATTATCAGTGTTTGCTTGGGGTATCAATTAGTGTCAGCATTTAGTATTTAAACAAATACTAGTTAGTAGTTAGTAGTATTTGCTTTAGTATTTAGTATTGTAGTGTTATTGTAGTATTTATTAGTATTCTGTTCCTGAAACGAGCATTCTTAACGAAACTATTTCCAATCCTTTTTTCAGCTCCTAGACCTGTAATCCCAATTCCTGTAGCACGCAACAGAGGTAGAGCAGATAGAACTCTCGAAGGTATTTCAAGTATATCTTGCGATACCTCTGAAATTATTGAAGAGGCTTATTGGTTACCAGACGAAATTTCAAATGGTATGTTAATTCTGTTAGAAAAGAGTAGTGTTTTTAGGCAATCAGTTCTTTCAAATGACTGCTATTGTAAGGAAGTCTTGAACTGATGTGCGTATAATTCCTCTGATTATACAGTAGGCAGCCAATAAGCTGTACTTGATGGGATCAAGGATTTTTTGGATAAACGAAATTTTGGATAAGCTGGACTGCTATAAAAATGTAATTTTTCTATAGTGCGTGAGACACGAGCAGCCACGTAGCTGTGACAATTTCTGTCATGGGTGAACATGATTTATAGGCCATAGACAGTTCCTGCCTGTCGCCAGTGTTTTGTGTCACACACTCTCTCTCTCTCTCTCTCTCTCTCTCTCTCTCTCTCTCTCTCTCTCTCTCTCTCTCTCTCTCTCTCTCTCTCTCTCTCTCTCTCTCTCTCTCTCTCTCTCTCTCTCTCTCTCTCTCTCTCTCTCTCTCTCTCTCTCTCTCTCTCTCTCTCTCTCTCTCTCTCTCTCTCACACACACACACACACACACATACACACATGTTGTAACATTGAATGCAGTAGTGTGTTTTTCATAAAAATTTCATGTAAATACAAATACGAAATTTATTTAACAAGACAAAGAGAAAAAAACTAAAGTTGTGCTACTGTATTTTTACTTTAAAGTAATGAACAATATAATAGCCCAATGATGTTTAATAGTCCAGTTTAGTCAGTCCATAATCGTCAATTCTACTTGTTTTGACGCATTTCGGAGAACCTCCATCTTCAAAAACTATATCTATACTGGTCACCAATATTATGGCTTGTCCTATTTATAATTTTCTAGCTCCACCTTGTACCCCTCCTCTATTCAACACGTATACATTAAATCTGACATGATCGCTTATGGTTGGTTCTTCAAAATCATATGTTTTCGCTCGCTTCCGATTGGCTCCTTTCGAACTTTCTCTTCAACGGTTGTCCCTCGTGTTAATTTTTGAAAATATTTAGATTTTTAAATGTAATATCTGCTTGCGACGATATCTGTTCATTTATTAAGTTTTCTCCCTTTAATTTAGATTTAAAAATTTCCAAGTTCTCTAAAATGTTCATACGTCTTCCTTTTTCTGCCATATGTAGTACCTAATGGCTTATGTAAATGAATAGATATCGTCGCAAGCAGATATTATGTTTAAAAATCTAAAAATTTTCAAAAATTAACAGGAGAGACGACCGTTGAAGAGAAAGTTTGAAAGGAGCCAATCAGAAGCGAGCATGTCAGGTTTAATGTACACGTGTTGAATAGAGGAGGGGTACAAGGTGGAGATAAAAAATTATAAGTAGGACAGGATATAATATTTGTGACCAGTATAGATATAGTTTTTGAAGATGGAGGTTCTCCAAAACGCGTTAACGAAAGTAGAATTGACGAAGCTAGGGAAGGCAGATCATTATACTGAACATAGTGACAATAATCCTAGCAGAAAAGAAGAAGAATTTCAACTTTTGTCATCATGGAAATAATAACATCCTTTTTCGTATTAAAATTTTTGTTATCTGGATTTGCATCCCTAGTATACATTGTATGCAATAAGTCAATAATTCCTCAAACAAATATAGATTGCAAGTAATTCATTCCAACATATTTTTTTACTAACACATCAATTGTATTTAAGGCTTTGTTTGAATTAGTATGTGAAATTTTTTATTGGCCTAGGTTTTCTTCTGTATACTACAAAAATTTAATAAGCATGATGTATAAGAAGTAAAATTATTTGATTCCATAGATTTGTTTACTACAAAATTATGGTAGTAATGTAGTATAAAAAGTATTTCTATTTTTACGCTGGGCCTAAACGTTATTGACAAAATCTTGGCATTATATGATGTATAAAAAAGTAATGTTGTTTGTATTGCAGCTAAACTACAGTCAAAGTCTCAAAAGACATGATGTGTATTAAGTAATGTTTGTATGCAGGGGCTAAAGTTCTGTCATAGTCTAAGAAGGTTTTGATATATTGGATGTAGTACTATTTGTAAGCTTGGGTTAAATTTCTTGTGTGTGAAAGTTATGTATTTCATGTAATGTTACTTGTATGCTGGGGCTAATCTTCTGTCATAATCTGTGAAGGTTTTCGTGTATTGAATGTTATGTTGTCTACTGGGGCTAAATCACTGCCAAACTCATTTAATATGCATGGTGTGCGTTAAATGTTAAATCATATGCTTTAACTAAACTACTGCAATGTATTCGAGAGCATAATGTATAGGAAATAATGGTATTTGTATGCTGGACTTAAGCACTGTCCGAGACATCATGGTGTAGTGTATAGCAGTAGGAGGTAGTGTTATTTGTATGCAGGGGCTAAACTACTGTCAATGTCTTAAGGGGCATTGAGTGTGTTTGTGTGTGCGTGTGTGCATGCGTGTGGGGTGTGCACGCACACACACCTGTGAAATGTAATTTGTGTACACGGACTACTACCAAAATTTAGTAGGCATGATGTGAATAAATGACCTAATTTGTATGTGTTATAACTTAATTGTTCTTTGTTGCAGTTCCAGATATTAACAATTTTGAAATTGTTAATATTCCTTCAGTTTCTAATAACAATTCTGTTGGTGAACAAAGTAAGAACAAACAAATTTATAGTATTCATAATTCGTACACCATTACAGTATACATACACTACGATTAATATACAGCATTTTTTTAATGTAATTTGCCAATAAGGTGTTCAACTTTTCCTCTTGTCGTTAAAAAAGATAATATAACAAATTACAATGAAACTTTGATTAACCGTAACTCTTTTAACGGCCAATTTCTGTTAACCGTCAGTCCGTTATTAAAAGTTATTACAGTAAGTAAATATTCTTGACTAAATTTTTGTATACCTAGCTTTAAAAAAAGTAATGGATAAGTAAAAGTGTAAACAATAATCATTAGTAAAATACTTATCGCTCGGAACAAGTATAGTAGCCAGATTGCAGTGAAAAATAATTTCTCCTTTATTGCCAGATGGTAGAAGTGCAGAAATGAGGCGTATTTTTATTTTATTTATGCGTCGGTTACATTTGGTCACCTTTAAAATATCGCTCATGTTGTCAATTGCAGAAATTGCGTTAGTGGTTGCAGAAGTGTTTGGTGGTTTTTACATTATTTGTTGCTGAGTGAAATAGTAGCTTAGCTGTTTCAACATACGATTAAGAAATTCAATTAGAACAACATTAGTGTAGTTACTGTTATCATTGGTTGTAGCACTTACGAGTACGTATGTCCAGTTCATAAACTTTTATTTTTTTAAATCTTTTGTTCATTTGCAGTAAACAGGGCGGCTTGTTTTTTAAGGGTTAAACCGTCTGTTCAATTAACTTTGATGGTACCGGTGCCAACCCTGACAGTTAATCGAAGTTTCAGTGTAAAAAAAAATTGAAATATAATTATATGAAAGTGACATTACAATGACAGGCTTAAATTCATTGAACTCTCATAAATGAATTAAGTTTATTAATGTAGTTTGTTTAAATTAATTTGCTAGTGCAAAAATAAAACAACTAAATGGTGTTTCACATATATATATTTTTTGTGAAGTATGATATTGAATACTGTTCTAAAATGTTCATAACGACAACTTAAGTTCTAGTTTGTGCAGAATCATTTAATTAATATGCAGAATTACCTGTTGTATTTTAAAATTCAAAACAATTCATAACCTATGCTACCTATCACCTATTGCACTTCTAGCAATGTAGTATTGTATACTGAAGACTTAATTGAAGCACAATTAGAGAACAGGCTACAATTCTTCATTTGCACTTTCAAGTGTTAACTACATTTTATTGTAGGATTTAAAATTTAAAAAAAAACTAAAATGTAATCAAAAAAGTTTGTCAAAAATATGGAAAGTTGATCACCCTATTTTGTAATTATATTTCAGTATTTTTTTCTAAAATGTTTATAAAGATTCCTGCTGTTGAATTTTTTTTCTTTTCTGGAAATAACTCAAATGCATTACAGTAAAAAAAACATTAAGTTTTTTTTACTGACATTGAGTTTCTAAATAAATCACAATAAATCTAAATAAATCACAATTATTGTGAACATTGTTTATTATTTATTTGACTGATCCATATTTTGATAAGATCTGAAATAAAACACATAAAGATTCTGGAAAATTATATCATTTTTGTATAGAATTATGTTTTTAGGTACGTAATATAAAAATCACTTACCTTCATTTTGAGAGGTCACACGCATGCAGCATGCAGCGTGTGCGTCATGGGCATTCATACATTTTATACATATACATTTCATTCAAACATTTTCCAGTCCAGGACAAAAAAAAGTAGAATTTTATTTATTACTTTAATGATATTTCTTTTATTTTGCTTAATGTGAAATTGTTTCCTTTTCATGTTGCATCCTTTTCTTTTGCAGATCCAAATCCTCAAGCCTCTTACAATATCATGTCTCCTTCACCTAATAGCGATCCTTTCCACACAGAATGGTCTGAACCTCTAGAGGAAGGTTTGAAAAATATATTTATATATTATCCGAATTAATTAGAAAATGATTAGTCTGTAAAATCAGTTACTCAGGATAATCGATTTCTCTAAAACAATGTATAAGTGTACTCGACGTTCGTTAATACCACATCTGGTACCAGTAATAAATTTCGTTTTTGAATTTGTCAAATTTGTCACTACGCTTTTTTTTGTTTTGTCAGTTGATATGTTTTTGAGACATACGTAACAGATTAGTTGATATAATAGTTGCAATATCAGTTGCTGATGTTTGGTAAAAATGATTCCTTACTATCCTTAAATAATCTTTAGTTACAGAAGTAGTCTATGCGACTTTGGATAAATTAATCTGGATAATCTTGTCTTTAGTGTATATTTTCATACTTCACTAGCTACAAGTTTATAACCTCACTTTAAAGCTCCATGTCATTATCATAATCACAACAATTTCTTGAGTAAAACCTGTCAAATCGTAGTTGCTTCTTGGTTCCTTTAGATTTCAGATTTTTTCCACAAGAAATGATCAGAATAACTGTAATTGATTGTCCTATTTCCTCAAGAAAATTGAATTATTTTAAATTCATAAATGGCAGGTATACTGAACCGTAACATGCTCAGAGATGATGTTCGGGTAACTGGAAGTCAATGTTTTCTGTCCGGTATGTAAAATTCTCTTCATTAACACAACTTAATAAATAAAATAGGCCTTCGTTCATCAAGTGCTTAATAAAATTTAGTCAAATATCTTCAAGAACAATTTGATAAGGAGTGTTAGTCATGTTACAACTGTCATTTTTCCGGGTAATTGTCCACATCTGCTTTTCAAACTCTTCTTATACACCAATATAATTTCCCAAAAATTGCACCATGTTTAACTGCTGAGCGTCATAAAAATCGTATTCAAGATCACAGCTAGTTTCATGGTCTATCTTGTGGTTGTACCACTCAGTTGCTTTCATTCATTGTTATGTTCCTCAGTTTTTTTGTATTTTTATTAACTAGTTTTGAGTAATGGTTGTTTCGTGTATATTGTGACATTCAGTTTATTAATATTTATTAAGTTGTGATTATATAGTATTAAAAAATCTTAATATTTCTTAAATATTTATTTTTTTTATTTGTTACATATTATTTGTATTTGTTATTATTCTCTGATCAAATTTTTTAGATTTAATTTTTATTTAGCTTCAGGCGATGAAAAACCTTATAGATTCTTTGCTATTAAAAATATGAAACTGACAGTTAAAACTTAACGGTTTTCTTTTGTGTTTAGAATTCACACACACGCACAATCTAAACACAAAACAAAATCATTTTTGTTTCACAAAAAAACATTTTTTCATTAATGATTTTAGAAGTACTTGTTGCATATTGCTTAGTTATTTTGTCCCTTTCATGTTGCATGCATTCCTTATCTGTTGCAGTTCTAGCACGTCTACCCTCTCAAATACCCAAATCTCCTTCATGTAACAGTGACTGCCCTTATCTCAGAGTATGGACTGAAAAAGTAGAACAAGGTTTGAAAAATATATTTATACTTAAATGATTTCTGTTTCAAATACAATGCTTAGGTTGTCAATTTAACCGAGGAATGGGGTATGTGAAAAATGCGTTCGTAAAGCGAGAAATTTTCAAACAATTTTAGGCTATCCTTTAAAAAAAACTATGCTTTTAGTTTCAATGCGGAGGTCTTTGGTACGTTGGGTAGAGTTGTATGGTATATTTACGTGGTGTATTTGACAAATCACTTCCGTAAACTTAACGTTAAAGTTGACTGTTTAAAAAAGATATTAGAAATAACACTTGGTTCGTATTCTGAAGAAAAAGTTGTGAAAATGTCTTGAATCTTATGAAATTAAAGAAGAAAAGAAAAAAGCATTTAATTTATACACATATTTTTGTATTTGACAAATACGGTGAATTCTAGAATTTGATGACATTTAAAATTTATATCAGAATGGTCAGTTTCTGAAATTGTGTTAATTTAGAAAAAGATTAAAATATCTTTTCAATTCAAACTCGGTTATTGGAGACTATCAGTTAAATAAATGAGAAGTTAACTGTATGTCTCAAGTAATGAAAGCAACTGTTATAATATTTAAGTTCGGTATTTTTCCTATTCATTTTCATACATGAAAATTTGATGTCTTAATCAGAAGTTAAGGTGGGAAGAAATTACCAGTGGGAGCAGCGGCGGAACTCGCTCTGAAAAAATCCATATGTTGTATAATCAATTCGCAGTAGGTTAATCAATACTCACAAGGCTCGCTTACTTTGTTTGCATTTAAATAGCATTGTATTTGAAATACAATATATCAAAATTTACATATTTCCCATCTCACATTCACCCTTTGGTGAAATCGACAAGGGCTTTAATGTGAAAGTATATTTTTATTTAGTACTACATCAGAGAATCAAGTAACTGGGTATCGGCCTGTGTATAAAATTGATTTCTGTCAAAAATACAATGCTTTAATGTAGAATGGCCATTTCTTATTACTGTATTTATCACCAATACTAAAAATGTACACTTTTTGTTTGTCAGAGCCTTATGAATATGCTTGAAATAAAAGGTTTTGTTTCAAATAAAATGTAGGAATAATGATGAATAATTATTATTCATTCCATATGAATAATGATTACCTTTTGCTTACAAGTAAATCCTTCAATGTGGAAGTTAAAAGGATCTACTGAAAAAGCTTGAATCAGATGTAATTCAAATAAATTATTATCCATTTTTATATTGCATAGTATCTCTATTGTTCGGTTAGTTTTTCTGAATAGGCCTTTGTGGTTACCTATTAGTTTTGTGATAATTTGTGTATTTCATACGAGTATTTCCTTTTGAAAGTCTAATTCAAGCGATGAATAAAATGAATCTCCAAACGCTAACAGTGAAATGCACTTTATTGTAGAAGAATTAAATGCTTCCCTGAAATTTAAAAAAAAATCTCAGTTGCCGAAAATGAAAAATATTAAAGATCTGTCAATTAGTAATGTAATAAATAAATACAAAGTAGTTTTTGATGAAGAAACTGATCCAAAACATTTCATGAAAAAAGTAAATAATATGAAAACAAGATTGAAAAAAAAATTGATGCAAAAAAGATTGGAAATAAAAAGATAAAACTAGTGGAATGGGAAAAGTATGTTTTACACTATGAGTGGTACTTCTAATCCTACAGTTAACAAAATTCCTGGTAGGTTTTATTTTATCACAAGATTGTGATAGATGTGAATAAACTTTTCATTGCTGTTAATTTCATTAGTACCAAGAAACACTTGTTTTTATAAGTGGCTCTATTCTCGTAGTCGGTTGTTTTCTTCATTTAGCAAGCCGAGGCCTAAATAGTATTTTCCAATCACTAACATTTTTCAAATTATTTTACTATTGTTTAAAGGAAATTATTAGTGTTAAAATTTAACACTAATATTTATATAAAATTACTGACAGATTAATGCAAATTTATGAGGGAAGTTTGATGATTCAACTTACAGGAGAACCTCCCTGGGAGATGAAATTTTTTGAAATAATATCTTAAAAAACTGGCACTGTTAAGGTGTTTTGAAATTTAAAACTGATGTAAAATTTAATTTCTTTAAATTTTATCTACTAATTTGTAGGCCTAGTTCGACCGCCTGAAATCGATATGAGATACTCAAATGATAATAATGACAATCATTATATTTTGGGGATTTTACTTAAGCACATTCTTTTTATAGTATATTTTTTTCTAATCTAATCTATAAAAAGAGTATAGTATTTTATTTCTATCAATCGCTGAAAGTGCAGTTCTGTTTGTGTTATCCATCTATTCTGTCATCCGTCACCCCAACTGTTCCGAGAATGATGGTTAATTGAGACTCTGTTGTACTGTTTTTCTGTTTACCCTGTCCTAAAACTTAACATTGCTTATCTGTCATTTTTTATGGTATCAATGATTTCTTGTCGTGTGACAGCTTTCAGTCCGTCATCGCTGACTTCTAATAGAGTCCCATAGTTAGTGGATATGCAATTTTGGATTAACACTTTCCTTTCTAAATCATTTAATATTTATTTAAAGTAGTAGTTTACATGTGCATGATTTTTAATGAACAGTTCTTTTATTAAAAAAAAAACATTTTTTATGTGTCAAAATTTATAAGAAAATTCTAACGAACATTTTCATTGACAATTTTTTATTATTTTGTGGCATTTTACTTTGATGAGTTTGGGAGGCGTTTGTTCGTAAATTGTATTGACGTTTTGGAATGTCTCCAGCCATTTACGTGAAAAGGAGTAGCAACTTTCTGGAACATCATTTGATCTAAATTTGTATGATCTAAATTTAATGAATACATGCATGGCATGGGTGTATATATGTCGGGTTATTGAATCGTTTGACTTTCGTGTTGTACAGAGGACGAGGGCTTATCAGCTGGTAGATGGTAAAAAGTCTGTAAAAGGGAGTGGTGCATGTCGGTGACTAATTATAGCATGGTGACTAATCTATAATATAAATATCTCTTTTTCTGTTATAGTCAGTACAGTTTTACTGACAAACATGTAAACTGCTGTCGAGAGGTTTATGCTAAATGTTATTATTTGTTCTGTGATGTAATAATTCGCTCTAAGATACCTTTTCTAGTTTTATTATTTCGTGTTAATTTTCAGTATTGTATCGTTTCAGTGATGTTATATTTATGTGTTAATGAAATTTTGTAGTAACATTTTTTACTATTTTAGGCTTGCATTCGTCCCACATCCTCTTTCCTAAACACAATAAACCTCAAAGAGCCGGTATTAATTATAAACAGTAAACTTTCAGTATTCCAGTGGTTTGGAACATCTGACACGACTTATTTATATTGTAAGGGTTTTATCGGCCAGCTCAGACTTTAGGAATGGTAAAAGAGACCTAATAGAATTAAATTAAATGTAAACCGTTTGTGTTAATTTTAATTTCAAAATTTGTATTATTTATTCATGATTTTAAAAAATTTGTTTCAGTTCAACCAGAAATACCTGCATCCAAAAGTTCCAGTGTCTATCCTATTTCACCTAGTAGTGACCCTTACCGTTCAGATTTGTCTCGTAATTTTTTAAGTGACACTTTGAAAGGTATATTTATATTCAGTATTAAATTGTAGCGTTGATTATTTAAATTAATTTAAGATTAACCTATGTGTAAAATCAGATATTGTTTATTGAATTACAGCACCGATTATCCAAATTAATTAAAAGCAATGGCCGTAAAGTGAAATATTCTCGTTTTTGTCAAAAATACAATGCTTAACGTGAACAGACAAAGGATTTTTCTTGTCAAGTCAAAGTATTATGTGAGCTATTCGATAAAAGCCGTTCAGAAAGCTGCCAAACAATATCAGTTTATATGGCCAGACTGAAAATTGTCAGTGATTATTTAAGTAGCTTTTTAGGGAAAAGTGTCTTTTGTATTAAACAGCGATACTTGTGGCATATTGAATATTTCAGGGCAATGTTATTCATTGTTTATGCAGAACGTTTCACCAAGGAACAGAAAGAATTTCAGGACGTGTTCTACTAGAGAAAATAATAAAAAATGCATATACAAGCGTACTTCCTAAAATGCTTAATTTTATATCTATCACAGTTTTGTGTTTTTAACCATTTCGTATTTTTAATGTTTAAGATATGCCTTGAAATGAATTTATAGTTTGTGTGTAACTTTTGATATGTGTCGACATTAATTATATTAAAGATTAATATTTAATTATATTAAATTAAAGATATGTGTTGAAATTTTGCAAGTGATAAAGACCCAGCTTGAGAAAAATAATTGTATTTTCTTTGCCCATTTAAAAATGGGCTCTTCAAACTTTTTAACATCTTATCCTTTATAGGGAGAGATATAAAGGGTTAAAAGAAATGAATGGGGACGATCAATTGTGTTCAGTAATAGTATTTTGAACAAAAGCGTAAGCTGTTTTACAGTCAGTATTCTGAATAGCAGATGTTTTATATTTGGTTAATAAAATTTGTAATTTTGTTTACATTCATTTTTTCTCGGCACATGCGAGGGAATTGTCAATTATGAGGAGATCTAAGGTAAGTTTATAAATAAAATCAGTACTTTTAAACGTAATTTTTATTATTTTTAATTAATCCATTGCCTGTTCAGTATTATACAAGACATAGACGTATATTGAATAACATTTTTATTCTGTAAATTAAAAAAAAAAAAAAATACAGAAGATTTTTTTTTGGACCAGTTTTGTTTTATTTGTTTGTTAGGAAAAGTTTAGAAAGAGATTCAAGAAAATTAGGAAAGATAATTGGAAATTATTATTGACTTTTTTTAACATACAGTAGTCTTGATTTCAAGTCACCTTTCTAACTCTCAGGTGAATTTTGTTAAGTTTTCCATATTAAGTAATTTGTAATAAATAAAAGCAATCTTCTGAACAAAACAAAACACTTTAACTGGACAGGACTTATTTATAGCACAGACGACAGCAGCTGGCATTAATCGCTATCCTTAGCAAATATTGATAATAGAAAAGTAAACGATCCTATCATTGAGTGGGAGAGATAGAAACACTTTAACTGGACAGGACTTATTTTGATAATAGAAAAGTAAACGATCCTATCATTGAGTGGGAGAGATAGAAAACACTTTAAATAATGTCAACAAATTCAGAAAGAGTGCAAGAATGTTTCTATTCAAAGATAAACACTTTTACGATAATACTGTTCAGCGTATAAGTCGGTCAAGTAACAGGAACGTGAGTAAGTGACACACAAAGCTCTCACAAACAATACATGAATACTTGTAAAAAGGTTATGTATGCATAATTTACTGTATTAAACAACTGTTTATGTAAAATTCGTATAATAAATTACAATTAATCGCAGAAAAGTCGGCCTCCAAATATCCTTCAGGAAAACAGAGATAATGCCAATAAGAAAGACAGAACAAAAGTTCGTAAAAATCGGTAACAACCGGTTAAAGATCACCGATAAATTTAAGTACTTGGGAGAAACTATTACCAAAGACCTCAGAGAAAAACCAGCAATACTTAACAGAGTAGCTAAATTAAGATCTGCCTTCTATTTGACCCAGAACACCTACAAAAAAAAATCGCTTTCTATAAAATCTGAACTTAGGCATTATAACACGGTCATAAGGGCAAACGTAACTTACGCCCTATTTAATCTAAAGAGCCAAAATAGAACTGAGGAGCTCCAGAGAATACAAAGGCGAGTACTCCGAATAATTATTAATAAGAAACATTTGGTGGGGGGACAGTACAGACTGTTGCCGAATGCGGTCTTGTATCGGAACAACGAGCAGCTCACTAACATTTTTAGGAAAAAAAGATTGGCCTTCTTTGGACACCTAACTCGATTACCAGAGAGTAGACTTACGGGGAGATTATTGGACTACTAACTGAAGTGTAAAGTTAAGAACAACTGGTTGAGGGAGGTGGAACAGGATTTGGAGGAACTAGGAATAACCAAGGAGCAATTGGCAGGAAGAAGGGAAAAAGCGATATTAAAAAGTCAGGAAAACCAAATACACTTTAGAGAAAAACGTCCACGAAACGTAGTATATTCGGAAGAACTCAGACTTCAGAGATCAATAAGATTTAAAAAATACTGGGAAGAACGCAGAAAAACCAAGAGACTTGATTGAATTAACTGTGTGTGCTCCAATGTGGGCTTAAATTAAAAAAAAAAAAATACAATTAAATAGGCAATTCAAGTATGTTGCTATATTTTCCAAAATAATAATAATAAAATAAATAGAATATAGTATGTTAGTTTTATTGATCAAAGAAAATACGGTCTATTTCTGTTATCCATCTATTTGACATCTGTCACCCCAATGGTCACGAGAATGACATTTAATTGTGACTTTACTGTATATAATACCAAAAACACAAATTTTTGTGTGATGATATGACTTAGTGCAGTAGTTTTAGTATATATATATATATTGATGTGCTGTCCTTATACATTGCTTTTTTTCCAATCTAGTCTCAAAATAGATATTATTTATTTATGATTTTAAAAATACTTGTTTCATATTGCTTAGTGTACTCCTTTCCATGCTTTTTACATTCCTTAATTCCTTATCTGTTGCAGCTTTAAAACAACCACCCGCAAACAGTGTTTCAGATAATAATGAAATTATGTCCATGAGCATCTCACAGAGTTCCGACGAGTCAATGGAAGGTTTGAAAAACATGCTAATGCTTAATAATACAATACATCAGTTATACATATTAATTAGTTATCTACCTGTTTTGTAAAATCGTTAATTTTGAGTAATCTATTTCTTTAAAAATACTGTGCATAGTATAAAAAAAATCTGTACTTTTCCTTACTAGATTTCATAATTCCGCAGACTCTCGATTGTTCATGGTTGGTTGTGATTCATGTGATGTGGATTATATACGAGGTACTAAGGAAATACTTGTATTTATTAATAAGTAAAGTTATTGGTTAATCATTACGACCAAACTCGGTGTATTTTGTGCATAAAATCTAACTTAACTGACCTTGTTATTCCAACAAAAAATGTGTCACTTCTCATAAGGCTTGCGACTACTGCATGACTCATCCCTTTGAATAATATGTATGTATGTCAGTATCTACTGCTAATCACATCGCTATATAAGTCAATGTTTTTGTGTTTGCCTAATAAAAAATGGCAGTCAGAAAACATTACTGGCTCATCTAGATGCAGCGTACTGGACTGTATTATGAAGTGTTTTGTTACAAAAAAAAAATAACCAAAAAGGAGAAATATTAAACGTAAGTGTCTGATTATTTTGCAAAACTTAAAATTGTTTTTAAAATGTCACAAAAACTTTTTGCTCTGTAAATATATAATTCTTAGTATTTCTTAAGGATAAATGATGTTTTTGATTTTTTTATACCGAAGAACTTAACAATTATGGTAGATCCCTGTTTATCATTAACATATTGGCCTGAGAAAAGCTTAAAACGCATGAGAAATAAGAAAAGTAAAAATAAATAGTTATAAACAATAATTAACAGTATAATACATATAGTTAACAGTTTGTACAGTGGCCAGATTGCTGTAAAAAATAATTTTTCGCTTTATTGCTGAACTGTAGGGAAATTTTTTTTTATTAATGAGTCAGTCACGTTTTGGTCACTTCCATAAGTGTCCATCAAGTTGATAATTGTAGTTGTGGCTGATAAGCTTTAGTAATTGTTGTTAGTTGTTTCTTAGTAAGCAAATAACTCATATGCTTAACTATTTCAGCATATTATAAGGACATTCGTGCAGAACATTATAACCGTAGTTGCAGGTGCTAGAGATTGTAGCACTTATATCTTATTTTACTTCATAAACGTTTATTTTTTAATCTTGTGTTCATATACAATGAACAGGATGGGGTTTTTTAATGGTTTCATATCTATTCCTTTAACCATCATGGTTCAAGTTGACCTTTACAGTTAGTCGAAGATAGGCTGTAATTTAATATATTTTTTACTAATAAATTGACTAATTTTCATTTTGAGAATTAATGGTTTTGCTTTTATTATATTTGTCAATCGCACCACTGTACTTGTAAATTTGTTTAAACCCAGCATCAAAAAACTATTTTTTATTTAATATTTTAAACAAATCTTGTTTCATTTCATATTGCTGCATTTGTTTCTCATTTTTATGTTCACACATTCCTGTCTGTTGCAGTTGAGTCATCTCATAACACATCTGCTATTTTCACTCCTTTACCACATGATCAGTGTTGCCCTAGTCCTTCAAAACATCCAGATGGTACAGGTAAAACACATGTTTATATTTAGTAGTACTTTAGAGAATCGAACCCTAATTTGAAATTGGCTTGCCTGAAAAATAAATCTAATTTTTATAATAAATGTCTGACAAAAATACAATAATTAATATGAAACTATATACATTATTGTATTAGAAAACCAGTTCTATATTAATTCGATATCAAACTATATTAAAAAAAAATACTCATATTTAGTACTTCAATAAATAATTGACTATACAAATTAATCATCTAGCCCATAAAATCGGTTATTTTTGGTTAAAATTTCTGTAAAACATACAATGTTTAATGTGAAAAAATACTACAATTTCCTTACCATACGTTTTCAAGTGACATTTGAATTCACTTCCAAGAAACCTGTTTCTACAGGTCTGGCATAAATACTCCTAATATTGCAGTCTGATTATACAGTTATACTTGTTTCTTATTGCTTAGTGTACTCCTTTCCACGCTCTTTACATTCCTTATTCCAAATCTGTTGCATTTTAAAACATCCACTCGCAAATCGTGTTTCAGTTAAAAACGAAAGTATGTGCATGAGCATCCAGAGAGTTTTGAGCATTCAATGGAAGGTTTGAAAAAGATGCTAATGCTTAATAATACAATACATCAGTTACCCATATCAATTAGTTATCAACCGGTCTTGTAAAATCATTAATTTTGAGTAATCTATTTCTTTAAAAATACTGTGCATATTAAAAAAAAAACCTTTACTTTTCCTTACTAGACTTCATAATTCCGCAGACTCTTGATTGTTCATGGTTGGTTGTGATTCACGTGATGTGGATAATATACGAGGTACTAAGGAAATAATTATATTTATTAATAAGTAAAACTTTTGGTTAATCATTACGACCAAACTTCGGTGTATTTTGTGCATAAAATCTAACTTAACTGACCTTGTTATTCCAACAAAAAATGAGTCACTTCTCATAAGGCTTGCGACTACTGCATGACTCATCCCTTTGAATAATATGTAGGTCAATATCTACTGCTAATCACATCGCTATATAAGAATGTTTTTGTGTTTGCCTAATAAATATTGGAAGTCAAAAAACATTACTGGCTCATCTAGATGCTGTGTACTACACGGTATTGTGAAGTGTTTTGTTACAAAAAAAAAAAAAAAAATAGTTGAAACACTAAATGTAAGTGCCTGATTATTTTGTAAAACTTAAACTGTTATTTAAAATGTCCATAAAGATTTTTTCTCTGTAAATATATAATTGTAATTCATAGTATTTTGTAAGGATAAATGATGTTTTTCATTTTTTATGCCGAAGAACTTAATGATTATGGTAGATCCCTGTTTATCATTAACATATTGGACTGAGAAAAGCTTAAAACGCATGAGAAATAAGAAAAGTAACAAATAAATAAAGTTATAAACAATAATTAACAGTGTAATACATATAGTTCCCAGTTTGTACAGTGGCCAGATTGCTGTAAAAAATAATTTTTCGCTTTATTGCTGAACATAAACATTTTTATGGAAACATTTTTTTTTATTAATGGGTTAGTCATGTTTTTGTCACTTCCATGACTGTCACGTTGTTAGTTGCAGTTGTGGCTGATAAACTTTAGTAATTGTTGTTATTTGTTTTTTAGTAAGCAAATAACTCATATGCTTGACTATTTCAGCATATAATAAGGACATTCGTGTAGAACAATATAACCGTAATTGCAGGTGGCAGAGATTGTAGACCTTTATATCTTATATTACTTCATAAACGTTTATTTTTTAATCTTGTGTTCATATAGAATAACAAGATGGGTTTTCGGATCCATTCGATTAACCATCATGCTTCTGTCGACCTTTGCAGTTAGTTGAAGTTTCGCTGTAATTTAATATATTTTTAAATAATAAATTGACTAATTTTCATTTTGTGAATTAAGAGTTTTGCTTTTATTATATTTGTCAATCGCACCACTGTACTTGTAAATTTGTTTCAACCCAGTATCAAAAAAAAAAATTTTTATTTAATATTTTAAAAAATCTTGTTTCATTTCATATTGCTGCATTTGTTTCTCGTTTTTATGTTCACACATTCCTGTCTGTTGCAGTTGAGTCATCTCATAATTCATCTGCAGATACCATTCCTTTACCATATGATCAGTATTGCCCTAGTCCTTCAAAACATTCTGATGTTAAAGGTAAAACAATATTTATATTTAGTAGTACTTTAGAAAATCGAATCCTAATTTGAAATTGGCTTGCCTGAAAAATAAATTTAATTTTTTTAATAAATTTCTGACAAAAATACAATAATTAATATGAAACTATGTACATTATTGTAATAGAAAACCAGTTCTATATTAATTTGATATCCAACTATGTATAGAATGTACTTCATATTTTTACAAAAAAAGGCAATGTTTGATTAAAAAAATATTTATATTAAGTAGTTCAATAAATAAGAAACTATCCAAATTAATCATTATGGCGGTAAATCAGTTATTTTGGGTTAACTTTCCTGTAAAACATATAATGTTTAATGTGAAAAAATACTACAATTTCCTTACCATACGTTTTCAAGTCACATTTGAATTCACTTCCATGAAACCTGTTTCTACAGGTCTGGCATAAATACTCCTAATATTGCAGTCTAATTATAGAGTTATACTTGTTTCTTATTGCTTACTGTACTCCTTTCCGCGCTATTTACATTCCTTATTCCATATCTGTTGCATTTTAAAACATCCACTTGCAAATCGTGTTTCAGTTAAAAACGAAAGTATGTGCAGGGGCATCCAGAAAGTTTTGAGCATTCAATTTAAGGTTTGAAAAAGATGCTAATGCTGAATAATACAATACATAAGTTACCCATATCAATTAGTTATCAACCGGTCTTGTAAAATCATTAATTTTGAGTAATCTATTTCTTTAAAAATACTGTGCATATTAAAAAAAAACCTTTACTTTTCCTTACTAGACTTCATAATTCCGCAGACTCTCGATTGTTCATGGTTGGTTGTGTTTCACGTGATGTGGATTATATACGAGGTACTAAGGAAATAATTATATTTATTAATAAGTAAAACTTTTGGTTAATCATTACGACCAAACTCGGTGTATTTTATGCATAAAATCTAACTTAACTGACCTTGTTATTCCAACAAAAAATGAGTCACTTCTCATAAGGCTTGCGACTACTGCATGACTCATCCCTTTGAATAATATGTAGGTCAATATCTACTACTAATCACATCGCTATATAAGTCAGTGTTTTTGTGTTTGCCTAATAAAAATTGGAAGTTAAAAAACATTACTGGCTCATCTAGATGCTGTGTACTACACAGTATTGTGAAGTGTTTTGTTACAAAAAAAAAAAAAAAAAAAATAGTTGAAACACTAAATGTAAGTGCCTGATTATTTTGTAAAACTTAAACTGTTATTTAAAATGGCCATAAAGATTTTTGCTCTGTAAATATATAATTGTAATTCATAGTATTTTGTAAGGATAAATGATGTTTTTCATTTTTTATACCGAAGTACTTAATGATTATGGTAGATCCCTGTTTATCAATAACATATTGGACTGAGAAAAGCTTAAAAGGCATGAGAAATAAGAAAAGTAACAAGTAAATAAAGTTATAAACAATAATTAACAGTATAATACATATAGTTAACAGTTTGTACAGTGGCCAGATTGCTGTAAAAAATAATTTTTCCCTTTATTCCTGAACAGTAGGAAACATATTTTTTTATTAATGGGTTAGTCATGTTTTTGTCACTTCCATGACTGTCACGTTAGTTGCAGTTGTGGCTGATAAGCTTTAGTAATTGTTGTTATTTGTTTTTTAGTAAGCAAATAAATCATATGCTTAACTATTTCAGCATATTATAAGGACATTCGTGTAGAACAATATAACTCTAGTTGCAGGTGCTAGAGATTGTAGACCTTTATATCTTATTTTACTTCATAAACTTTTATTTTTTAATCTTGTGTTCATATACAATAACAGGATGGGTTTTCGGATCCATTCGATTAACCATCATGGTTCAAGTCGACCTTTGCAGTTAGTCGAAATTTCGCTGTAATTTAATATATTTTTAAATAATAAATTGACTAATTTTCATTTTGTGAATTAAGGGTTTTGCTTTTATTATATTTGTCAATCGCACCACTGTACTTGTAAATTTGTTTCAACCCAGTATCTAAAAAATATTTTTAATTTAATTTTTTTTAAAATCTTGTTTCATTTAATATTGCTGCATTTGTTTCTCCTTTTTATGTTCATGCATTCCTGTCTGTTGCAGTTGAGATATCTCATAACACATCTGCAGTTACCATTCCTTTACCACATGATCAGTATTGCCCTAGTCCTTCAAAACATTCTGATGTTAAAGGTAAAACAATATTTATATTTTGTAGTACTTTAGAGAAATGAACCCTAATTTGAAATTGGCTTGCCTGAAAAATTAATTTAATTTTTATAATAAATGTCTGACAAAAATACTATAATTAATATGAAACTATGTACATTATTGTATTAGAAAACCAGTTCTATATTAATTCGATATCAAACTATGTATAGAATGTACTTCATATTTTTATAAAAAATGCAATGTTTGATTAAAAAAATATTTATATTAAGTAGTTCTATAAATAAGAAACTATCCAAATTAATCATTATGACTGTAAATCAGTTATTTTGGGTTAACTTTCCTGTAAAACATTTAATGTTTAATGTGAAAAAATACTACAATTTCCTTACTATACGTTTTCAGGTCACATTTGAATTCACTTCCAAGAAACTTGTTTCTACAGGTCTGGCATAAATATTCCTAATATTGCAGTCTAATTATAGAGTTATACTTGTTTCTTATTGCTTAGTGTACTCCTTTCCATGCTCTTTACATTCCTTATTCCATATCTGTTGCATTTTAAAACATCCACTTGCAAATCGTGTTTCAGTTAAAAACGAAAGTATGTGCAGGGGCATTCAGAGAATTTTGAGCATTCAATGGAAGGTTTGAAAAAGATGCTAATGCTTAATAATACAATACATAAGTTACCCATATCAATTAGTTATCAACCGGTCTTGTAAAATCATTAATTTTGAGTAATCTATTTCTTTAAAAATACTGTGCATATTAAAAAAAAAAACCTTTACTTTTCCTTACTAGATTTCATAATTCCGCAGACTCTCGATATTTCATGGTTGGTTGTGATTCACGTGATGTGGATAATATACGAGGTACTAAGGAAATAATTATATTTATTAATAAGTTTTTAATCATTACGACCAAACTCGGTGTATTTTGTGCATAAAATCTAACTTAACTGACCTTGTTATTCCAACAAAAAATGAGTCACTTCTCATAAGGCTTGCGAATACTGCATGACTCATCCCTTTGAATAATATGTAGGTCAATATCTACTGCTAATCACATCGCTATATAAGTCAATGTTTTTTTGTTTGCCTAATAAAAATTGGAAGTCAAAAAACAATACTGGCTCATCTAGATGCTGTGTACTAGACGGTATTGTGAAGTGTTTTTTTACAAAAAAAAAAAAAAATAAAAAAAATAAGTTGAAACACTAAATGTAAGTGCCTGATTATTTTGCAAAACTTAAACTGTTATTTAAAATGTCCATAAAGATTTTTGCTCTGTAAATATATAATTGTAATTCATAGTATTTTTTAAGGATAAATGATGTTTTTGATTTTTTATACTGAAGAACTTAATGATTATGGTAGATCCCTGTTTATCATTAACATATTGGACTGGGAAAAGCTTAAAAGGCATGAGAAATAAGAAAAGTAACAAATAAAGTTATAAACAATAATTAATAGTATAATACATATAGTTCCAAGTTTGTACAGTGGCCAGATTGCTGTAAAAAATAATTTTTCGCTTTATTACTGAACTGTAGGGAAATTTTTTTTTATAAATGGGTCAGTCATGTTTTTGTCACTTCCATGACTGTCACGTTGTTAGTTGCAGTTGTGGCTGATAAGCTTTAGTAATTGTTGTTATTTGTTTTTTAGTAAGCAAATAAATCATATGGTTAACTATTTCAGCATATTATAAGGACATTCGTGTAGAACAATATAACTCTAGTTGCAGGTGCTAGAGATGGTAGACCTTTATATCTTATTTTACTTCATAAACTTTTATTTTTTAATCTTGTGTTCATATACAATAACAGGATGGGTTTTCGGATCCATTCGATTAACCATCATGCTTCAAGTCGACCTTTGCGGTTAGTCGAAGTTTCGCTGTAATTTAATATATTTTTAAATAATAAATTGACTAATTTTCATTTTGTGAATTAAGGGTTTTGCTTTTATTATATTTGTCAATCGCACCACTGTACTTGTAAATTTGTTTCAACCCAGTATCTAAAAAATATTTTTAATTTAATTTTTTTTTAAATCTTGATTCATTTAATATTGCTGTATTTGTTTCTCCTTTTTATGTTCATGCATTCCTGTCTGTTGCAGTTGAGATATCTCATAACACATCTGCAGTTACCATTCCTTTACCACATGATCAGTATTGCCCTAGTCCTTCAAAACATTCTGATGTTAAAGGTAAAACAATATTTATATTTTGTAGTACTTTAGAGAAATGAACCCTAATTTGAAATTGGCTTGCCTGAAAAATAAATCTAATTTTTATAATAAATGTCTGACAAAAATACAATAATTAATATGAAACTATATACATTATTGTATTAGAAAACCAGTTCTATATTAATTCGATATCAAACTATGTATAGAATGTACTTCATATTTTTATAAAAAATGCAATGTTTGGTTAAAAAAATATTTATATTAAGTAGTTCAATAAATAAGAAAGCATCCAAATTAATCATTATGACGGTAAATCAGTTATTTTGGGTTAACTTTCCTGTAAAATATGTAATGTTTAATGTGAAAAAATACTACAATTTCCTTACCATACGTTTTCAAGTGACATTTGAATTCACTTCCATGAAACCTGTTTCTACAGGTCTGGCATAAATACTCCTAATATTGCATTCTGATTATACAGTTATACTTGTTTCTTATTGCTTAGTGTACTTTTCCATGCTCTTTACATTCCTTATTCCAAATCTGTTGCATTTTAAAACATCCACTTGCAAATCGTGTTTCAGTTAAAAGATTTGAAAAAGATAATGAGCATCCAGAGAGTTTTGAGCATTCAATGGAAGGTTTGAAAAAGATGCTAATGCTGAATAATGCAATAGATCAGTTACCCATATCAATTAGTTATCAACCGGTCTTGTAAAATCATTAATTTTGAGTAATCTATTTCTTTAAAAATACAGTGCATATTAAAAAAAAAACCTGTACTTTTCCTTACTAGATTTCATAATTCCGCAGACTCTCGATATTTCATGGTTGGTTGTGATTCACGTGATGTGGATTATATACGAGGTACTAAGGAAATACTTGTATTTATTAATAAGTAAAACTTTTGGTTAATCATTACGACCAAACTCGGTGTATTTTGTGCATAAAATCTAACTTAACTGACCTTGTTATTCCAACAAAAAATGAGTCACTTCTCATAAGGCTTGCGAATACTGCATGACTCATCCCTTTGAATAATATGTAGGTCAATATCTACTGCTAATCACATCGCTATATAAGTCAATGTTTTTTTGTTTGCCTAATAAATATTGGAAGTCAAAAAACATTACTGGCTCATCTAGATGCTGTGTACTAGACGGTATTGTGAAGTGTTTTGTTACAAAAAAAAAAAAAAAAAAATAGTTGAAACACTAAATGTAAGTGCCTGATTATTTTGCAAAACTTAAACTGTTATTTAAAATGGCCATAAAGATTTTTGCTCTGTAAATATATAATTGTAATTCTTAGTATTTTTTAAGGATAAATGATGTTTTTGATTTTTTATGCTGAAGAACTTAATGGTTATGGTAGATCCCTGTTTATCATTAACATATTGGACTGAGAAAAGCTTAAAACGCATGAGACATAAGAAAAGTAACAAATAAATAAAGTTATAAACAATAATTAACAGTATAATACATATAGTTCCAAGTTTGTATAGTGGCGAGATTGCTGTAAAAAATAATTTTTCGCTTTATTGCTGAACTGTAGGGAAATTTTTTTTTATTAATGGGTTAGTCATGTTTTTGTCACTTCCATGACTGTCACGTTAGTTGCAGTTGTGGCTGATAAGCTTTAGTAATTGTTGTTATTTGTTTTTTAGTAAGCAAATAAATCATATGCTTGATTATTTCAGCATATGATAAGGACATTCGTGTAGAACAATATAACCGTAGTTGCAGGTGCTAGAGATTGTAGACCTTTATATCTTATTTTACTTCATAAACGTTTATTTTTTAATCTTGTGTTCATATACAATGAACAGGATGGGGTTTTTTTTAATGGTTTCATATCTATTCGTTTAACCATCATGGTTCAAGTTGACCTTTACAGTTAGTCGAAGATAGGCTGTAATTTAATATATTTTTTAATAATAAATTGACTAATTTTCATTTTGTGAATTAAGGGTTTTGCTTTTATTATATTTGTCAATCGCACCACTGTACTTGTAAATTTGTTTAAACCCAGTATCAAAAAACTATTTTTTATTTAATATTTTAAACAAATCTTGTTTCATTTCATATTGCTGCATTTGTTTCTCATTTTTATGTTCACACATTCCTGTCTGTTGCAGTTGAAGCATCTCATAACACACCTGCAGTTACCATTCCTTTACCACATGACCAGTATACAGGTACAGGTAAAACACACATTTATATTTAGTAGTACTTTAGAGAATCGAACCCTAATTTAAAATTGGCTTGCCTGAAAAATAAATTTAATTTTTTAAATAAATTTCTGTCAATAATACAATAATTATAATGAAAGTATATACATTATTGTATTAGAAAACCAGTTATATATTAATTTGATTTCAAAGTATATGTTAAAAAAAAACTTCATATTTTTATCAAGAATGCAATGTTTCATAAAAAAAAATATTTATATTTAGTACTTCAATAGATAATTGACTATACAAATTAATCATCTTGCCTGTAAAATCCTTTATTTTGGGTTAAAATTTCTGTAAAACATGTAATGTTTAATGTAAAAAAATACTACATTTTCCTTACGACACGTTTTCCGGTCACATTTGAATTCACTTCCAAGGAACCTGTTTCTACAGGTCTGGCATAAATACTCCTAATATTGCAGGCTAATTATAGAGTTATACTTGTTTCTTATTGCTTAGTGTACTCCTTTCCATGACCCTTACATTCCTTATCTGTTGCAGCTTTAAAACATACACCCGCAAGCACTGTTACAGATACAAATGAAAGAATGTGCATGGATATCACAAAGAATTTTGAGCATTCAATGAAAGATTTGAAAAAGATAATGATGCTTAATACATTTTTTTTTTTTTTTTAATGTCCGACTATTGTGCACACTTGGGCTAATGCAGAAGAGATGCTTCATAAAATACATCAGTTATCTATATTAATTAGTTTTCATCCTGTCTTATAAAATCATTAATTTTTGAAAAATCTATTTCTTTAAAAAAATATTATTTTTATTATAAAAAAAGCCTGGACTTTTCTTACTAGTTTTTATAATTCCTCAGACTATAGATTTTTCATGGTTGGATGTGATTCACGTTATGTGAATCATCTACGAGGTACTAAGAAAATAATTATATTTAATAATAAGTAAAATTTTTGGTTAATCATTACAACCAAATAGTAAGCATGTAAATCATATGCTTGGCTATTTCAGCATATGATAAGGACATTCGTTTGGAACAATATAACTGTAGTTGCAGGTGGTAGTGGTTGTAGCACTTATATTTTATTTCATAAACGTTTATATTTTAATCTTGTGTTCATACACAATGAACAGAATGGGTTTTTTTTTAATGGTTTCCCATCTATTCGATTAACCATCATGGTCCAAGTTGACCTTTACAGTTAGTCGATGTTTCGCTGTAATGTAATATATTTTTAATAATAAATTGACTAATTTTCATTTTGTGAATTAAGGGTTTTGTTTTTATTATATTTGTCAATCGCACCACTGTACTTGTAAATTTGTTTAAACCCAGCATCAAAAAACTACTTTTTATTTAATTTTTTTTAAAAATCTTGTTTCATTTCATATTGCTGCATTTGTTTCTCATTTTTATGTTCACACATTCCTGTCTGTTGCAGTTGAAGCATCTCATAACACATCTGCAGTCACTATTCCTTCCCCACAAAATCAGTATTGGGCTAGTCCTTCAAAACATTCTCATGGTGAAGGTAAATCGTATATTTATATTTAGTAGTACTTTACAGAATCGCACCCTAATTAATTTTGAATCGACTTGCCTGAAAAATAAATTTATTTTTTATAATAAATTTCTGTCAAAAATACAATGATTAAAATAAAACTATATACCTTATTGTGTTAGAAAACCATTTCTATATTTTTCGATATAAAACTATATATAAAAAGACTACTTCATATTTTTATCAAAAATACAATGTTTAGTAAAAAAAATATTTATATTTAGTACTTCAATAGATAATTGACTATACAAATTAATCATCTTGCCTGTAAAATCAGTTATTTTGGGTTAACATTTCTGTAAACATATAATGTTCAATATGAAAAAATACTACAATTTCTTACTACACGTTTCATGTCACATTTGATTTCAGTTCCAATTACAGTGAACAGTTACAATGAACAGAATGGGTTTTTTTAATGGTTTCCCATCTATTCGATTAACCATCATGGTCCAGGTTGACCTTTACAGATAGTCGAAGTTTCGCTTTAAATTAATATATTTTTTAATAATAAATTGACTAATTTTAATTTTGTGAATTAAGGGTTTTACTTTTATTATATTTGTCAATCACACCACTGTACTTGTAAATTTGTTTCAACCCAGTGTGAAAAAAATATTTTTCATTTAATATTTTTAAAAATCTTGTTTCCTTTCATATTGCTGCATTTGTTTCTCCTTTTCATGTTTCATGCATTCCTGTCTGTTGCAGTTGAGCCATCTCATAACTCCTCAACCTTTACTATTCCATTTCCACATAATCAATATTGGTCTACTCCTTCAAAAAATTCTGATGGTGAAGGTAAATCATATATTAATATTTGGTATTACTTCAAGGAATTGAACCCTAAGTAATTCGAATCGAAACACCTGAAAAAAATTTTATTTTTGAAAATAAATTTCTGTAGAAAATTCAATGAATTAATTTGATATCAAAGTATATGTAAAAAAGAACTTCATGTTTTTATCAATAATACAATGTTTAGTAAAAAAAATATTTATATTTAGTGCTCAAATAGATAATTGACTATACAAATTAATCATCTTGCCTGTAAAATCGGTTATTTGGGGTTAACATCTCTGTAAACATATAATGTTCAATATGAAAAAATACTACAATTTCTTACTACACGTTTCATGTCACATTTGATTTCAGTTCCAATTACAGTGAACAGTTACAATGAACAGAATGGGTTTTTTTAATGATTTCCCATCTATTCGATTAACCATCATGGTCCAGGTTGACCTTTACAGATAGTCGAAGTTTCGCTTAAATTAATGTAATTTTTAATAATAAATTGACTATTTTAATTTTGTGAATTAAGGGTTTTACTTTTATTATATTTGTCAATCACACCACTGTACTTGTAAATTTGTTTCAACCCAGTGTGAAAAAAATATTTTTCATTTAATATTTTTAAAAATCTTGTTTCCTTTCATATTGCTGCATTTGTTTCTCCTTTTCATGTTTCATGCATTCCTGTCTGTTGCAGTTGAGCCATCTCATAACTCCTCAACCTTTACTATTCCATTTCCACATAATCAATATTGGTCTACTCCTTCAAAATATTCTGATGGTGAAGGTAAATCATATATTAATATTTGGTATTACTTCAAGGAATTGAACCCTAAGTAATTCGGAATCGGCTTGCCTGAAAAAAATTTTATTTTTGATAATAAATTTCTGTAGAAAATTCAATGAATTAATTTGATATCAAAGTATATGTAAAAAAAGAACTTCATGTTTTTATCAATAATACAATGTTTAGTAAAAAAAATATTTATATTTAGTGCTCAAATAGATAATTGACTATACAAATTAATCATCTTGCCTGTAAAATCGGTTATTTGGGGTTAACATTTCTGTAAACATATAATGTTCAATATGAAAAAATACTACAATTTCTTACTACACGTTTCATGTCACATTTGATTTCAGTTCCAATTACAGTGAACTGTTACAATGAACAGAATGGGTTTTTTTAATGGTTTCCCATCTATTCGATTAACCATCATGGTCCAAGTTGACCTTTACAGTTAGTCGAAGTTTCGCTTTAAAGTAATATATTTTTTAATAATAAATTGACTAATTTTAATTTTGTGAATTAAGGGTTTTACTTTTATTATATTTGTCAATCACACCACTGTACTTGTAAATTTGTTTCAACCCAGTGTGAAAAAAAAATTGTTATTTAATATTTTTAAAAATCTTGTTTCCTTTCATATTGCTGCATTTATTTCTCCTTTTCATGTTTCATGCATTCCTGTCTGTTGCAGTTGAGCCATCTCATAACTCCTCAACCTTTACTATTCCATTTCCACATAATCAATATTGGTCTACTCCTTCAAAATATTCTGATGGTGAAGGTAAATCATATATTAATATTTGGTATTACTTCAAGGAATTGAACCCTAAGTAATTCGGAATTGGCTTGCCTGAAAAAAAAATTATTTTTGATAATAAATTTCTGTAGAAAATTCAATGAATTAATTCGATATCAAAGTATATGTAAAAAAAGAACTTCATGTTTTTATCAATAATACAATGTTTAGTAAAAAAAATATTTATATTTAGTGCTCAAATAGATTAGATAGACTAAACAAATTAATCATCTTGCCTGTAAAATCGGTTATTTTTGTTTAACATTTCTGTAAAACATATAACGTTTAATGTAAAAAAATACTACAATTTCTTACTACACGAATCACATTTCAATTCAATTTCAAGAAGCCTGTTTCTACAGGTCTCGTATAAATACTTCTAATATTGCAGTATAAATATAAATTGTACTCGTTTCATATTGTTTAGTGTACTCCTTTCCATGCTCTTTACATTCCTTAATTCCTTATCTGTTGCAGCTTTGAAACATCCACCCGCAAACCGTATTTCAGATGAAAATGATAGTATGTGCATGAAAACCACAGAGCATTCTGAGGAGTCAATGGAAGGTTTGAAAAAGATGCTAATGCTTAATTAGTTATTAACCTGTCTTGTAAAATCGTTAATTTTAAATAATTTATTTCTTTAAAAATACTTTGCTTAATATAAAAAAAAACTGGATTTTTCTTTACTAGATTTCATAATTCCGCAGACTCTCGATAATTCATGGTTGGTTGTGGTTCATGTGATTTGGATTATATATACAGGTGGTAGTGGTTGTATCACTTATATTTTATTTCATAAACGTTTATTTTAATATTGTGTTAATATACAGTGAGCAGGATGGGTTTTTTTAATGGTTTCCCATCTATTCGATTAACCATCATGGTTCAAGTTGACCTTTACAGTTAGTCGAAGTTTCGCTGTAAATTAATATATTTTTTAATAATAAATTGACTAATTTTGATTTAGTGAATTAATCGTTTTGCTTTTATTATATTTGTCAATCGCACCACTGTACTTGTAAATTTGTTTCCTTTCATATTGCTGCATTTGTTTCTCCTTTTCATGTTTCATGCATTCCTGTCTGTTGCAGTTGAGCCTTCTCATATCTCTTCAACCTTTACCATCCCATTTCCACATAATCAATATTGGTCTAGTCCTTTAAAACATTCTGATGATGCAGGTAAATCATATATTTATATTTAGTAGTACTTCAGAGAATCGAACCCTAATTAATTTGGAATAGGCTTGCCTAATAATAAAATTAATTTTGATAACAAAATTCTGGAAAAATTCAATGAATTAATTTGATATCAAACTATATGAAAAAAAAGAACTTCATATTTTTATAAAAAATGCAATGTTTAGTAAAAAAAATATTTATATTTAGTACTTCAATAGATAATTGATAATAATTCAATAGATAAATTAATGATCTTGCCTGTACAATCTGTTATTTTGGGTTAATATTTCTGTAAAACATATAATGTTTAATGTAAAAAAATACTACAATTTCCTTACTACATGTTTTCAGGTCACATTTGAATTCATTTCCAAGAAACCTGTTTCTACAGGCCTGGCATAAATGCTACTAATATTGCAGTCTAATTATAGAATTATACTTGTTTCTTATTGCGTAGCGTAACATTCCTTTCCATGCTCTTAACATTCCTTTATTCCTTATTTGTTGCAGCTTTAAAACATCCACCCGCAAACTGTTTTTCAGATAAAAATGAAAATATGTGCATGGATATCTCGGAGAGTTTTGATGAAGCAATGGAAGGTTTGAAAAAGTTGCTAATGCTTAATAATATAATACATCATTTATACATATTAATTAGTTATCAACCTGTCTAGTAAAATCTTTAATTTTAGGTAATCTATTTCTTTAAAAATTCTTTGCCTGATATAAAAAAAACTGGATTTTTCTTTACTAGATTTAATAATTCTGCAGACTCTCGATAATTCATGTTTGATTGTGTTTCACTTGATGTTGATTATCTACGAGGTACTAAGAAAATAATTATATTTCTTAATAAGTAATATTTTTGGTTAATCATTACAACCAAATAGTAAGCAAGTAAATGATAAGCTTGGCTTTTCAGTTGGCCATTCGTTTAGAACAATATAACTGTAGTTATAGGTGGTAGTGATTGTATCACCTATATTTTATTTTATTTCATGAACGTTTATTTTTTAATCTTGTGTTAGTATACAATGAACAGGATGGGTTTTTTAATGGTTTTCCTTAATTCAGTTAATCATCATGATACAAGTTGACCTTTACATTTAGTCGAAGTTTCACTGTAAATTAATGTATTTTTTAATAATAAATTGACTAATTGTGATTTGTTGAATGAAGGGTTCTGCTTTTATTATATTTGTCAATCGCACCACTTTACTAGTAAATTTGTTTTAACCCAGTGCGAAAAAAGTATTTGTCATTCAATATTTTAAAAAATCTTGTTTCCTTTCATATTGCTGCATTTGTTTCTCCTTTTCATGTTTCATGCATTCCTGTCTGTTGCAGTTGATCCATCTCATAACTCCTCAACCTTTACCATTCCAATTCCACATAATCAATATTGGTCTAGTCCTTCAAAACATTCTGATGATGAAGGTAAAACATATATTTACATGTAGTAGTACTTTAGAGAATCGAAACCTAATTAATTTGAAATCAGCTTGCCTGAAAAATTAATTTAATTTTGATAATAAATTTCTGTAAAAAATACAATGATTAATATTAAACTATATACATTATTGTATTAGAAAAGCAGTTCTATATTGATCCGATATCAAATTATGTAAAGAAAGTACTTCATATTTTTATCATAAATGCAATGTTTAGTAAAAAAAATATTTATATTTAGTACTTCAATAGATAATTGACTATACAAATTAATCACCATGCCTGTAAAATCCGTTATTTTGGGTTAACATTTCTGTAAAACATATAATGTTTAAGGTAAAAAAATACTACAATTTCCTTACTACACGTTTTCAAGTCACATTTGAATTCAGTTCCAAGAAACCCGTTTCTACTTGTCTGGCATAAATACTCCTAATATTGCAGTCTAATTATAGAGTTATACTTGTTTCTTATTGCTTAGTGTACTGCTTTCCATGATCGTTACATTCCTTATCTGTTGCAGCTTTAAAACATACACCCGCAAGCAGTGTTGATACAAATGAAAGTATGTGCATGGATATCACAGAAAATCCTGAGGAGCCAATGGAAGGTTTGAAAAAGTTGCTAATTATTAACCTGTCTTGTAAAATCGTTAATTTTAAGTAATTTATTTCTTTAAAAATATTTTGCTTAATATGAAAAAAGCTGGATTTTTGTTTACTAGATTTCATAATTCCGCAGACTCGATAATTCATGGGTGGTTGTGGTTCATGTGATTTGGATTATCTACGAGGTACTAGGAAAATAATTATATTTATTAATAAGTAAAATTTTTGCTTAATTATTACAACCAAATAGTATGCAAGTACATGATATGCTTGGCCATTTCAGCATATGGTAAGAACATTCGTTTAGAACAATATAACTGTAGTTGCAGGTGGTAGTGGTTGTAGGTATCACCTATATTTTATTTTATTTCATAAACAATTATTTTTTAATATTGTGTTAATATACAGTGAGCAGGATGGGTCTTTTTAATGGTTTCCATTCTATTCGATTAAACATCATGGTTCAAGTTGACCTTTACAGTTAGTCGAAATTTTGCTGTAAATTAATATATTTTTTAATAATAAATTGACTAATTTTCATTTTGTGAATTAAGGGTTTTGCTTTTGTTATATTTGTCAAACGCACTACTGTACTTGTAAATTTGTTTCAACCCGGTGTCAACAAAATATTTTTCATTCAATATTTTTAAAAACTTTGTTTCATTTCATATTGCTTCATTTGTTTCTCCTTTTCATGTTTCATGCATTCCTGTCTGTTGCAGTTGATCCATCTCATAACTCCTCAACCTTTACCGTTCCAATTCCACATAATCAATATTATAGGCCTTCAAAACATTCTGATGATGAAGGTAAAACATATATTTACATGTAGTAGTACTTTAGAGAATCGAACCCCAATTAATTTGGAATCGGCCTGCCTGAAAAATTATCAAAAATGTGTGATTAATAATAAAAATTGTTTTTCACATTTAGAAATTATTTAATGCTTAAAAGGCTGCATGTGTTTAGAGTATTTTAATAAACGGGAAAATGTTGAACTTATAATAATATTTATAAAGCTGATATTTTAATGATTAAATGTTATGTGTTTGTTTTTCAACAATCACCGCAATATCCTTACATTCGTGGGTTTCTTTCTTATAAGTTTTTTCACAGTATTATTAGAAATAGTTCAGTATAATTTTTTGTTCTATTTAGTTATTCGTTGCATGGAAATATGCAAAATTAAATACAATACATCTCCGCATTGGTTTTTTTATATATTTATGTAAATATACTTCATTTCCTATAAAACCTTCCAAATTAGAAAGAAAATGAATATTTTATACGCATTTTGTGCACTGCGGTTACACACCTGTTACCCCACCCTTTGTTACGTTTTACTTTGAAAATGTGAAAATTTACATTTCAATTTCAACTTCTGCTGTATACCAAAAATGGTAAACAGTTGACTGTCAACATCACTGTCACATAGTAGACTATATACTATGTAGTAGGCGAATCATGTTTTCAGTATTTTTTTTTTCATTTAAATATTAAATGTCAAGTACACAAAACTGCCTATTAAAATTTTCAAAAAATACGAATTGAAAAAGGTTTAAATATATAACCATTTACTTTTGTAAACTAGTGTTAAGACATTGGTTAACGACAAATAAATATTGATCATTATTACTGAACTGAAGTCATTGTTAGCAGGGTATATCAACTTTTAGTCAGCGTTAACTGGCATTGATGTCGAAGCGCGATAGCGTTAACATCCTCATCTAATTTCAAACATTGAATGAAGAGCATTAAATTTTGTTTTAATTTTAATGCTGTTTAAAAATTCAAGTGCTGTATTTGGGCATTTTAAAAAATTTGTAAACAAATATGATTTAAAGTAGTGTATGGTGATTTTTAACCTAGACTGCATTATACGTTTTTAAAGGTTGTAAAGTATTTAGCGATTGGATATTGACAGGTGAAGGCCACAGTTACGTAGTTCTTAATATAAATATATTTTTAATGACATTTTTTCTTAAAATTTGTCTCCCGATTGATTTTCTTTAACGCACAAATACTTAACTGATTAAATTGAATTAACTCATTAATTTTTTCATGCTGGGCTCCTACTGCTGTAGGATCTAAACATGCTTGCAAAATTTCATCATTGTAATTACTGCTGTTTTAGAGGTACTGTGATGAATGAGTAAATGAGAGAGCTATGTACTTTTATATTAAATGTACAAACTAGTAATTATTAATAATTTTATAAATATTTGTAAATGTTGTTTATGCTGTTATTGCTGAGCTAAATGCTTGTTTAATAAGAAAGTAATTTGTAGATTCAACTTGTTCAAGCTTCCATGATACACAATTTTATGTTTCAGTAACGGTAACCCAAAGCCAGTGTACCTTATCCCATTCTCCTAACAGTGAATGTAACCCTAACCTAAACAGTGAGCATAGTGAAATTGGTAAAAGGTTAGTAAACTGTCCATTTACTTTGTTAATCATAATGTTTATACATACCATCTATAGGTATAGGCAATAGTTATAGTCTAATATTATATACGTTAATTTAAAAAAAGGCGTTTATTTATGGTTCTGGAATGTTGGTAGGATTGTTGCAAGTCTGTCTTGTTTATAACCGTAATAGATTAATCCTGTTTCAAGATTCAGTGGTATCGTGAATCAATATTGGAATTAACTACTCCATAGTTTATACCAATGTTTCCTATTTGTAGTAATCAGTTTTAAAAAATGTTAGTCTCTCTCTACCTACATAATATAGTATATTATTAGTGTGTTATATCTCGATGATATATTCACCTTATGTTTAGCACAATACCTAGTTGAGGCTGAATTTGCATCAGTTTGTTTGATGGAAGGGAAATAGTAAAATACTGTTTATTTAAAAAATGATATTAAATATTTTAAAAAATAATTTGACTACGGAGTTATAGAAGTTAAAGCAATACTTTAAGCTTTGTATTTATAATTTGTTTTTATAATGCTGTTCATTTTTATAATGCCGTTTCGTTTTTATAATGCTGTTCATTTTTATAATGCCGTTTCGTTTTTATAATGCTGTTCATTTTTATAATGGTGTTTCGTTTTTATAATGCTGTTAATAGAAGTATAAGAACAAACATATTTTTGTAATATAATTGTACTAATTAAAAATTTTGTTTTATGGACTATAGCAACTTCACTGGATGCTATAGTCCATGCAAGACTAACTTTCTTCCAGTATCTTCCTTCACTTCTTACGATTCACTACATGAATCCATCACTTGCACAAATCTTCTCTTTTCTGTCCTCTGTGTTTGTTTTACAATAATCATTTCGGTAATCTCTATGTCCCTAACCAACTCCAATCTCATTATGCCTCGACCAGCTAATAGAGTAGATATAGTTCATGATCTCATGATTTGCCTGTTTGTAACATACACAGGTCATCATTGGTCCTTCAATATGTAAAATACCAAATTTTATTTCTGCAGTTAGATTTGACTGTTACAGGGTTTACTCTACATTGGCAGTTGAAAAACTCTTAATATTTGTGATTGGATTTGAAGTGATTGTTTTATTATATTATGTAAATTGTGTCATTTTTGTAGATAAAATGAAGACGACATTGGTCAAACTTTTTTAACACCATGTTATGTATGGATTTTCATGATGTTTTTAACATAATATATTTTTAATAATTGATATTAATTGTTAATATAAATTGTTTTTTGTTAGTTTAAAAATTTTTTAATATGTTTTATTATATTTGAAGTGATTGTCTTATTAAAAACTATGGAAAGTGTGTTATTTTTTGAAATAAACTTCATGAGACATGTTTTTAGTTTTTGCACAATAGAAGAAGGGAAAATAAAAAGTGATTGTCTTATTATATTATGTAGATTATGCCATTTTCGTAGGTAAAATGAAATCTTTGATTACACTGTATAACACAATTTTATGTATGGATTTTTATGATGTTTTTAATATAAAATATTATTAATATTGATTAATTAATATGTAAATTTGTTATTGTAAGTTGTTGTCTGTCTTTTAAAATTGTTATAGATATAATGTGAGTGTTTTGTCTAAAAATATCTTTTAAAGTTTGATTTGAAATTAAATATAGCCTTGCTACTTGTACAGCAGGTAACTATTATTTCTGGCAAGCAATCAATGTTCATTATAACTTGTGTTCTTTGCATTTGTCTGAACAGAGCGTGTTGGGAGCTGGTAAAGGGAGGTCCGCCTTTTTATCTGAGGTAAATAAGTTATTTTCTCATTTTTCGTATTTATAGGGACGCCTAGTCAAGGACAGGGACAAAACATAGATAGCACTGTTCGTGGAAGTCAGCGATCTCGTCGAGCACCACCACCACCATCATCAACTCCAAGATCTTTGATTTCCACGAAGAACAACAGAGACACATCGTTTACACAATTTGCAGTAATAGATGATGAGAACGTTTCCGCCCTTCAGCAAGTTACTAGAGGAGGAGGAGGTAAAAGTTTAGGCCCGTTTCATTGTGTACTTATTCTGTTGTGCTCATATGTTAAGTCAGTTATTTTTTTAAATATAAAAATTGAAATACAGTAGACCCTTGGTTAATGGGACTCCCAATTAGCAGAAATTTTAATTATCAGAACTAAAATCATATATGCAGCGGCTGTTTGGAAGTCGAAAAGTTTGTAACTCTAAAAGCATAATGTTCAATGCACATGAAATTAAAACAGTACACTTGTAAGAAAGACATTGAATTAAGGTTATTTAAATAAAATTATATAAAGAAATTAATTAATTTGTGGAATATAATTTATTAGAGTCCAACCTTGGACCAGTTGTATATCGGTGATAACATTTTTTATTCTGATACGCTTTACTGTAAAATAAATTTGATAGTCCGCTATTACAATTGCATTACTGTTTTACAATCCTGGAAAGGAAGAAGAGACAGACAGAGGTTATGTTTGCGTAGAAATTAATGTTCAGAGTAATTTTGTGTATATCTGCGTAAGGGAAAGGTTTTATGTGCTTAAAGTTGTCAGCTTAGTAACTACATGTGATTTTTAATGTCGTAAAGTCCGATTTTTGCAAACAAATCTGATTATTTGTTATAAATGATACTATTTGATTGGATACTGTTGATTTGCGAAGCAGATATATTATTCATTGTAAACATAACATTGTGCATTAACAAGTTACATGAAAGGTATGCTGACAGATTGCAGTGTTACATAGGTATTGTCACATGCTGCATGTTTTGTTTTGAAGTTTAACAATTGCAAACGAAATTTCAATAAGATCTAATAATGTTAAAGTGAGGAATGGATATTTGAGTATGTTAATATAACATCAAGATGTTAAAAGTAATACATACAGTACAAAATCCTTTTACACACAGTATTCTGATGTATTTATAAACTGTTATTTACAATATAAGTTATTCGGTTTGTTTATGCACTAAACCAAACGTAGATTTACTGAAGAAATTATTTACAGTTGCAGAACTTGTTAAACACTTGTCACTCCACCAAATTGAGGATTGACTATATAATACAGTGTGGTAATGTGCAAAATCATGTATTTTTTGCCAGCCTCACATTCACTAGTTGTAACCTTTTTGTGGAATCAAACCCCTGCTGTTGATGAGGGATTACTGTAATATTATATTCATATTTTGATAAAAATTACAGCATAGTAACCTCACAATATCCATGACCTTTTTTTACCCAAGGTAGATATAGTCAATGTGTATGGACATTTATGTAAAGTAGATCCCTCATACTTAAAAGTTTAAGTCTATTTCATTGTTTACTGATTCTGTTGTAGTCATGTTTAACAAAGCTTCTTTCTGGTATTTTCTGCATCTTACCCTTTGTGCTGTATTTTTGAAAAAAAACCATGATTATCAAACGTTCTCCTTATCCAAAAAACTGTTCTCCCTATATACATCCGATAATCGAGGGTCTACTGTAGCTAAAAAGAATGGTGATCTAAAAATGTCTTTTCAACTAGTTTTACAAATTGTAAGATGTAATTTAAATTTTTAAAACCAAACATTGAGTTATTTGTTCTAATATTAGCACAGATCTTACTCTCTGGGTTTGCAAAGGCAGAATCTAAGAAGTATTCTGTGTGTCACATCAAGAGTGAGTTCAGATAAGCTGACGACGTTGTTACCTTGAATAAAAACAAAATTAAAGGACCATCAAACAGGTTTTATTTTATATGGTAGTTTTTCTTTTAAATTTCATGCAATTTTGTTTCTAATGGCAACATTCACATGCTTGACCATTAGATGCAATATAATGGTCTTGTAAAAGATGCAGTATAATTTATTTATGTTCTTGGTCAGCGTCAAATATTTTTATATAATATAGGGTGTTTACCGGAAACCGCATGTTTTGTATTGGGCAGTACAAGGCAAGTAGTGGGGGGATGGCAGTTGTGGGCAGGGAAGGCCCTATTGTGTAAAGGGGAGTTGGCAGTTTCAGTTACACTCAAGATGTGGGACCTTGAGCACCGAATTTTTTTTATGAGACGATTTTACGCTAACAGTAAGTTCCAACAAGACTTTCAATATACCAAAGTGTGGGCCGATTTCCGGATCATAACACAATTTTGAGGTGGATGCATAATGTGAACACAACGGGATCATTGATGAAAAAAACCCTTCAGGGCAGCAAAACCATTCATACACATGAGAATGTTGAGCGTGTGCACGTCACCACGTTGGAGAGACCCAGCCATTTGCTAAGGAAGTGAGTCTCAAACCTCCGCATTTCTGCCTCTATGGTAAGGCCTTTTGATTAAAGACCCCAAATTCCATCCGTATATAAGGCCCACACTGCTTGAATTTCGATGTAACGTGTCCGACAAGCTTTTTCTCCTGGAAAAGTAATCTCTTGTTTTAAAGATGTTCCTTCTTGGCCCTCCCCCGGCCTCCCAATATGACGATCCTGGTTTGGGGTTTCTTGAAATCACTATTTACGTTGAAAAACCACATACATTGCCAGAGTTGAAGGAAACTATCCGAAGGGAAATCCAAGCCATTCCACGAGAAATGTTACAAGATTCAGTGCGTAACTTCAGGGAACATCTGGAAATATGTGTTCAATCGGAACGGTGTCATCTACGCGATGTTATTTTTGCTACTTTATTTTTTGTAAGATTTTCTTAAAATTCCGAGTTTGTAGAACACATTGTTTAAAAAAAAATAAAGTTTTTGGTTCAAAATTAAAAAATGTGTGGCTTTTTGAAAACATGCGATTCCCGGTAAACACCCTGTATAAGGTGGTGTTTATTCAAAACTGGCTTTGTCTTATAGCATAATAAGGGCAGGACCTTATTTTATTTAAAAAAGATGATTCCTGGATTTGCATGAAACAGTATGTTTCATTTGTATGTACAGTACGGTCATTCGTTCTTAGCATTTGGAAAAAAGCTGTAAAACGATATTTTCACCCCTCCACAGATGAAAAGAAGCATATGGTTCATAAAATAGACTGCGTGTGTAACCTTTAGATAAGGTATTTCTACACCGTGTTGTAACCTCAAACCCTGGCCTATGTGTTACAAAATTAGTATTTCTACTGTTGGTAGCAACCAGAATTATTTAAAATTTCACTGTGGTTCCTTATCTACACCCGGATGATATGCAGATTAAATAATGTGTTGGTTTTACCGAATCTCAAAATTCAGCAATTTGTGTAACATACACGTAACATAGTCTGTTTACATTATGAAAGTTTATTTAAAAATACTGTAGGATTTATATATGCTTTGTTATATATTTTAAAACCATATAGTTTATATTATAATATATTTTTGTATGTTTGATTGACTATAGCTCATTTTGTCGATAAAGGATTATTGTCTCAGATAAGCTGTGTCCCTAAAAACCTCCGTATTTGTAAAAATTCAAAGCTCTAAGTCTGAAAAAATACAGTTATTATTGTTTTTTTTTTTATTTATATTTTTTTTATAATATAATATTTTATATATAATATGTGTAATTGTGATTGAATCTATTTTATCATTAGCTTCTGCTTGCTTCTCTTCTCTCAGTACACCTATTATATCTTGCAGAATCTTCTCAATTTTATTGGTTTTAGATGACATGGTGTTATTAACAGATGTTTCTTTTTGTGGATGGGATTGTGTATTAACTTTTTCGCTGCAGGTGAAGAATGTCAATATTCAGCGCTCTGTCTTTTCTCTTCTAGGCCATAATAATGGACCTGTGACTCATGCCCAGTTACAATATTCAAAAGAAAGTTGTCGCCTTGCTCCCAAAATTTTAATCAATGCTGATTGATCTCATCTATGAGACAGTGTGGTACCCACTGTACACAGATATTATGTTATCCCAACTGATCAGTAATGAAGCCGGCACATTCCTTAGATATTGTGATATTGTTTGTGACATACCTTTGAGTGATTCACTAGTTATTTTTAATCAAATGCTCGACAAATTTGCAATGATTATTGTCAGTAGCAGTGATCGGATGTCCACTGTACGTTTCATCAACAATTATGGCTTTTCTAGGCTTGCAATTACGAAATTTTATCTGTTGATTAATAGTAGACGTATAAACAGCATCGTCACCTTAAACAGCCTTTAAAGGTCGATGAATCTCAGTAGGAGTAATTTTTTCAGCAATTAAAAGTTCGATAACAGCACACTGTTTAACTCGTGTTGACATATCACGAGAACACGTCTTCATATTTCCACGGTTCAAAATACAATGGATGAATGCAAGGCCATCAAACCGTGCATGCGTATAGAGGAGGAATGTTACTTCCAAAAGCCACCTGGCATGCTGAAAGTCATGTTGTTCGGGTTCTACAAGTCTGTGTGCATTACTTCTCAGCCTACCTGTATACTTTGCTCTTACAGAAGTAATAAAAGTAACAAATGAATAAGTGTGTAAATAATAATTATTAGATACATATTTCTCTCCCAGTGTTCCCATTATTACAGTAAACAGAATTTTTGCTTTATTGCTGAGCAGCGCAAGCATCGAAATGTAGCATAATTTTATTTTATTAATGAGTCTGTCATGTTGTCACCTGCTATAAATTGTTATCCATGTTTTCATTTGCAGATTTTGCAGTTTAAATATAAATAACTTTAAAGTTTAAATAACTTTAAAGTTTAAATAACTTCAAATATAAAATGCAGTACTCATGTATTTGTATTTGATGCTTACAATGACTATCAACCCTTTGTACTCGAATAGCAAGTCCCATTCTCAGTTAACATTGAATATTTACTGTGTTATACAATATTGACAGCTTGGATGGTCAGAGGCTGGCCGTTTATTTTTCTGGTTCATCTCGGACGTCATGTTGATCGTACTGCTTCAGCAGTTCGGAATTGTTTTTCACTACAATCTAAAAATGTTCAATTAAAAAACAGGATATATATTTTTATTTATGATTGTTTTGGTTTAGTTGTAAGTATATAATTATAATTTTTTTTTTAATTTATTGTTACAATAGTTCAACAAAAGATCTTTTTTTAACTTTCACTTATATTTTTAATTTTTTTACAGAATAGCATTTGCTGTAAAAGGCCATGCTACATATTAATGAATGCCTTTCTAGAGTTATTATTGCACTGCAACCTTTGTAGATCTGTTGTGCCACCTTTCTGTATTCCTTAGGTGCTCAGTTACGGGTTTTTTCATAATATCTAGGATTTGGAGAGGATTCAAGATGGGAAACTCCCCAATTTTCAAATTGGTGACTTCCCAGTTTGTTATTGAGGTGCTTGTAGATGCTTGCTTTAACTAATTCCCTTTCAGTCACCCACTACTCTTGACCCTTACTCAAGGAGGAGGGTATGCCTCATTTGGCCTGCTTTTTCTTGTTCAGTGCTCATCCTATTTACGTTCTTGCTCATGTTCCTATGAGTAGCCAGTGTAATGATATTCCCCACACAGAGCCTCGCATGCATGGGTAAGACTACGCTATACTTGGACATTACCAGGTTTCCCAGGGCTCCATTTGATGCACGAGTGTCATTAACTCCATCAGCACGGGTCATTTTACACTTTAGAGTTAGCCATGTTATAGTTTTTTTTGTTTAACGTCCGACTATTGTGCACATTTGGGCTAGTGCAGACGATGGGATGATTTATAGTGTATGAAAATGTGAAGCCCTGGCTGGGAATCGAACCCAAGTTCTCAGGGTAATATGTATTACATGTGTGGCTCGAGTAGATGAGTGGAAAATTAAAAGGGAGGTGGGACATAAAAACTTAAAACTTTTGAAGAATTTAATTGTTTTTGTTAATTTCATTGCATAGTTTCTAACACAGGTTTGTTTTGGATTTGGATTAAGCACATTTTTGGAGTAGCAATGTACGTATGGTTTGTAGTTTATTTTGATCTCTCATTCTACAAACAGCAACAGCTTTGTTTTTGAAAAAACTATTATCCTCTTCACTGGTTTCATAACCTCAGTCTTTATAATAGTCCCACTGACCTTTTTTACATACGGTTGTTTTTTAAAAAAATATATTAAGCGTAATGAACACATTTAATGATCTTACATTCAGCTTGACATACAGTAGATAGTAAGACAAAAGTAACAAATCTTGATTTGCTAGGCCATGTGTGCAATGTACAAAGAATTCACCCGAACCACTGTCAGCTTCCACCTGAACCAGCCAATATTTATGTATGGTGGGCATTGCTTTTTATTACAGACAGGCAAACTTTAAGTGAGTTGCACAGAAAAATCAACAGACGATGCAGCGTTTGAACCTGCTCATGTCTAATACACTATAATAACTAAGTATATGGCCTTAGACCACTTAGCCATTTGACCAACTAACGTTCGGTAATATTAAACAACTTATGGTTTACTGCTTGATTTTTAAAAAAAATTATGTTTGTAAAAAAATTGTCACAGCCTAAGAACAATGAGATTTTATTAATGTAAAACAGTTTTTTTATAATCGGACATTGGGATTCAATGGGCGAAGCAGTATTCGAACTGTTTTGTTTTAAGTTGATGTTGATATTTAGATTTTTTTTGCGATTAATGTGGAAGTGCAGTAATTAAATTTTCCATTGTAGTAAATTGCAAAGAATCGTTACGGATTATTATTGTTTAGTGATGTTATTTTCATTAAATCATTATTGACTAATTTGCACAGAAAAATTAATTTTTGTTTTTAGGAATTACTTTGGCCTCTCAGTGGAAGTCTCAATTTGATGATTCTGAGGAGACGACAGATAATGAATGGAAGGGTGAAAACTTGCCTAGTCCAGAGCATCGTATAACTTCATCGCAGGTACATTATAGTATTTATGAGTTCAAATGGTAGATTCAGTTCTACTGTTGGGGACTATTGCTAATTCTCATTGTTTTTTTTTTTTTATTAGACTAGAAAATTGTATTTATTTTTAAATTTGTACATTCCTTTTATATAATAAGTTAATGCGTGTCTCTGTTGTTCTGTCAAGCTTTATGTTTTTATAGTATCAAATTTTATTCTGATTGTTGTTATAATTAAGATTTTTATTCTGATTTGTTCTGTTTTCAAAATGATAACATAATTTTTTTAAATTAAAATTTGTGTTAGTTGTAATCTGAATTTTTTTTAAATTAAAATTTGTGTTAGTTGTCATCTGAAATTTTTTTAAATTAAAATTTGTGTTAGTTGTCATCTGAAATTTTTTTTAAATTAAAATTTGTGTTAGTTATCATTTGAAATTTTTTAAATTAAAATTTGTGTTAGTTGTCATCTGAAATTTTTTTAAATTAAAATTTGTATTAGTTGTCATCTGAAGTATAAGGTTTCTCCTTTATTTTATTTAAAAAATTAAATGATTGTTACTGCCTGTCAGTTATATGTTAAATTGGTTTGTTACAAAATAAGTTATAATGTGCTTCTTTTTTATGTTAATGTTACTGCTTTCATGTTTAATTTAACGCTAGTTTGTTTACTGTTTCTTCATTATGCTTGTTAATTTTAAAATGGAAATGTTTGCTTTCATATTAAACTTTGCTGTTTTTTTTCATTTCCAAAGGAAAAGGATTAAATAATCAATTGCATTTTAATTAAATTGAATTAATTTTGTAATGCATGTTCATTTATTTTAAAAAAATGTCAAATATCTACTAGCATTTTGTAAAATATGAGTTTTCCTTATCTTCTTTTCTTGTCAATTCGTGTTATATATAGGACAAAATACTGTCTGTTAATTTTAATAAATTGTTTTCTTTGTTCATTTTAAATGTATTTATTTTTCTTGCACTTTAACCTGATTTCCTTACTTTTTACCAATCCCAAAATAATCCCTAACTCTTCAGAGTAATCCTGTGAACCTTCAGCATGAAATTGTCTGTCTATCATCCCTTTTTAATTTTCATAAACATATCTGTAGCCTTCATTAATACATGTTTTGTAATAGTACAGTCGACCTTGGTTATAACGCGGTTGAAGGGACGAAACGTATATGAGCGCTCTAAACGAGATAGCGTTGTAACCGAGTTTATAGTAAATGAGTTTGTAAATAGCAGAAATACTGTATGTAGCGAAAGAAAAACATACTTTGTACTTTATACATATTTAATGGCTAATTTATTATATATTTACATATTACATATATACAGTAGGTTGATTTAATTTTTTCTGTAGAACTCTATATGCCACGAACTGTTGAACCAGCCAACCCAAATTTTCAACACACATCGATTTGTTCTTCACCTTTCTCTAAGCATGCGATTACTTCAACTTTTTAAATCAAATGATAAAGCTTTTCTTTTTGACATAATGTATGCAACAACTGAAACATAACTAACACTGACTATCATACTGCTAGAGTACAGTGTAGTATGTATACAGGCAACACAATGCGTACACTGTTGTGAGGGTTCATGAGATTGAAGCTTTACCTCAATAAGGAGTACAGTGTGTGAGAGAGACGGAGAACGCTTTTGCGGGAATGACAAAATTTACATTGTTTGTTTAGCCTGCAACAAAATTTAATGGAAGGGACCGTTTCTATTCTTAACCTTATTCTAAAAATAGAGCAGAAATTGTATTTGAATGAGAGTGACTATAGGTCAGCAGCTTAGAAAACTGCTAAGAGCACCAGTGGGACAGAGAAAAAATGTGCAAGTGAGAGATCTTATCGCCACTCTGTCACCATAGCTTTTCCCTTTTCCTTCACTATCGCTGAGTAGGAACAGTTTCTAGACTCAGATTGGCAGGCTCTGTGTCACTGAACTGTTGGAGGGGAATTCTCCCATACACAAGAAATTCTCGCGTAGGCTGTTTACTGAGTGGCTGGACTATAACAGCAGTGGGTCAGCATTATGTCCGAATTCACATGCAATATAACCAAGCCTAAAATATATGTACGTAGAATATTGGGGTATTATGAAAATAGCACTATAACCGTGTAGCTTTCTAACCAATGGCGTTATAACCAAGGTCGATTGTATATGTGCTGTATTAAAAATAATTGTAAATTAACACTAGAACAATGTATTTGACCTTCTAAAAACATTGGTGGATGTCATATTCATTGCATGTTCCAGAATACAGTTATTCGTGCAAATCTTCGGATTACTGTTGGTGTATGTGTTCGTTCGTATATTATAAATATGTGTATGTTTGTGGTGTCTGCAAATTAAATGTCACAGTTTTCCTATTATATCCATTGTCAATAGTTTAAAAAATAGTTTTATTTGTGTATATAATACGTTTGCTTTAATACTTTTTAAACCGTTTTATTTTTAATTACAAGAAGTATTTTTGTAAAACAATTTTCTACGCTGAACGTAATACTGCTTAAACTATTTTTAAAAAATCTTTACTTGTAAAAAGTTCTGAATACAGAATCAGTTTATCGTCTTGTCTTCACCTAATGTCCCTTGCCTATTTTTTCATTTATTTCTTCAGATGTCCCTTCCAAACCATCACCGTTCAAGTGAATGCTTAATTTTAACAAAGTTGATGTTAGACTTGAATGTTGTAGTTAATTTATTCAATACATAGATGATAATAAAATAGAACAAATAATTTTTTTTAAAGTGATTCCACAACATAAATTGTTTTGAAATGAAGTGTCATCATATGTTTACAATTAATAAAATTGTTTCAGATTTCAAAATAGCAGATCCAAGATGATATCAGTTAAAACTTCATTTGGTAATAAAGATAGAAAAATTACCGAAATATAACATGATTTTTGATATATGATAAAATGATTTTTTTAAATATTACGTACGTTATTCTTCCTTTCCTCTGTCAATATTGTTCTTCTTTATGCTGTTTGGATAGTCTCAAAATTTATTATTTCACTTACCTGTTTTTAAAATGTTACTCAAATGTTAGAATAATTATAGTATTATTATTGTTTATTCGGGGACATTTGCCTTAATTTGTGCTTATAAAGGAATACATGAAATTTCAAGAGTATGAATTAAATCTTGTCAAGTGCCTAACGTAAACATAAGCCTAGATGCAAAGGTGTATGTTAAAAGTACTTCAAAACACCCATGGCAGATCCCTCAGTGGTGAAACCAGGAATAAAACTAAGGCTTACGTGAGATTAGGAAACCATAAATTACAAAGAAAAAAGTTTTATACAATAGCTGACAAATATCCTATCAGAAAATGGTGTGCAGGGAAATAGTAAATAACTGACTGATGTTTGTATTCGCCAACACAGGTTTTAGATTAAATTATCAAAGTATTGACACCTACTGGTCCCCCCTCTCAGTTTATGACATCAACTCTAAATTATGTGATTCCTAAACACCACTGATTTCAGTCTTATAATAACAAAATGTTTTGGAAAAATTTATCAGCAATGTTGTCCTAATCTAGCCATAAATTACTTTATACTGCTAAGAACTACTTTGTACCCTTCATTGTGATACATAGTGGTTTGATTATTTTGTATTAATATTACTGTTAGCATTAAGTATAAGTTGTCTCACAATATTGTAGAAGAGGTGTGGTTAACAGGCGTTAAGGTAGGTAAATACTGAATCTACTATCTACACATACATAACGGTAAAAATTTTTAATTAATTGGTTTCTTTCAATAATAATTTTTTTTAAGCTGTTTTATTAAAATGAATTTGTAGTTAACTTTGTCCGTCTTTTAACACTATGGATGGTTAAGGCTCCCACACATCATCACGGCTATGGTGACGATCAGATGTAATTTATTAGTTAGATCTGTGTATTCAGACAGGTACAGCCTGACATTTAATTTTGCAGCGTTCACAGCGTCAGAACATGCCTTGCTTAATTTACCCGTTGATCACGGTATAACTTTTTCAAACATAACAAAAAAACTTTTTGAATATGTAAAAGTATTTTATATCATCCATTCCTTCCCAAATATGAAAATATTAAAAAGAATAATATTATGGCATTAAGTAGGAGAATTATTAAAATGACTTTTATTTCATATTGAAATTGATAAATTACCTGATATTATGATATATATGATAGATATAATGTATTTTAACGTGTAATACAAAACTTAAACTTTAAAATCCTCTAAAATAAATTCTGACGACCAATAAAAAAAATATTAGACCCATACAATCTTAAAGTATTTGTGAAATTGCACCTGTAGGCTATTAAAATTTTTCTCTTTAATTTTCTGTGTTACTGACGTCTTTTGAGGTTATAATAGGATGTTGGTTTTTAGTTTTTATTCTTGAATTTACGATTACTAATCAGGCTATTTTTGATAAATAGTAAGGAGATAATTGTTTAACAAAGGGCAATTACAATGACGTTTGTGAGAATTCTTGTTCGCAATAAGCCGTGTATTTTATTTATTTAAACCATAAAACCTTTTGCAGTAGATTTATTGTATTCGTGTTCTTCACTGCCACTGCCTTCTTTGCTACCTTAGTGTTTGGGAGCCTTTACGTTTACTATTAATTAATGGTGGAGTAACAGAGCTCTAAAGCTTGACTCCTGTTAACATAAAATAAAAGTTATGTTAAGGGAAGCCGTAATAAATTAATAATATCATAAATCTTACTGTATTATTTATTAAAATTATAAATATAATTATATCTTGTGATGGATACCATGTAATAATTAATTTGCACAAAATCAACGTTATATCAAAGAAATCATACAAGGCAGGTATGTTCTAAAAATATGTTTCTCTTGTAGGTATTGCTTTGCTGTGTAGGGTAACCTTAATAAAATGAAAGGGAACAGACGGTAGAGGGATGATTGCTTTGTTGAAAGAAACTAAGAATTTTATCTAGAAGGCACCCGATTCTTAACCCATGTGAAAATGCAAATCTCACTTGAAATCTACTTGCTTGTCATTTCTTAACCTTGAGTGTAAGGGTACCTTTCATGGAATTCATGACAATAAGCCATGGAACATATTTGTAAGCCTTGCCACACCTCTTCTTAGTAATAAAGAGTACTGTTCTGTCTGTCTAATTTTGTCTGAGCTTTTTGTTGAGTTGTGTAGGATGTCTTTGATGTTTTTTGTAAACTGTTTTTAAAGTCTGTTTCATTATTTTGTATGTAATATGACATTTTGTACTTTAATTGTAATAAAATATATTAAGTGCATTAATAATCAAACTGTATAAAAATAATAACATGTTAATATTGAATTCTTTTTTTGTGTGGTGTATCAGTTTACAGAAGTGGAACAAGAGTGGAATATTGCAATTGGTAAATTTCAAATGATATATGTTTGTAAGTAGAAAGATATTGTGTTGGTAAAAACTTACTAAGGGTTTAGAATCAAATAAAAGAACTGTTATTGCTGACAAAATTAAAAATGATCGTCAAGTGAGTGGTGGTTTCAGCATGTATGCTCACGTGTTAACACTCATTTTGTTTCCAAGTTAAAGCATTCTTCAAAATTAATTGCAAAAATATAGTCTATATTGTAGATGAAAAGTTAAATATGTAAATGCGGTTATATGTTAAAAATTAATGTGTTTTATACAGTTACACTTTACAAACCCAGCTTCAGGGACCTGCCTGTCTGCAGAATTATTTCTCATCCATGTCCTGAGTAGGTAGGAATAGTATATGTATTAAGAAATTGATAATGAAAGAAACGGTTTTATCTACAAAGTTGGTGTGTATATTTTTTCTGTAAAAAACGTCTAAAGTTAATATTGTCTATACCAGAGTTAGGTTTGATTAAAATTCAAATATGCAAACAGCACTGTAGCGTGATATACAAATACAAAAATTAAGCCCTTTTGCCACAAAATCTAAGCAAATTATTAGGGCTATTTTTTCAATCTCTTAATTGAAAGTTTGAAAATAACCATAACGTGACTAGTCAGCACATTTTACTACTGTTCACATAAGCTCAATTCCAGATCCGAAAAGGTTAAAAAAACCTCTATACAGATTTTTCTAAAAATAATAGCGTCTACCAATTGGTAATAAACCATAAATATAATTATGTTTTAGGTTTTACAATAGCGTTACTTAAAATTAGTAGTAAATAAATTTATTATAAACTTACATTATCTGAAATTTAGAAAGCATACTTACCGATCCAAATTTTTAAAATTATTTAACGAGTTTTACAACTTAGGTTTAATTATTAAGGATTTTCTTGGCGAGATTTTGGGAATAAATGTAAAAACGTTTTTGTTGCTACATGCGTACTAAAGAACTTATAAGTTTGCTGGTAAAAACTGATTTTCGCTAATTGTGCTTACTGTGATGTCTTAATTAGTTACTTGACAGTAGAGTTTGCAAAGGAATGTCAGCTTGCTAAAAATTATTGTTTACGCTTTATGTTTTTGTTATGATCATTGATCGCTTTGTTGTTTGGTTATGATCATTCTTTTTCTTTAGCCGAATAGAGAAATGTTATATCATAAAATAAATATACGGTACAGTCTTGTTAGTCTGGACATTCACCACTCCGACGCGTCAATTTTAAAATTGGTGTGACTCGGTGATGTGTAATTGTAGGGCTTCTGCACAGTTCTGATTCTAAAAGATTCAAAAAAATGCAAAAAATGATTCTTAAAACAAAGTGAAAAAAGACTTAAAACTAAAATTCTGTACTGTGCATAACATTAATTTTAAATATTCCAAATTTATTTCATGTGTTTTAAATTATTTTTTTACCCATGTATTATAAAGCAGTACATAAACAGAGTAGTAATCTCTCGTTAAACACAGTACAAAAGGTAATGTACACAACAAATTCAATGAAATTGTAGCATAGTGGCCTTGTAAACTCAAGTCCTACAGTTAAAAAGAAGGAAAGGTTTGTGTTTACATAGGGAGTATTGTTTATGGAAATGTCAGTGCACAAATTTTTGTATCCTTTGGTTGCTACACAGCAATCTGTTATAATTTACTATCGAGAAATGGCAGCACAATGATCTATCGTTGCTACAATGTAATCTGTAATATTTGAAATTAAATAGCCTATGAGTCTACAATTTTCAATTAACTGCATATTTTTCTAGGTTTTTTTTTGAGTTAGAGATGAAATTATAAGAGCTGTAACCTAACCTTGTCCTTTGAGTTCTGTTAACTGTGTAGCCAAAATGACCGGCAATCTTTATGTGTTTTTATTTGGTGTTGGTGATGACACAATTCAGTTAAATTTTGATATATTTAAATTTTCAGTACTTATAAGAGAATATAACTTCCAGTCAAATATTCTATAAAATAAAGTGTTTTATAGTTCATACTTAATGTTTTAAAATTTATTTCTTCGCTCATAAATTAAAAACTTAATATGTTTAAATTAACATTCGATAGAAGCAACAAATTTACCGATAAATCCTACACAATATTTACAGTAAGACTGATTTTTTTCAGATCTTTAAAATGATAAATAGCGACTACTTATTTATAGTTACATAAGTACTTTTCAGCATTTGTAAATAGGACATGCCAAGCAGCCAAAGAGTTAAGATAATTCTCGTCTGGCTTACAGATTAGCTGTATAAATAAAAATATCCTTGTTTATGTTAATAAAACCAGTTTTATCACTTCCATGTCTGAAACTGTATGGTTTTACATTAGTTGTTTGTACTTATATTACAGTAGGTATTGTAGTTCAGTGTTACAATTAGTGACAGTTTTTGTCACTACCAACTGCTGTTGAATCTCTGGTACATGTGAAATCACGAACTGGTTAGGTTGGCGGGCGATTACTGTTTACAGTACTTTAATTAATGTATTCTGTGATTTTGCCTTCATTTTCGTTCAAAGTACAACATAGTACTGTAATGTGTATGTTTTTTCTATTGATCCTCTACAGTCCAGGCACTATAACCTAACAGGTCCTACAGATGTTGGATCAGAGAGACTCTATACAAAAAGATGTTATACATTTTGAAGTGTTACATTGAAATTAAAAATGTGTTCATGTACAGCAAATAGTGTTATATAATATATGTTAGAAAAAATATGTTACTTTTTGTTATATATAAATTATTTATATTACATTATAAATGAAAATACTATTGTACAAGCTGATGTAAAAAAAATGTCAGCCTATGTTTATATCGATGTTGCCAGAATTATTTGCACCGACAGCAATTTTTTGTTTATGTGTATTTAAATAAGTGTTTTGATGTGCACTCCACTAGTAATTATGATAAATAATAGAAAAGTAATGATATTCTTGGTCAAACTGCATTCTTGCCAGTTTATTATACAGGATGCCAATCCTCATTCCAAAAATAACTTTTTTCGTCGTTATATAATCTGAAGAAAAAAAACAATGTTTTTAGAAGTATTACAAAAAAACAAATCTCAAGATACATAGAGTTTGCAAACAAACTTCAGCTTGCTCAAAATTACTGTTTATGCTTTATATTTAACTGACATCATTGTGATCGTGTATCACCGTTCTAAAACAAATCACAGTATTTAGGTTGTAATGAGTACGAGTTAAATACTCGATAATACTTCTTGTAGTTATTGTGTACTAGAATTTGGGCATGCTGTTAGTTGCCTGCTCTATAGATTGCCTTGCCATCTAGATGGAAGGATTGTAAATATTGCTGAAGTAGACCTTAGTGCTATGCGTAATGAAACTACCCTATTAATTATACAACGGAACAGAACTGATGCTCAAGTTAGTCACAGTGATAGCTTGTGGAATTCTCTACTATAGAATATAAAAAAAAAAAACAAATTATCAGTTCAGAAAGTCCTTATAGTGTCGGTTTCATTAGGAATTTGTGTAGTTTTTACATGTTTAAATAGGTAATTATAACCTATTTAAAAGGTATGTTACTGGTACCTATTCATATTTTTTAAGATAGGTTTCTCATAAAAAAAGTGTATTTTTATACATTTATTTTTACATTATTTCTTTGAATTGACACTTGTAAAAGGCAAAGAAAAAAATTATTATATACAAAGAAATAAAGACAATAAACATAATTATTTGATAATTTCACTTGAAAAGTTAAAAAAATCTTAATACAAAATAAGTGTTTTTACTATTGATTAATCAAACGCACAAAATAAAGACATGTTCTGTCATGGACAAAGAGAAACAATTATGGTAGTATTCTAGCAGAGATATAGCATTCCTAAGTTAAGATCTCAGGGCAGATTTTGCAGATGTATTTTTCTGCCTGGGTAAACATAAACTTACCAGATGAATCATTATTTGGAGGTTCATAATCGTGTGATCGATAGTAAAAATATATTGTTCTCCAACTCATTTCCACTGTCATGCATCACAGATACATTGATATCAATTAAGTTATCGATTTTTTAGGATCTAAGCGTCGTGTTTCTTACATGCACACAAGTCACAATACTCAAAAATAGTTTTAAACATACAGAAATATAAATGTATAAGAAATATTGAAAGTTTCATTACCTACACAATGGAATCTTGATTTTATAGTGATAATATTTAAAATTAATTAATACATTATGGAGTCTCGATAATCAGGATACAAATTGTCTGAAGAAACGACGTTGTCCATAAGTGATCATCATCTTCCTCATCCAGATACTCCTACCGTTGATCCATTGCAGTACCAACATCTTTAATCATCGAGATAATTTCTTTCAGTAGACGTAATAAATAATATTATGCATCAACACAATACAGTAATACACAATACACAACACAGTAAAAGAAATTAATGCATTGAACAGAAGAATGCTTTTTGACTGATGGTGATAAGTACTTTAACAAAGTGATCTTTCAACACAGCGTAAGGAGATGCGAGATATGCATTTCGATAGTGATCACACCTAGCATAAAAAACAAATATGATCCTAACTGCACACAACTCTATTAAGTTAAGCATGGGCTTATAGTCAGTTTATCAAAACATCACCTTTAAGTTAATTGTGTTAGATCGCTGTTTTAAAAATTTAAAAAAATTACCTTAAAATAAAAAAGCTACATTTACGTTTTCTTAAAAATAAAAAAAGAAAATCAACTGCAAATAACCTGCAAAGCAGAAATTTGTAGAATTAAATTTAATTGTATAAATCCTTTTAAGAGAGTAAAACTTATTGTATAAACATTTAATTTTCAAATGTGTTCATACATTTTGTGTTAAATTCATTTTATTTAGATATTTTGTTAGCAATAATTATTGTCAGTGTATTAATGAATCAAAAATTTGATTTATTTAAATAACATTTTGTTTCCATTTAAAATTTTTGATTTCAATTCATGTGGAAATTAAATATATTTTACTTGCAATAATTGTTAGTGTGTGAATTTAAAATGCTCGATATAAAATGCGATATCAAGGCATTGAGTTATCGCATTGAGTTTTTTGAAATGATTTTATGCAATTACATATTTTAAGAAATTACAGCCAACTCCTACGTATTCATTATATTGAATAAAATTCAGAAATCAAAGTAAGTAGGATATAAACAACTTTTAGAGGAATTACTGTTTAAAATGAATCAATAAAAAAAATACAGTAAAAGATAAAATGCATGTGTACCATAAAAGAACGAATAAATAAAACCTAGTCTTTATAATAACAACATACTGCATTGCAATTTAAATACAGTACACAATTTTATAGTAGTTTTCAGTTAAACCCAGTTCAGTTAGCGCAGTGACAATTGAATACTAAAAAACTGCCTTGTGTTTACCTATAGCAAATGCTGTTGTATAAACAAAAGCTAATATTTTGTGAACATCATCTCAAAGTTTGAGTTGTGTTCCAGGACTGTTTTATACATTTGAAAACTGGGCTTTACTTTTGTTCAAAATACATTGTATTTTATATATTTTTTTTATAATAAAACTGCAAATATTGTTTTTAAAAACACTAACAAAATTCACTTTGTACGTATTCAAGTAAAATTACGGTGTTTTCTCCATAATCCAACCTCTCAAATAAAAGAGTGTTCTCAAATGACTTTCTTTTGATTAGGATTATGACCTATTCTTCCTGTCAGTGGTCTATCAACTCATCTCATAAAGGCTACCGCTGTTTCGAAATTCTATAGTTTCATCTTCAGTCCATACAAAATGTTAAATCCCTCTGTCGAGGTCGTCACAAAGTCAAATAAAACTATAAACACATCACAAACACTAAGCACAATTACACATTTAAAATATTCATCATGAAATTTGGCTTGTCCAAGCTACACACACGACTCGTACGTCATTACATTCCGGACTGCGGAGTCTCCATCATCAGTAGCGTGCCCGTTATTGTTATCAGTTACAGTGGGTCTGTTGGTTTTTGTTACTTATTCAAATCACTTGTCCTTAGAGCCATGTCATATATTAAATTTGATTTAAATGAATGTTTTTCATTGAGGATGTTCTGGGGGTCTGATTTTTTGCTCTTGTAAATCTCAAGAGCAAAAAGACTTTCTTTTCTTAATGTCAATATTTTATACGTAAACTAATGAGAATAAGGGATCAGCGTAAACAAGATAGATAAAGCATTGTACCTTCAAGATCAAGTGGGTTTTACACACTGTCTTGCCATGCACTGTAAACTGTTTTACCTTGGCATGTAAGAAATACTAGACTTAGTGTAGCTATCAGTACACCTCACTGCACATGACATTTCATGTACACTGTTTTATGTCTCAATGATTGCTTTGATGCTAGAAGTGAAAAATGTTCATTACAGAGAAAAAAATAACTTTTTTGTTACTTTTAATTTTGTTTTACCCTAATTAAGGTTAATAGGCTACAGGAAAACACTATCTTCATTCATATTTTTTTTTAACCATGCGTATATTCGCTTTAATACTGTGTATACACAGTTTTTCACCCTTTATTATTTTTACAATACATATTTGCACAATAAACACATTTTTCTATTGAAATGCATTTTGTTAAAATAAACCTTCATTAATTTGATGTTTTTTTTTTTTTAATACGACAATCCTCTGGTCTGACATCCATCGCATTATTAAAGGGTTACTGTAATAAACAAAGTCAACCTTGGATAACCTACAAATTATGTTGTTTGATAATCAGGAGTTGACTGTATTGTAAGTTAGTTAATTTGCACAGCTGGATAATAATGTCTTATTACCTGGCACAATTGTTCGTATAGCTTTTGATTGGACTATTTTATAAGCATGATGTTTTTTTTAGCATTAATATGAGTTATATTTTTTTTACGCCCATTTTTATTGTGAAGTGACCATGTTGAGCGGCAGGAAGTACTGCTGCTCACTGGATAATAGCGCACATCTCCAGCTGTAATCTCTGCCACGTACATCTTTATTTGTAGCTTAGTTGCCGATTCATAAACTGGTTATGCCTATTGATTCTCCTGCCAATTGCGAAGTGTCATTCATTTGCTTCATACAGAAGGGAATATTGCAATAGATAATTATAAAGTAAGTTATGTATACAGAAATTATTTGGAATAAGATTTGGGCTGGCAGATAATCAAAAACTTCATATCAGATATGCACAAGGAGCTGTTAGGTTAGGACAGTGCTGTGAGGTCATGTTGTCATAAATCAAAATAACCAGAAAAGAAGAGACCTCTTCTTTTATTCTAATGACTTTCCATAGTTAGCATAATGACTGATGTTACATATCTGCATTGATCATAGTCCCTTCTTCCATTAAATCCACCAGTAACCTTTAATGGTCCAAGAAATACTGCATCAGTGGTTTCTGTTGTTGAATGTTTTCTTGAATTTTTCGGGTGTATATGAAAAATTGTCCAACATCACTCGTGAAGTTTTCACTGTATATTTGCCTAATTCAGAGATGAATTTTTGCTGTGTTATCCCACCATGTGCCTGACACGAAAACAAGTGACGCTTCACAGTTTGTAATCTGTTTACAAATCTGCAACTTAGCTTAAAATGGCATTATAAAGTTGAAAGTGGCAGTGGTTATTGTAATAGAGATGTGCTGTCATTTAGTGTGCAGCTCTACTTACTTACTGTTCTACAGGCCAGTTCATTGTATATTTGTTGGTACTGTAGTACTTTAGTACTTAATGTTAGTAATTTTTTTTAAACAGAATATAATTCAGTAAATACAAAGGTCCAAGAACTTTATGACCTTGAAAAATGATAGAAAGGATATTTTTCCTTATTTGGACAGAATTATTTTTAATATTTAGGAAAAAATATGTAATTTTATTTCGTTTAAGTGTCTTGTCAGAGTTTTACAATAAGTATTATTAGGAAGAAATTGCTGTGATCAGTTCTTGTTGAAACATATACATTTTTTCAGACCGTAAATTTACTTCTGCTGTAGCATTGTATGATAAAGCGAGTGATATGTTAACAGATAAAGAAAGAGAGACTAGTGATAATGTCTCTATAGTATGCCTGACTCGTCAATTATTAGATTATTTGATGGAACTCATCATAGATTACTTATTTGATGGAAGTTCATTTCAGTTACGATCGGAATCAGTAAATATTGGAACAGGCATAATAATTGAAGTGTAAACTGTGACAATGGTTTCAATTATTTTGAGTGTCATTTTATATTTTAGGATGTACATTATCACAATTTTTTTTGAGTCATGGATTATTAATGTTGGTACATGTGTATGTCTACCTTGTGTATAAGAAGTTCACAAATAGTAAGGTTGTAGATATTGAGAGGGAACTATTGTAATTTTAATCAAAATATAAATATAATATGTAGTCATGTGTTTTAAAAACATAGCCTCCATTTAATAGATTATATTTCTCAAATTCATTTTATTCTTGAAAAACTGTACGTAAATTATCTTAATTCAATAATATTCCTGTCATTGGTTCACACATGCAAGGTTAGGTTTAAATTTTGTGCTGCACATTTTACTTTTCGATTTCCAAACAGCTGTTGCAGACACACAAAGTTTGTAAATAGAGGACTTCTGTTTAGGAACTAAAATTCTAAAGTAACTGTTTACTTTAACAGTTCTAAACAACTAAAATAATTCTGACATTCAGCAATGAACAAAGGTAAATTAAAACAATTATTTTAAAATAATAAAGAAAACAGAAAACTAATGAAGTAAAAATTTGGAAAGTAGTAGAAGTACAATTTTGCTGTATGTATAGGCTTATAGGTACTATAATAGTATTAACAAGAGAATTGTGAATTCATGTCTTTAACTAGTTCATGTTAGTGTATTATACAAGGCTTGTCTAAAAATTACTCGAACTGTAGCTGAGAAGAATATATTTTTACATGACGGGTTTGGGAATTTTTCACTGAGAAATTTTGGATCAGATGAGATGAATGAATGATAGTTGTATGCATGAATAATGTTTATTACTAACTTTGTATGTACCATTATGGAACCTCATAGGCTTCCGTCTTTATAAAATGTAATATTTAATGAAAACATTTACTTTTTTATATATTTACTTATTTTTCGTTATTAGAGGGAAAAATAATGTACAAAATGGCCTGTCAAACATTAACTGTGATACAGCATTAAGGGAGATTTTTTGTACCGATAAAAAACACCTTTGAGAAATAATATATGTAAAGATTGTGGCGTTTTTGGGATATTCGCTTTCCCATGTAGTGAAGCAGAGTGGTCCAGCCCAGTGGGGAGAGGTAACTTTCTAAACAATTAACTATAAAGTTGGAACAGATGTTGTGTTGTGTAAAGGTCACTTTGAAAACCTTCTCGGAAGACACGGTTGTCAATTAGTAGACCATCCCACAGCTACACCTGACGGTCAGTCTCGCTCCTCTGACAAACGGGTTTAGTTGGCTTCGTAATGTACAAACCCGGCCCATATATCCTCACAGACAGCTTCAGTCACGAGGGCAAGTAACACCACCATTGTACATCGTAGTCGACGTTTAAAATCTGCTTACATTGGCATTCAGAAATTTAAAATTACATCAAAAATACGAAAACTTTCACCGCCACCATTTTCATTACCAAAGTAAATTTTAGTGCCAATTACGAAGGTGAAACCAGATTTTCAAAAAAAAAAAATTTAAGATAATGTTCTGATACTTTTCAGATTCAAAATGATCGCCATTTTGAAACAAATTTTGATGAGCTATAAACTTGATCCAAGCTATTACCAATATCGATTTTTCGTGCAAAACTTCACCATGCACCGTGCGTGTAAAAATTGTCACCATGCAACAGCCAGTTTTTCACTGCCCAGAAGTCTGGTCTTGTATGCTGAACTGCATCACATATTACCAGAGAACTTGTTAATAATACTCCTTTGTTACTGTTTGTTCTTCCTGATGCACAATTTCATGGATATCAAAGAAGACAGCATCACCTTGATTTTGCTTTGTACTTGTGTTTTTTTCGACGTTAAGGACTATGGATGTTTACATTGTTACGACTGTGCTTTTGTTTTTGGTTCGTATCCTAACACTCTTTGACTTATCTCCAGGTTTCACATTGTTCAGAAACTCAATATAAGTATTGGCTGTATCTTTATCAAGAAGATCCAGTGCAATCTCAAGACTTGAGTTTTTTTTGCACCAAAAAAATTGATTTTTGCTGCTGAGACACAAATTTTGAAGCCAATCTGCACTTGTTCAAATCATATGTAAAATTGCATTAACAGAATCTTTACTGATCTCAGCTTCTTGGACAATCTTCTGTACGGTCAAATCGTGATCTTCCAGTGTGATATTGTCCAAAAACAGCTGTTCACTTTCCACTGATTTGCAGCCCTATTTTAATCTGTTGTACCACTCCTTAATTTGTATAACCGCTCTAGCATCGTCTTCTAAAATCCGCTTAATCTTAAAAATTGTTTTGCTTTGTGAATCATCAAGCTTTTGACAATATTTGATGCATCATCTTAACTCGTTCAGACATCTTGAGAGAAATCGAAAATGTGATGAACACGTAAAACAGCACCTCACTCACTAGGCCTACCATTAGGAACTAGGTTTTTTGTCTGTTTTTGTAGGTCTACTTTTAAAGATCTCATATTTCCATTTTTATTCTGTAAATCTGCTATTAAGGGGCAAATATTTTCCTTTCTGTCTAATAATCTGTAGGCCAAGATAAAATTTCTATATTTTTAAAGCCGCCTCAGTGGCCTAGTTGGTAGCGTACTGGGCTTTCACCCCGAGGTCCCGGGTTCGATTCCCGGCCAGGGCTTGGCATTTTCGTTCTCTATAAGTCATCCCATCATCTGCATTAGCCCAAGTGTGCACAATAGTTAGACATTAAACACCAAAAAAAAAAAAAAAAATATTTTTATTCTGATTTTTCCAAGAAATAACAAGGCAATCAAGCTATTACAGCTATGATTGCATTATTAGGTAATTGCAGTAGTCTTTGGTTATTGTAATTACATTGGGGATTGCATGTTTTGAATTTAATAAGCGGCAGATCATCATAAATATGATGCACGCTGGTATCCTTGGCCTGGGTTAGCATTACATTCCACGACCTGATCCTCAAAACATAAATATGCCTAAAGCTTCCGTTTATAAAATATTTTAAATGTGTTTTTAAAGTTGTTTTTTCACAAAGGTAATTTTTTTATAGTTAGAAACAGTACAATAATAGTGTATACACATATTACATAAAAAATATTGTACATAAAGCGAGCATACACAAAAATTATCCAAACTAAATTATCTGTGATAAAAGTCAGGATGGATATCGTGGATAAAAACTAAATATTGTAAATTGCAGTTATTTAAATTTAATGCATTTAGTTTTTTAATTGTTATAATTTTCTCCAAAATTTAAATCATTACAAATACGAACACGCACATTTTCAAACAGAGATAAAAAGTATGTAAATGAGACTACACTAACTATATGATCAGTAACTATTGCTCATGCTACAGTGATAAACTTACTTAATGGCAATGGTAACCTTATTGGTTTTTCGCTGAAAAAAAAACAATATATATACTGAATAAAAATTAAGACAACATGAAGGTGCCTTTATGAATGTATAAATAGGCTAATCGCCAACTGATGCCATATTGACTGGAAAAGAAAGACTGAATAATGTTACAAATTAAAAAAGTGTGATAGCAAATTGTATATCTGTTACCTTACTGTAATTTTTACACAACAGATAATTACAGACATTATCAGATAAGTGCAAAAATTATTTGTCAACAATAAGTACAGTGGAGTGACCGGATCGATTTAGTGGGAAAGTCGGATTTAACGGAGAACCATTAAAAAACATTTAAAAGTATTGAATTGAATTTATTAAATTAAGAAACTTTGAATTACATGTATTATTACTAAATGTACTGTACTAAAACATGAATACAGCACTCAAAATCTCTCTACAGTAATAAAGAGCAGTGCGCCAAATCACCAAACTTGATGGAAAAAGTTTGTAATTATTTTTTGTTTACCAACTGTTTGACATTTACTTGCTGCTACGTCTTGCGTGAAACAGTCATCTTCTTCTTTTAGAAGCCATCATAACTTTTAGAAAACAGCAAATAAAAAAAAGTATGAAATGTTACGAAACTCGCACAAGCAGAATCCACCTAAACGTCAACTCTTCCACGTATCTGAACTGATGCTAAAAACGGATATGAACGAACAGAGCAGATATAATAGTGTTGGACACCCCTCTTTCTTTTGAAGGGAATGCAGATCATTAGCTGTAAGTGACACGTACGCGTAAAGGCCTAAGGAAATATAAAAGTGGTGCGCAGGCATTGTACATTTGGTCTGTGAGGCTGTCTGATCAAACGGAAGGTCAGATAAGTTTTTTTTTTTTTTTTGGTGTTTAACGTCCGACTATTGTGCACACTTGGGCTAATGCAGATGGTAGGATGATTTATAGTGTATGAAAATGCCAAGCCCTCGCCTGGAATCGAACCCGGATGGGATTCTACAGTAGCTGATTTTAGGGAGATGACTTTGATAGTCTAAGGATTGCTTGCAAAATTTAGAATTTGTTTGCTAGTCTAAGGATTGAGCTCATGATTGGTGAATGTTATTGCCATCGTATTTATGAGCTGTCACCTGTCCTAATTAAACTGACTAATTTTTTATGTTGTGTTTTCTACACATTCCTCATCTTTGGTTTGTGAGTATACTGTATACTATGTTAATCCTGTTTATTTGCCTACTTCATGGAAATGTAGTCAGACACTGCAATTCTGTCCAAATGTAATTGTACAAAAAATCCTTTAATACACAACAGGCATTGTGTGTTATAGACATTTGTATTGTAGGCATTTAAATAAAATACCTAACAATGTTTTATAATTAATAAGTGGCGAAACCTACTATGTCAGTCATAATAACCACCACGAAACAAATTAAATTTACAAGTGGGATCCATCTTTGTTGATTTGATCAGTATATGTGGCTGATCGGATTAACCAGTGACTACTGTATTTAACTATACCTTAATTTAAGAGTACAGTTTTGTACACTTTAACTTTTTGTAAACACAACAAAGTTGTTCATCCATTAGCAGGTAAGAACTTTCAATACCAGGTCCAACTAGACTACTTTCAAAAAGTGTATCTTCTCCATCATGTCTGCGAAGTACTCATGTGATGTGGTTATTACATTTTAATACAAAATCATAATTTTAAACTTAAATCTTAAGTTTAGGTTAGGTTGCGTTTTTAAAATGTAATTTGTTTTTCAGAGGTAAAATGATCAACCAGGACATTGTTGTTAATTGGTTTTGTAGAGTAAGGTGACATTTAAATATGATGCACATTCACATTTCAGTCATTAAATACAAGTGAATAGTTCGGTTTATCAACTAAGTATTATATTTTATCGTTAAATCGTTGTCATTGACTATAAACGGACTAGAGGTACAGACACCAATATAAAAAGCATGCTTGATATCAGGCTAAAGTTCAAGTAAATGGACTATTTTCCGCAACAAATGCTGCAAGGACAGGGGGAGACATTTGAGAAAAAAATACTGTTTTCTATATAACTGTGAACATTCTGCTGCAAGATACCACCAGCAGCGAGTTCTCACATATGTCTCATAGGTGTTATCATTCTAGTCCGTTTATATTCAGTGTCGTCGTTTAGATACAGCTAATTTGATTGTAATTATGTTTGTTTCAATAGAATTTATTGTTCTGAAGATTTTATATTATTTTGTAATGTAAGTTGTTTTAAGTGCAGTTCATGAAATGTTTGTATATAAAGTTATTATTAATTTACAGCCAGTGTTTCCCAGTGAAGTGGGCACATTGCTAGTAACCGCCAGCACAGATGGTCGTGCAGTTAGCCAGCGTTCACAAGGCAGTAATCCTATTGTTGAGATCAGTAATACTGTAGTTCCAGCTTCTCAGCCTCAACCAGTTGCCATTGAACTATCGAGAATTAGTGAAGACTCAACTAGAAACGAAAAACAAAGTTGTAATGTTCCTTCCATACCTCAGGTAAGCTTTAAATACTTCATTTTTAATGTTTTTTAGTGATTAAGATATAGGTAATTCCTATTTACATATAGATAATTTAGTTACTTTTTTTTTGCTGTTTAACGTCCGACTATTGTGCACACTTGGGCTAATGCAGACGATGGGATGATTTATAGCATATGAAAATGCCAAGCCCTGGCCGGGAATCAAACCCGGGTCCTCGGGGTAAAAGCCTAGTATGCTACCAACTAGGCCACCGAGGCAGCCTAATTTAGTTACTAAAATGAATAATAGATATAACTACTATTGAAAAAATAATAAAATTTATACAAGTATGTGAACTCTTATGATGATTTACTCAGCTCGGATAAATATTTATTTCCTTGTACGTAGAACTTAGCTGAACTACTATGTGTGGCTGGCGTTGTTTTCTTATCAGATCTTTCTCATAATTCGACTTCCATTAATTCCTTTGCCTAACCTAACCTAGCCAACAGCACAGCATGTGCCCAAGCCTACATGGCATGACTTTGTTTAGTTGTTCTAAATGAATGATCAAGATAAGATGCTATGGTTGTACATATTTTACTGATAAAGCAAAAAAAGAAAAATCAAGAAGTAATAAAGTGGGTAAATTCATTATTAACCTATTATGAAGATGAGGCTGCTATTTAAAAGTATTCATTGAGGAAAGTTTCACTATATAACAGAAATAATATTTTATAAAAAAAGGATGTATATGAAATATTTTTTTATCGTCTACATTAGCCCAAGTGTGCACAATAGTCGGACGTTAAACACAACAAAAAAAAAAAAAAATATTTTATCAAGTTATACTTACTTTTATACAAAAACTTTTGCTTTTCAAAATGATCTTTAATTTTAGTGCATAAATGCTTAACAATTAATAACGAATCAAATCCCAACATAGGGCCAACAATTAAACATCACCAAAAACCAACAAAGAAATTGTTGGCCTAACTTACTCCCAACAGTTACCCAACTAACTTTCAGTGGTAACCCACTTAATTACCAACATGTTTAAAGTATTATATTTCTATTTAATTGATTAGTGAACTTAACAGTAATCATAACTTCTCCATACATTCACAAACATATTTGACTACCTTTTATTATCAAATGTAGAATATTCTTACTCGAAGTAATATATAATATGTAGCCTACTTTAGCTTTTTAATTGTATATTATAATGTACATATTATTTTGAGTAAGAATACATATTGAATTTGATAAGAAAAGGTATTCAAACGTATTCGTGAATGTAGAGAAGTTATGATTATTATTAAGTTCACTAATCAATTAAATAAAATATAACACTTTAAACATATTGGTAATTATTAAGGTTAGGCCTACTATTGAAAGTTAGTTGAGTAATCAACATGGCATATTTCCTTACTGAAACAAGGTTATTTTACAAAAAGAGACAAAATTCACACAAACAAAATTTATTTAAATTCATTTCTATTCAGTGAAAAGCCAAATGAAAAAAAGCACTATAGTACCAGATTAAAACTATAACTATACACATGTATTATCTTGCAACTAAGCTGGGAGAGTGACAACCTGACAACAAAGAAGTAAACCAGTAATGGACAAACTTTCACTTTTCCACAGTGCTGGCAATATTTCATATAATAAGTACATCATAAAATCATCATAGTAAATGATTATAGTTAAGTAAAAATAAAATAAGATTTTTTTAAAATTTGTAATCATTGTAACACTATTGTTAGTATAGTAATTAAAGATATATAAAAAAAATTGTTCTGTTGTTGGCAATTCTGTGTAAGTCATCACTTGCGCTTGCACTTTGCAGTAAATTTTACAACATCGATAAAATACTATTATACTAACAAATAAGACACTATTTTTAAACTTTTGGAATAATTATACCCTATTTAATTTATGAGATATTTATTTTAACAAAATATTTTTTACATTTTCTGCCAACTAAGAATTAATATTGGGCCAACAGCAGAGGTTTTCATGAATGTAACAGTTGGCCTAGCAAACAAACAGCTCGTTGGCCCATTGAAGATAATTCGTTGGCGTATTAACTAACCATTGCCCAACTTTGCCGACAAAATCCCAACATTGGGGCAACAATGTGTGCTACTGGGGTAGTTTTAAAAATTTGGTTTTAGTTCAGTGTTAACAAATTTTCTTAAAATAAACAACAACAACAAACAAATAATATTATTTATTTGTGGATTACATTTATTTCAAGTTACTTAATCTATTATACTACTATAACAATTATCTGTTTCAGATAAACAATAACATAGCTATAAACCATTGTGTCATGGCTCAGGCAGAACGTATACGTTGTCTTAACATAAACGGCATAGAAAGCTTTCCAGAACTACAAGCAGCTTTGCCTAAAGCATGGAGTTTACCTGACCTTACATTTAAAATAAGGTAAATTGTTGTTAAAAGGTTTATGGTCAGTAAATTTTAAAGCTATAATTAAAAAAATACAGTGTGTCCAGGCTGAAGCCATTTTGTAAAAGACTTTTGTGTCTGACTAAAATATATTGCATATATGACGGAGTTGAAGTAGACCTCTTGTACCTGTACAAACTTATCCAGGATAAAAAAGAACTTAGTTTTAATTTAACTATATTATTCCTTTCATCTGTTTCATTTCATTCTGTTGATTTTCTATATTTTATGTGTAATTCTTATGAGTAAGAAGTAATGTGTATTTGTTTGTTTAGTTTTTTGTTCTTTTTCTTTATTTCATTTTCAATAAAAATTTCCTATAATAAAAAAAACATACAAAAACCACCAAAAAAGCTTCAAGTAGGAGAACAATACATTGAGAGATAGTCAAAGAATTCAAATATCTTGGGGAATGGATCAGCTGGAACGCCCTAGAGAAAAAAGCTATGGAATCTAGGAAAAATAAAGTTGAATTAGCTTACCAAAGACACATACAACAAGAATTCCCTCTCCTGGAATACAAAAATAAGGCATTACCATACAGTAATTAAACCAGAAGCCTTATATGCAGCTGAAACATTATCTCTCACAACCCTGGGCCAACTTGAAAGGCTGGAGATCAAAGAAAGAAAGATATTACGAAAAATCTTGGGCCCCAAATTCCGTAACAACCAATTACTCCACATCAGGAATGAAACTCTCTACCAAAAAACTGAAACACTATCAGACACAATAAGAAAAAGGAGAATTGATTTTTATGGGCACATCCTCCGAATGGACAAAAATAGACTAACCAAAAAAATATTTGACTACTTTCACAATAAAATAGCCAAACCACTTTGGTTTAGAGAAACAGAGAAAGACATAACAGAACAGCCAAAACAATAACCAAGGACAAGAAACAACGGTTCCAAGGCAAAGTCAAATCCAAGCGAACAATCCAAATCTCTGATGAAGAAAGAAAAACAAGATCACAACGAATGAAGCAATACTGGGCTACGAGGAAGGCACAGACCATTAAAAAGTGATTGATTTAGTGTACCCCAAAGTTGTGTGAAACAAATAAAGAGACAAAAGAAAGTTCATGGTGTGTATGGATGACAAAATAATCGCAATATGTAACCTTTACTGCACATTTCTTTTAATGATTTAAAATTTGGTACTTACAACAAAATAATTCTTTTTTTAATTCAAAATCATTAGTAATAAATTGTTGCACAAGTAAAAACTTCAATTCTTACCGATTGCCTTTATTTTTCATAGTTCTGATAAATTTCATAATAAGCTGTAAAACTATAATAACTATAAAAACTATAATAAAAACATAGTCATGAGAGAAAGAATGGCCAGCTATGGTAGAAGCTTTTTCTCCTTTTTTGTTTAATTATCTAAGTACAGTAGAGTCTCGCTAATCCCATTTAAACCGAATGTGGCTGAGTCGAATTAGCAGGAAAGTCGGATTACACGGAATACAATTAAAAAACATTTAAAAGTATTGAATTTAATTTATTACACTAAAAAATTTTGAGTAACATGTATTATTACTAAATGTATTGTACTAAAACATTAACAGCACACAGAATCTCACTACATTAATAAAGAGCAGTACGTCAAATCATCAAACCCGACGGAAAAAGTTTGTAACTGTTTTTTGTTTACCGTTTTACTGTTACTGTTTTACTGTGTTACTGTTTTGTAACAGTTTGACATTTTCTTGCCGCTACATCTCACAATCTCATGAGAAGTAAAATATCTTTTACGTTTTAGAAAATAGTAAATAAAAAAAATATGTGAAACATTACGAAACACACACAAGCAGAATGCACTCCAAACGTCAACTTTTCCATGAATCTGAATTGATTCTAAAAGGTGGAAATGAACGAAAAGAGCAGGTATAAGGGTGGTCAATTCCTTCTTTCTTTTGGAGAGAATGTAGGGCATCTGCTGGGCGTATAAATAACACATAGGCATAAATACCTGACACAAAAGTGGCACGCGAGCACTGTACATGCGGTTTTACTACAAGTCTTTTAAATTGCATGAAATATTGTTTTTTGGGGTTAAGTTGGATTAAACAGAAGGTCAGATTAGCAAAGGTCAGATAAATGGGACTCCTGTATTATGAATCTGATGTATGTAAAAATAAAGTTGATGGTAGTTCTTTTGTGCTTTAAAAATTATTTTTTTAATAGAGCAAAATTGCAGTTAATAAAAAAGGATTTTTGAATAATGAATATTGTACCATAATTTGTCAAGTATGTGTGGTATTTTCGTATAACTTAAAAAAAATCAGTAAAATTAAGACACTTTATTGAGAGAAATCTCCCAAAAATTTTCTGTAGACATCCTGTTAGCCCACTGGTTTTAATGTAGAAAACACTTCTGAAAAGCTTTGTTTGGAATGATGTGAATCTTTGAAGTCACATTCTGCATTATCTTTTCTCTAATTTCAAAATGAAGTTCTTTCAAAATGAAGTTCTTTAATCTCAGAAACAAAGCAAAGTCATAAGGATATGTGAAGCAAAACCATATGTGAAGAATTAGGAATTTGGTGAATCATGTTTTGGTAGAATGCAATGTTTTGCTAAGGAAAACTGGATCAGGTGTGATGAATGAGCTAGAGCATTTTCATATGCAATTGTCAGTTGTTTTTCTTTTTACTAAATTTTGAAGCCAGTTCATGAACACTGTATTTCCAAGTAATAAATTATTCAATTTTTGAGTGTATTTAAATTGAGGACATCCTAATTCAAAACAATTTATTTTGAAATAGACGCAGAATTGTTTAAATTCGTTAAGACATGGGTATTTTACAGATGGCATATTTTATGTTTTTTTTTTCTTTCCATAGAGCTAACCTAGAACCTCCTCTTGTACAACAGGCAACATTTGATGACATTATTTACACAGTTGATGTTATGAGAAGTGTAGCTAGTCGATCAAAACAGCCTCAAGAACCAGAGCGCAAGCTTAGTTTGCCTGTAAGTAAAGTACAGTAGAATCTTAATTAATCCTATTCCTTAGTTAAATGTAGGGTAGTTAAAAAACAGATTAATATTGTTTTCATTAATGATGGTACCAGGTAGGGCATAAGAACTCCCCAATTCTGGCAGGACATAGCGACAGCTAGGTATAGAGAAGGGCAAATAGTATCAATAGACAAGTTTATTCATGCCTTTTTTCGTTCATACTATGGTTTGATCAGAGGAGCATCGCATCTTTGTTGACAAGCAGTTTTTTCAAAAATGGTTCTTTTATATTGACAAAGCATGCATTTCACATCCATTTCACACTTGGTCACTGCGATCCAGTTCTGGTACTGAATTATTATCATCAGTCCAAATATATCGTGCCATACGTAGTATGTAGTTTAATTTTGATTTGTATAGGTTTTCTATAATTTAGAAGAAAAACAAAATATAGTGATGAAGGACATCACTAGTGTGAGGAGCAGATTTTTTTATAGTGGAAACATGGGAAAATTTTAGTTTGACCCATTGAACCCTAAAAATATTCTTAGGATAAATATGGGACATTTCAAAGAGACCCATGAAAATCCTAAGTATATTTGCTCAGATAAGATTAATATTAGCTAACCTTAAATGCTACAGTATTAATGATCCATCATTGTATAAACATGGTTCGATAAACGTTTACTTGTAATAATTCTATATATTTCATATATTCTGATCGGTTTTGTAACAAAAATAAAGGTCTGCATTATTGAAACTACATATATGGGATACCTACAGGTACATCAGAATACCAGAGAACTCTCACGCCTCATACTTTCCCACTTTAAGGCTTTACAATAAAATAAAACCAACTTAATACCGATAAAATGTTTGTAAACAAAATTCCAGGAGCTGTATAAAGTTTTCCTGTGAGAGAGCAGCGTCATAAGTGACAGAAATAATTAATTGTGTGAGTACAAAAACAGCTGATTACTAAAAAAAAATTGTTGAAAGTAATACTAAATTATTATTGTTGACGGAATCAGTTTTGAAAATAGACAATCTAGTCCAGTTCTAATATGTAAATATTATTAAATAAAATTCTGCTTTTAGTGAACATTAACTGCTATAGCGCAATTTAGGTATGTAGTGTAAAGTCCAATTACAGTAGGTTTCATTTGTAAATATTTCCATAAGGAACAATGTTAGAATTTGTGCATTGATTTTATAGGTTATAGTTTTAAATACGAAAGTGGAACAAAGTAATGCCTATTGTATATTATTTGTTTCTTTTTCCCATTAACTGTGAAAGATTTTGCTGGTCTATTGATAAAAAGTAATTCTCTTACATTTAAAAAGATTGTAATCACATTTCTTTTAAAATTTTTTATCGACTCAGGTTTTAATTTATATTCATTCAGTTATTATTTCCATTTTAGACATTTAAAAAACATTTTAATACCATGGATATTGCTCGTTTTGAACATGAACAGTGTTCAACATCAAATTCTTAATGTTACCACTTCTTCAAAGTCAGGATCATTTATGTTACACAACAAAGAAAACAGCGTTATTTACTATCAGACTTCTGGTTACTGCTTTAGTCTGTTGTATTGACAAAAAACGTTAACTAATGACATTATTGCATATTTAAATGTATTTAGTTTTATTTATTTATATATATAATGCCGCCTTGGTGGCCTAGTTGGTAGCGTACTGGGCTTTCACCCCGAGGACCCAGGTTCGATTCCCGGCCAGGGCTTGGCATTTTCATACACTATTAATCATCCCATCGTCTGCATTAGCCCAAGTGTGAACAATAGTCGGACGTTAAACACAAAAAAAAAATATATATATACATACATAAATTTTTGTATAATTTATATACAGGAATCTCTCGCTATTCGCAATTTTGATTGTTCGTGGTCGCTAAAAAAAATTTTGTTTAATTTTACACTATTGTGCATTTGGGCTAATGCAGACGACAAAAATCATAAATAAATAAATAGCACTACTGTACATTATTCCCAGCAAAAAAAAAATTATCTTCGTCAAATTTAGGGTGAGTTGCAAGTACTGTACATGAAAAACAACACCTAATATTACCTAAAATTAGCTAATACAATAGTATCGATCTGATGGAAATAACAAAATTACCTAAAACTAGTTAACAAGAAAAATTCAGAGCTGTAGAACCCCTTACAAAATCAACAATAATTACTTTTTGTTAAAAAATATAGGTACATTGTTACAGTGTATATAGAGTCCGCGTAGCCGCCTCGGTGGTCTAGTGGATAGCGTACTAGGCTTTCACCCGAGGACTTGGGTTCGATTCCCGGCGAGGGCTTGGCATTTTCATACGCTATAAATCATCCCATCGTCTACATTAGCCCAAGTGTGCACAATAGTCGGACGTTAAACACCAAAAAAAAATATATATATATAGCGTCCGCCCTTGATAAGTATGAACATGTAAGGAATTGGTAGGCAGGGCTTAAGTGGCCCACAGACTATCAACTTGGTTGTCAACCTTGCTGCCAATTTGGTTGATCCTGTTTTCCACATAACTTGATTATCAACCTTGTTGCCAACGTCATTTACCAATCAGTATTGCTGTGTGTACAAAAGTAAATGCATCCTATCTAATCACCAAGGTATCAGTTATCCTAAGTAAACAGACTGTCATTTTGAACTTGAGTTTTGTTTACATTTTTCGAAATCAATCTTGTTTGCTTACTTCAGTGAAATATCAATCACACAATTCTATTCAAATAAAACTATATGAAAAATATTTTTATCTTGATGTAAAAAGACCACATCAATGACTTTGTGAATTTGATCAGCACTAGTCTTACTATTAGGGAATGTTCCGTGTTTTTAAACTTTAAAGATCAGTAATTACTAATGGCAAATGTTATTAAAAAATTTATTATTGCTTGGCAATAACCGATTGATGCGTATCTGTCCGACTTCCCAACAAATGTACAGTTACAATACATAAATAACTATCATACAAACAATGACGTTTGCATATCCGTCCAACTTCCCAACAAGTGTACAGTTACAATACATAAATAACTATCATACAAACAATGATGTTTGCGTATCTGTCCGACTTCCCAACAAATGTACAGTTACAATATATAAATAACTATCATACAAACAATGAATGAATATCATCTTTAATAAGTTGAACAAAACTTTATTATACAAAAACAAAAAGGGTACATTTTTCAAAAATAAGGTAAATAAAATATAAGTAAACATGAAATTTATTATCTTATGTAAATTAGTTACAGGTGTTAGTACATAATGTTTTAAAATTCTATATACTGTATCGCTAAAATAACTGCCCGTTTCCATAGAGATTTTGTCTTGCTATTTGCGGTTTTGTTATTCGTGGTAGTTTTTCAGAATCTATCTCCCGCGAATAGTGAGTAATTGCTGTATTTATATTTATATTATTTATTTAGTTTTTTCATAAACTAAATTTTAAAATATGACACCAATTTGAAGTTTTACAAAACTTTTTTTTAACAATGTGAATTGGTTAAAAAAGTCTAAAAACCACCACTCGGACAAAAAGTATTGTTCACTTTCTTTTGGTAGTAATTGTGCTAAAAGATTTCAGTATACTTTGCCAACTGTTCAGCATTTGTAAAACATAGTGCTAGATTATTATTTTACAAGCTAGTGAAATTTATGTTTGACTAAAAAGTCTTATTTCCTTGAACTGTTTTTTTTAATTTTAAATAAGTAGGTAATGAATAAAAAAAGCGAATAACTCGTATTTGAGACATGTCATAATCTCAATAATGGCACCAAATATGTTTAACAGTTGTTGAGCGTTCTATTATTTGTTTACGAAAGTCCCCGCAGGGGGGTGTAGACTAGATGCGCCTATTGAGAGGATTTAGACGTCTACTGACACACTTACACTTGCAACACTACACTTATGACTTTAACACTTTACTCTCACACTTATATTTAGGGTGGCGATAATAGCCTAAATGTTCTTTTCGCCTTAAAATAACCAACAAACAAAATGTTTACGAAAGTGTGAGACTGATATCAGTGAATATTGTGAATATTCTTCTGGTAAAAAGAAAGAGTTGAACGTTTCCTCAACTGAGATTTTCAGCTGTATTTTGTTCACTATATGCTTACACTATTACTTTATGTAATAAGTTATTCTCCCTCCTTGGATCCTTATAAGAAGGTAAGGAACGTAATGTGAAAAAGAAAAGTGTAAACACACACACACACACATATATATATATTTTTTTTTTTGCAAAAAACCGTTAAGGTTATCATCTCCGCTATATATATATATATATGTATATAAAACTTATGGTATGGTTTCGAGGATGTTGCTTTTTTAAAAAAACAACTTTAATTAATTAGAATAAGAATTTAATATACACTTAAAAACTTATAATAATTATTTAAGTTCGTCTCATATTCATTGAGACTGACTATGGTAACTGAGTGAAACCTCGACTAACACTGAGCTTAAGCTCTTCCCCCTCAATGAAAATGCTTACCATGCTAAAACTACATTGTCATCACTAAATCTAGCAAAGTCTACATTATTGCCTATATAACTTGTGTGTTTATATATATATATATATATATATATATATATATATATATATATATATATATATATATATATGCACACTTTAAATTATTATAATAATTTTAAAGTAATATTATTATGTTCCCTTATATTTCCAGAATATATTACTGTCTGACCATCCAGAAAACACAAAGGAATTAACTCCACCAAGGTTTCAGCAACTACAAACTAATAATAAAATGTCTGCCGAAAAAGAAGAATCGTCACTAGCAACAGCAAAACTAACAATTGAAGAAGGTAACACAGATGATCATTGTCTTTATATAAGTACTCTGCAGTCTCAGCCACATATTAAAATAATTTTCAGTTAATATCATGTACTTATGGAGGAAACAGAAATCTGTATATAGATGAGACAGGTTTTTCGTCTGTGTGAAATGCATTTCCAAATTATCTACTAGAATTATGCACGTTTTTTGTCTGTAATAACTTAATAAAAAAAAAAAAAAATTGGCACACAGTAAGACAGACATCAGAAAAATCTAATGTGAGGTAGCATATACTGCAAAATAACTTGAATTTAATAATGTTAGATTAAGGAAAAAGTAGCCTCTAACAGGTTATTGGATAGTTTTGAAAGCATTCATATAGCTAAAACTATGAATAACTTGTTACTGAATGTTGATAAAGAACCTGTCCCACAGTGTGCGTTACCTCTATTTAAACCAAGATGGAGATTGTCACAAAAGATTAGTTTAGAAGTTAGTATAATTATTTAGTCACTTAGTTTCACTTTAGGGTTGAATGTACCTTAGTTGTTGTTCACACTGAGGTCACTGCCCGTCCATATTTTAGTGTTACTTGTGTTTGGTATTTCTTAGAAGATGGTAGCTACGTTACCGAAATGTATATCGGTAATGTGTGTTGACTAGTTCGATAATCATTCTGATCATGTCAAATTAGTTATTTTTATTTTTGGGGCAAAGGGGTATAAAAATACATCATGCCGCAGTGATTTTTATATATTTCTGTGCATGTATGAGGTATGGCTAATAAATAACCAAGCTGATTTTTGTAAAGACAACCAGCGAGTGCATCAAGGTCAAATAGTACATTGCCAAGTCATATGATATCCTTCAGAAATCTTACATCTAAACAGAAGTACTCTTGAACAAAAATTTGTACTGACACTTTGAAATCCATCAAAAAAGACCCTAAACTATTGGACAGAGTTATAACATAATGGGATTAACCATGATTTTTTTAACTTATGATCCAGGAACTAAATGACAATCAGTACATTGGAAGATATTATTGATCTTATCTTACAAGTATCTGTACTTTTGTACAAGATACTACAAATTATATCTTGTAGTGTTTAAGATACAATTTGCAGAACTGAAATTCTGATTACGTGTAGTCATTCAGCACATTCACTAAGACTGAAAAAAGCTCGAATGTCCAAATCAAAATTCAAAGCCATGATGATTGTGTTTTTCGATATCAGTGGGATTGTGTATTCGTAAATTGGGTACCTGAAGGTCAAACCTTGAATAAAAATAATTATCTTAAGGTCCTAACTACTCTTCTTGAAAGAAGAAAGCAACCTGAGTTGTGGGAAACAAGTCATGGATTCTTCACCAAGACAACACACTGGCCCATACTGCATTGGTTTCAGATTCGTGGCTAAGTATGGGATTCCTACTTTGGAACATCCATATATGGCTTATGAGCATTCACCAGACATTGCTCCATGTGACTTGTTCCCAAAAGTGAAATCAGCATGAGACAGTTGAAAATGTGAAATAAAAGGCAACAGAGACCTTGAACATGCTTTCAGAGAATGACGACACACTGCTTTTATGAATATAAAACTCATGTGGCTCGGTATAGGGATCATGTAGGGACGTATGTTGAAGGAAATAATCTTAAACATTACAGTTATGAAGAAGTATCAACAATGAATGTGATACCATTAATCGGTTATTTTTTTAGCTAAACCTCATATCTGCGGTGATAATTTTAAAACAAATATACAGAAATTATTGAAATCTTTTAAATTTAATCTTATTTCCAGAAGACGTGGAGTTGCTGCAACCAGTGTCAGGAAGGCTAGAAATTCGAGTAATTGATCGTTCTAATGATGGTTCAACACATAATATAGTTAATGCAAGAGATATAAAGAAGAATGATTTAGATGTTAATAAGTCTGAAGTCAAAGGTAAAGTTGTATTTGATATTTTGAAATTTGAGGTTTTACCTACATGGAAATCAAACATATTAAGTTTGTAAATAAAAACAATTTTAATACACTATAGAGCTTTATCGCTCATTATCTTGATGAAAATGTCAGATTTAAATGACCTATGTAAATGATTAGGATTATATACCTATTCTTCCCGTCAGTGGTCTATCTTGTATTTGAGACATGTCATAATCTCAATAATGGCACCAAATATGTTTAACAGTTGTTGAGCGTTCTATTATTTGTTTACGAAAGTCCCCGCAGGGGGGTGTAGACTAGATGCGCCTATTGAGAGGATTTAGACGTCTACTGACACACTTACACTTGCAACACTACACTTATGACTTTAACACTTTACTCTCACACTTATATTTAGGGTGGCGATAATAGCCTAAATGTTCTTTTCGCCTCATAAAGGTTTCGAAACTATAGTTTCATCTTCAGGCCATACAAAATGTTAAATCCCTCTGTCGAGGTCGTCACAAAGTCAAACAAAACATTAAAACATACAACACAAACACTAAGCGCAATTACACATTTAAAATATTCATCATGAAATTCAGCTTGGCCAAGCTACACACACGACTCGTACGTCGTTACATTCCGGACTGCGGAGTCTCCATCATTAGTAGCGCACCCGTTGTTGTTATCAGTTACAGTGCATCTGTTGGTTTTTGTTACTCAAATCACTTATCCTTAGATCCATGTCATATATTAAATTTGATTTAAATGAAAGTTTTTCATTGAGGATGTTCTGGGGGTCTGATTTTTTGCTCTTGTAAATCTCAAAATCTTCAATCGCATCCATATAACTACTTTTATGACATAAATGTAATATTTCCATGTTGGTATGGATGTCTTCAAATGTATGGTTTTTGTCCATAAGATGTTCTGCGAAAGCCGAGTTTGTCGATAATGCACTTCTGAGTATGTGCTCTTTAAATCTTTCTAATGGATATAAAAGCTCAATTGTTGATAGGCTTATTGCCAAACACAAAAACAAAAATAAAAAAATCGTTCCTGATAAAAAAACATACATCTCCACGGAATATGGTTTGACTTTAAGCCACACCCTAAAAAAAGAATTAGCCAAAGAAAATATAAATGTCTCTTTCAGAACAAGTAATAAGTTGTCAACATTATTAAAGAAGCCAGTTGCAAATAAAAGTGGAGATAACTTTGAAAAAACTGGCATATACAAAATGAAATGTAGTGATTGCCTTAGCTTCTATATCGGTCAGACATCTCGCTCTTTTAAGAAAAGATTTAAAGAAAAAAAGGTGGCTATGTTACAATAATGACCTATATAAATTTTGAAATGGGTAATGAAGTAATATAGTGGATTAAAACTGTATTTATAAGTCAGTTTTACTTTCAAAAATGTATTTTTTATTATTTTTATTTAGTATGTTGCATTGGTCTTACATAATTTTCCATTATTTGGATTATCTTTTAATCTGTTTTTTTTTTCAATTCCACATTTCTGACTTCATATTATGATATACAAAGCTAGTAAAGTTGTTTTCCTTAAATCTAAAACAAATCCACAAGATCTATATAGATTTGTACTTTAGTGTGTGCATTTCTCTGTCTGTTGATAATGCACATCTAGTGCTTAAAATTTAAATGGATTGTTTAGTGTTTAAGCTTCAAACGTAGGAAAAATAAATGGCTGTGTCTAGAAGATTCAGGGAATAAAAAACATGGCCTCAAAGGTAATGTAAAACCGCATAATGTTTAAAAGCTCAGAAACTTGGATTATATAAAGGAAGACATGTTGAGACTAGAATCCTAATTTTGAGTACGTAAGACTGAAAGTTTTTGTGTGTGCAAGTATGTGCGCACACATACACACACACACACAAACACAATTAATTAACTGATTTCAATAAAATTTGACATATAGGTCTAGGTTGCCTATATTTTTTTATTTTAAAAAAATACATTTTTGGACCAATTTTAATTTTGCAAAAATGAAGTTCTTTAAAGCACCTCACTTGTTAAAAAATTGTTAAAAATTAAATTTTGTCAGAATCAAATTTTAACTAGATTTTTATCTAATGTAGTTCATAAAATATTCCCAGAATGTATGAATCACCATATTTTAAAAAATCTGGATCGGGAGGTTCAAAAAAAAATTTCAAAATTTTGCTCATATTTATATATATATATATAATTTTTAAATAAAAGTTATTTATGGTTCGGAAATAGTTTGTTTTCATTTTACTTTAGAATAGTAAAGTGATTTTATTGTAAATTTGGTACTCTGACTGAGTTATGTCGATGACACAAAAGTTAATTCTCATTTTACTCAATTTGTGTCCACTTTTTTAAAAGTTATTATGTGCAGTCTATTTATTTATTTTGTAATTATTTTGTTTGGTGAGGACTTGCAGATCTCAAACCACGTTGGCCCTTATGAATCTACCCTCTTGTACAAGCCTATTTTAAGGTTATAATAGAGGGTTAATTTAACCATTTGAGTGCTAATGTTTGCAATAAGTGTATAGTGCTGACATTATTTATGATGTACTGTATATTGGTAATATTTTATATAATACATAATTGTACGGATAAAAAAATCAGCATTTCAGAGATTACGAGCTATTGATTGATGTCAATTTTTTTTAACTTTGTCATGTCAAGCTTGTTCATCTCTTTGTAATAATAATGTTAACTGCATCTACGACAGCAGCTATTGTTGAATCATCTGGTGATATATTATTACAGGCATGTTACTGTGTATATTGTATCTAACTTTGTTTCAGTTTTTCATACAGCTTTTTTAACATGGTATAACGTGAAAAAATTTAAAAATAAATGATCACTCAACACTCAGTTCAGATTTGATTTTTAGTTCTATGGAAAAAAAATTGTTACAATGCTTTTTTTGCATGTAAAGTTTTCTCAAAACAACAAAACAAATATAAAAGTTGGTTGTACAGATATTTTACAATGTGTACTCCCAAATGTTTTCAAATTGAAGCAAAACTGGCCGACAGTTTATACGTATCATTTGGCAAAACAACAGTGGCACTCAAATTGTTAATAAATTTTAATAATTTACCTATTATTCTAGGACAAGATGGTTGTAGTCCTGTTAGTGCCAGTAAAGAGGAACCAGCGTCTATATACTTTGATGCAACGGAAGAAAATAGCAAAGCACAGCACAGCCTGTCCCCTGTCCCTGAAGTTGACAGTATGAAAAGGTAAATTTGTATTCTTTATAATATTTAATAAATTTTATAATATTCACTGATATTTATGATTTGAATTTTATTGTATTTGGTTTAAATAGAATATCCAGTCAATAGATTTTTGGGAACATATTCAGTGTTCAACACTTTTCTTTTATAAATGTGCTGTTTATAAACAGGAGAATCTTGTTTTATCCGCGGCATTGGGTGGCAGAAACATCGTGGATAATCCACAAATAGGTTAAAAATGTGAAGTAAACAGTAAAAACTGACGATATATAAATAATAAGAGCTGTAGCAGTTGAATGCTATTTTTTTTTTTTTTAATTTAAGCCCACATTCGAGCACACACAGTCAATTTAATTAAGTCTTTTGGTTTTTCTCCGTTCTTCCCAGTATTTTTTTAATCTTATTGATCTCTGAAGTCTTGAGTTCTTCCGAATATACGACGTTTTGTGGACGTTTTTCCCTAAACTGTAATTGGGTTTCCTGACTTTTTAAGATCGCTTTTTCCCTTCTTCCTGCTCCCTGGTCACTCCCCAGTTCTTCCAAATCCTGTTCCACCTCCTTCAACCAGTTGTTCTTAACTTTACACTTCAGTTGGTAGTCCAATAATCTCTTCGTAAGTCTACTCTCCGGTAATCGAGTCAGGTGTCCAAAGAAGGCCGATCTTCTTTTCCTAAAAATGTTAGTGAGCTGCTCGTTGTTCCGATACAAGACCGCATTCGGCAACAGTCTGTACTGTCCCTCCACCAAATGTTTCTTATTAATAATTGTTCAGAGTACTCTCCTTTCCATTCTCTGGAGCTCCTCCATAATAAATGAATGCTATTTGTTATACTGTATGTATAAAATTTACAGAACAAAAGAAAAAAATTGAATATTTTAAGAATGTTATACTGTTGTATTTGCTTACAGCAGTCAAGAACTAATGTTTCAAAATTTTGTAAATTAGGCAACCGTTTATTTTTTCTTAAAATAATCAGTGACATGTTTATTTTTTTAACAAAACACTTTTTAACATGAAAATGTATTTTACATAGCATATGTTTTAAGCTAATAAGGCTGATACTGTTCTAAGTATTACAGCCGTCCGTCAACATTAGGCATTGCAGCCTTATTAGCCATCAGCTGTAGGTTCATCTTCATTTTCTTTCTTGATTTTCGTTGTCTAAAATACTGTATATAATTTGAACATTACTACAATTATATTAGTGTTGTATACATCTACTAATAAAAAGCTACATTAACGGCAGGTTAAAGGACTAAAGTAATTAAATGCCTCCTTGAAGTAATTAAATGCAATAAACGAATTTTTGCTATTCACAAATTAAATATTGTGATAATTTGTTTTCACAATCTTTGCACTAATTTGCTTGTGGGTAATCAAGAATTTGCTGTACTTGTACTTTATGCTGCTCGCAGTTGTATTTAACCTTTTGGCGGTTATAGTTGTGCCTATTGTATCATTTACAAACCGATGTATCATTCATTGTTTTTAACGCTTGTTGAAGTTCAAAAAGTAATACTGCAATTATTATACGACACATTGATACAAAACAGCGCTCAAAGAAGAAACGCTAATTAATAAAGAACTCTTACAGTTTTATATTATTTTAGTTTTGTTGTAAAAACATGTGCGCACGGTTTCACTGCTTGGTCAGTACTCAGGCATTTTGTGTCTTTGTTGCGTGTAATGTTATTACTTAAACTTTGATTAGCATTAAAAACAGAGTGTGATCAACACAAAGTAAGATGTTTATATTTATATAGTATAACCAATTAGAATATGCAAAAAGAAATAATATGATTTTCTTCTTTTCACTGTTTCTAGAACACTGTTTTTATTTTTTTAACAAATAGAAGATATAATTTTTTTTGAACAACTTAAAACTAAAAAATCATTTTTAAATTTTATTGTGTAATTTAAGGCAATATAAAATTTTCAAATGTCTTATTTATAAATCATACAAATACAGACTGCAATTTTGAATTATAAATAAATGTATTACAGTACTAACATATTTAAATTAGAAAATGAGCTTTTAGAGCATTCATTATAGTAAGACTTACACCCAGCATCTGAAATCAGTTCTGATCCTAATCTTTAAAACTTGTTTTGAGAATTTATATATATGTATAGTCTTTGAGTGTGTATGCATGTTAACACATTAATGTTCACAATTTTGGTCCAGTTTGATTGAAACTTGGCATATAACTTTATTTAGGTAAAAGCTTGGACAAGTTTGTTACTAAACAAAATCTGTTAAACCGTTTCAGTGGTGGCCATTTAAAATCTTTATCTTTTTATCTTACGCATTTTTGAAAACCCGATATGTCCGTCTTAATCTACATTCAAATCTACGTAAGTTTAAAACCACTGCAAGAAATTTAATTACAGTACTGTCCCATTAGTCCAAACACTCATCACTCTGATACTCCCCACAACATTAATTAATTTTTGTTAATGTGTTTTTAAATTTGGTTATTTTTTGGAAATTGCCTTTCCATCATTTGAATGAGACAGTTGTGTACCCCATTGTACCTGTATGTCCGGATTTGATATGGATAGAAGGAGAACAGGTTTAACTTGATAATTAATTGAAATTTTCTGTGCTACACATAAAAAATATTTTTGCAGTCTATCCTTTATTATATTTGGCCATCCTCCTATCCTATCTCTTAAGATGTTCCTGTTGCTGAGACACCAATCAGTCTGCTTTGTCTCTGAACTGCATACCTCAAGGTCATATGTTCAGGACTGCAATTACTGCCGTAAGCTTTATATTTTCTGTTAACACTGATCCCTCATTCTCATTAATCTAATCGGCAGAAAGTAGGCCAGTCCTTGGATGTTAAGAACCGAAAAAATGTCTCTTTAAACTTTGTATCTTTCTAAACTATGATTAAACCAATTGAAAGTTGGTTTCAACTACTTTCGGTTACACTTTAAAAATAATACTAATTATAAATATTTTATTTAGATAGTTGATAAATGTTTTGTGTTAGTTATAACTTTTTTTTATTTTAGTTCAGGCACAATAAACTGTGTGTGATCCTTATGCGATTGCCATAGTTTTCAGTCTGTTATTTAATTATAAATGAGTCGCAGTTGTGTTAGTGTAGGCATAATTAACTGTTGTTTGCGCTTTTTACGTGTGTGCAGATATAAAGCAAATTCGAACAAAACCAGCAAAATTCCAGTCCTACTGAGTGGAAGCAAAAGTCCTAAATCTAGTCTAATGGAAACTGCCATAGACAATGGAAGGTAAACTTTCTGTTTGTCTTGTTGCCTTTAAGTGAGTGTGTCTTGCATTGTATATGAAAGGAAGTGTCCGAGTGACTACATTTAATACCGAAACAGTTTAACGCAAATTTTATTTTATATTTAGCAAATATGAAATAGTTGGCATGAAGTAAACAAATTACCAGACATGGTAACATTTGTTATTTACAAAAATCAGGATCAAGCACTTTGTCCTTAACAACTTTTTTGTTATGTTATTACTTTTTCTGGTATTTACCTTATATTACATCGTAATTTATTTTTGTTTCCTTTGTTACTGTAGCTGCAAAATGTAAAAACTCAAGTTCACAGAACACATGTTGTGGCTTGTGGCTGGTAATTTCTTCTTTACTTATTCTTTAAAATTATTGTTTTCAACTGAAATGAGATATATTATTTCACAAATAGTTCATTTTTGGTTAGATTCGATAGCACAATGAATGTAATTTTGCTATTTTCCTTTTCTTTTGGACTAGGTATTATTTTGATTTTTTTTCAACTAACATTTGTTTTTTGTTGTTCTAGAAATGTAGTAGCAGTAATTTATTTTCATAAAATGGATCGTAGATAATTTTAATTAGGTTTTCCATTGTACAGATTTAACGTTTTTTATAATCTCATGTTATTTAACTGTTAGTCTAATAATGTTTAACTGAACATTATTTAGCTGTTAGTCTAATAACAACTTTTATTTGAGTTGTTGTTATTCATATTAAATATGTCGTTTTTCCCTCTGATTTAGACCTTCAGATGAAAACCATTTGTTTTTAAGTGCTGAAGCCGAGAATGTACCATCCATACCAGCTCCGACAGAGCTCAGACGCTGTTTAACTTTACCTGACACAAGGAAAGAGAGCCAAGAACTAACACCAGGTCTACGTCGGCGCAGGGCAGGAGAGGGAAAATATGTCACTGATGTATCACAATTACCACTCAGGTTTCCACGTCCTAGACGGTCAGTTGACGCAATCGTTTGTAGGGAGAGGTACACAAAACTCAAGCACAACATCTTGCACTCATGCACTACAGAATGGCTAGTTTTATTTGCTTTCTGTTTCTAGTACTGGTTTTACACACTCTTTCTGCACTGCACGGCAATGCGCACGCACACACAAACACACACACATACACACACACACACACACTGGCACTTTTAATATCCTATCTTACCTTTAAAGGAGTCCAATTGTTCTGGAATGTCTGAATATAAAAATGATTAGGATTATGACCTATTCTCCCCGTCAGTGGTCTATCAACTCACCTCATAAAGGCTACCGCAGTTTCGAAACTATAGTTTCATCTTCAGGCCATACAAAATGTTAAATCCCTCTGTCGAAGTCGTCACAAAGTCAAACAAAACATTAAAACATACATCACAAACACTAAGCACGATAACACATTTAAAATATTCATCATGAAATTTAACAGGCCAAGCTACACACGACTTCTGTATGTCGTTACATTCCGGACTGCCTGTAACGACGTACGAGTTGCGTGTGTAGCTTGGCCAAGCCGAATTTCATGATGAATATTTTAAATGTGTAATCGTGCATAGTGTTTGTGATGTATGTTTTAATGTTTTGTTTGACTTTGTGACGACTTCGACAGAAGGATTTAACATTTTGTATGGCCTGAAGATGAAACTATAGAGTTTCGAAACCGCATTAGCCTTTATGAGGTGAGTTGATAGACCACTGATGGGAAGAATAGGTCATAATCCTAATCATTTGAATATGTGGTCCGGTGGCTATGTTACAATTATGAATATAAAAAGTCCAAATGAGTTAACCATCATTTGGTAAAAAGTAGTCAAAAATTTTATGATACCAAAAAATTTCAAAAATTATGAATTCAAAGTACTTATGTTTATTATTCATAAAAATGAAATAATTAAGCTCAAAAAAATGAAACATGAAACATTACAGAATATAATTTGTTTTCTATGATATTCTTAATAGCAAAGATGTATATACTAGTTCCATGTTACATTCACGGAACTAAATGTACTGCCTTTCACTGTCATTATTATTACTTTGTCATATCTGTGAATTTGCAGATGAGACATCTGTTTTCCTCATTTTTCCGTCAGATACCTGTGTTGCCATGCTGTCAGACGCGATGTGTGTTGCTTGGCACTGTAATGTGCAAATAAGGACACATGTTATGGATATAACTATATTCTGGAATGAATGAAACAAAAACACCAAATGGCAGTTTTTTCGTGTGAATTTTGCGATCATGACTACACAAACACCCAAGCTGTGTAATATGCCATGCCCACGCCAGGTGGACTTTTTGGTTTTCAAAATTAAACCGTGCACTTTTCTAATCTTATGTTTCCTGTCACAAAAAAATTCTTAGAATTACAATATTATATTCTTTAAGGTTCTTGAAAACACAGATAGCTAAGAAAGTGTTTTTTTTGTTTTTTTTACCATGTACATGAAACGTTCCAGAACAGCAGTACTCCTTTAGCTGTGTTTAGCATTACTTATTAAAGGGTTAAGTTGTATATTATTTTTTAAATTATTTTATTATATAATAGAATATTATTTTTTTTAAATTATTAGGATATTATGTAATTATTTAAAAAACTCAGAATAAAACCAATGGATGAGGACTAAACCAATATTTACTCTATTGATTTGGTTGAATGTTTAGAAACTATCAAATGTTCGCTTACGTAACAAGGATGTTGGACTGCCTGCTTTAAAATTTTCTGAGGGCACACTAGCATTTGTAAACAACGCAAATAGTTTTATAAAAACCAATATTGTTATAAAAACAAATAATAGTTTTAGAATATTTTTTTAAATTTTATTTGTAATAAATATCAGGTAAGAATACTACAAACAGTATCATATTATTTTTGTTCTGTATCATAAAAAATAATTCAGATTTTATTTTAATCCTGTAGACAGTAAAACTCTGTTAGTTCGTATTGATTGAGTATATACACAGAGTGACGCAAAAAGAACGCATTGATTTGTTGCATAGTAGCACTGGAGTGTCTGGTTTCAGAATCAGTGGCACACTGGAATGTAGAACTTAAGGTTTTCGCACTTGAACAGTTTTTTAAGGGTAATGAATCTATTATTGTCCAGTGCCTTTTCTATATACAGTTTAATTGGATTGTAAAAAGCCAATACCTGATCGCAGCTCATTAATTCGGTGAGATAATTCTTTTCACACAACTGTACCAGTTGAAAATAAAAAGTCAACTGCTCCATGAACTGCATAAACTGATCATATTGTCAATAAAGTAGAATAGTAACTTCAATAGAAGTGAATTTGCATTGCTATACGAGGGTGGTCTGAAAAGTTTCCGTCCTAACAAAGATACAAGACATTTTTCTGAAATTTTTTTTTTTATTTTTCAACATAGTCTCCTTGTACCTCTACACGCTTCTCCCAGCGATGCTCCCATCTCTGTAACCTGTCCAAATAGTACTCGGTTCACGAAGGTCCAAATAATTGTTCACGAATGTGATTGTCTCTTCATTTGAGGAAAATCTCTGTCCTCCGAGCGCAATTTTTGGATGAGAGAACAAAAAGAAGTCGCTTGGGGCTAGATCTGGTGAGTAAGGTGGATGGTCAAGCAGTCCAAACCGTAATTCGTGGATTTTCGCATGGCAACTGCTGAGGTGTGAGACGGTGCGTTGTCTTGGTGAAACAGGATTTTCTTTTTCTGCAAATGTGGCCATTTTTCCGCAAGTTCTGATTTAAGCTTGTCAAGTAATGATGAGTAGTATGCTCCTGTAATGGGTTTTCCTTTTTGAAGATAGGAAAAACTCCATGACTATCCCAAAAAAATAGTCGCCATCACTTTCCCAGCCGAAAAAACAGTTTTTTGCTTTTTTTGGAGACGGTTCCCCCTTTGCAGTCCACTGTTTGGACTGTATTTTTGTTTCGGGCGTATAATGGTGTATCCAAGTTTCATCTACAGTAATAAATCGGCGCCAAAACTGGGATTTATTTTGCCTAAACTGCGCCAACAGAGCATTAGAAATGTTCATTCGAACACGTTTTTGTTCTAACGTGAGCAAACGCGACACCCAACGAGCGGACAGCTTTCTCATGTCTAAATGTTGATTTAATATGTGACAAACACGTTTTTTTGACATGTTCATAACGTTTGCCATCTCTCTCACTTTAATTCGGCGGTCATCTAGCACTATTTGGTGAACTTTGGCAATGTTTTCGTCGGTAGTTGCAGTTTTTGAACGTCCCGAACGTTCATCGTCTCCCAAGCTCTTACGGCCTCGTTTAAATTCAGCTGCCCAAAATTTCACTGTGGTAAATGATGGTGCAGAGTCCCCGTACACAGAATCCAACTCATCTTTGATTTGCGTAGGCTTATTGCCTTTCAAAAACAAATATTTAATGACAGCTCGATACTCAATTTTGTACATTTTCATAAAAATACATCAACTCACTCAAATGACTGTTACATAACAATTGCGTGTCCAAAATGGCTGAAACTTTGGTGAGTAACTGTCAACAGATGAACAACGAAATTCGAGTGCTGCCACCGACGAGTGCTGCTATCTTCATGTTGAGGTTGGAATCTTATCAGACCACCCTCGTATAAGTATGGTACCAAGTTTTATTTAATGTACCATTAGTTAAACTAATATATATTTAGCATAGGCAAGCTCGAGAGTGTACTTTTAATTCTAATTATTTCTATAAAAATGTCTCTACTAAAGCAAAACTTAGTTTAAAAAAATGGCTCTGAGTAAACTTCAATTTTTTATATTTGGCTCTTTTGGATGACAAGTTTGCCGACCATTGCTCTGGATGTGCCAAAATAAAAAGTATCGGGTTATCACGAGTATGATGTAGTTTTAAAAATGTATGTCTACATTGCTTTTAGTTTTAAATTAAAGTATTTTGCAGCTTTCAGTGACCATTTCTTTTGTGGATACTGCTTTTTACATTTGCCTGTACCCGAGTAACGGAACTTAAATAAGTTGAATTTCCAAAACAAAGATATTAGAATTTAGATACTGCATGTTAAATTTACAAATCTGACAAGGAAAAAGAAATCGTAACTATTTATTCAACCAACAATAATCTTCATATACTGGATATATCAGAGTAGTTTTTTTTTATATTTTGTTAAAAGGCCAGGACAGATATGGAATACCACTTTTTCTGACAAATAGAGATGTGCAGTTGTTATGTACATTGAGTTAGTTATAACGGAAAAGTGTTACCAACTGACAACATTACAGCCAGTATAAGGCAACTTTTTGGAGTTGCCAACAATTGGCATGATCAGCCATGTTGAATGGGATTAATTTTATTTGTGAAACAAACGATTCAAAATATGATTTTATTTTTATTTAACTTATACAAACATTCACAACCTACAGCCTGTGACACACACACACACACTTCTTTTAAATTACTATACTTCTGTTTGATCACAATTTTTTTTAAGTATTTGTGTCACAATTTTTAAACAGATGTCACAATTTTTTAAGTATATTAAATATAATTTCTATATAATCACGTCAGATTTCTTAATAACAATATATCTTTCTTTATATATCTAGTCATCGTTTATTGTTATTATTATTTTTACTAGTAATATTGCTATTAATAATTAATATTATATACTAATTAATACCATTTTAAGTAGTAAAAGTCAAAAATATTTTTTCCAATATAATGTGGTGTGGGAATGCTGTTTCGAGAGCAAGTATTCATTGTATTTATGGGAACGATAAGTCCTCGTAAAAATGGTTTTTTCTCATAAAGCTTTGCATTCACTAAGGACAGCTCTAATCATAGATTAATATCTACTGAATCGTCACTGAATATTTCAGTAGGTAATACTTATACTATTGGATTAACAGTACACATGGTTCAAACAACCATGAGAAATTTTGCATTAAAATTACTATTTCTATTATATATTATAATTCTGTACAGTTAAAAATTCATCTCTAGAATACACATAGAAAATCTTTGATCATTATGTTTCTTACAAATACTAAATTACGATTATTCTAATCTGTAAACACTATATAAGGCTACATGTGTGCCCTAAGCAGTAATCCAATAGCTTTGAATGTTTATTTGAATACTGTAGTTAGTGTCTGTTATTGGTAGAAATTTAGCTTTCTTTGCATGGTAATATTTCTACTGTTATTAAATTCAAGCTGCAGATTATATTTTGTTTAGTGAAGTCAAAAAGTTGTCTACTGTAACTAATCAAAAAAAAATTCTTTGATATTCTAAATTTGTGTAGTATTGAAAAAATTCTGACAGGCATAATCAACTTATCCAAAATATAATCAACTTATCCAAAATATATGTTCACATCCAGGTTACCATTAGTATAGGAAATTTTGATTTAAAAAAATAATTTACTACATTTACTTGTACAAGTAAAATTTAATGGATTTGTCAAACGTGTAAAAGATACTTTTTTATGTATTTGATTTTTTTCTTTATTGTTATAAAAAATACTTGCATTTTGTGCGTATATTTAGGTTATTTATGGTAGACCACTTGCAATTTTCCTGTTAGCAAAAAAAAATATTAATATGTTAGTTACAATGAGAATATAGTGATAGTGAATTATTAGATTTACTGTCATACAAATAAGTGATGCCACTGATAGGACAGATATTTTATCCTGAGGAAACCAGTGTCCATTAACATGCGTTAAATTTATTTTATAACAAGGTGCCTGGACCTAATAATTTTTCCTTCCTCTAAAGCAGACCATAGATGTGACGATTTGTATGACAAACGATAACTGTCAGCATGTAATGTCCACAGACATTCAAACAAATTTGTAACGTGTTCGTTTCCTCTGTTTGTGCATATAAATCCTAGTGTTTAGTGCTGTTACTTCTGTCCACACAAAACTGAGAGCGTCAAATGTTAGCTCATACAAATCATAGCCCTAAACACAGATAGTGTTGTGGCAACAGTTCGTCATGTCGCATCGAAAAGTTAGTGCTGCCATTAGTAATACATAATTTTGATCAGAAAAATAAATGCAACAACTGGTGTAAAGGGTTGAACAAACGTGACAGTTTTTCGTACGTTAATTTTCTGAATGAATTAAGGGTTTTTGCAAAAGAGAACCTTAAAAACGATCTCTTCTGAATGCTGAAAGAGTTAATTTTTCTTATAACAAAATCTTTATTGGCGCCGGCGTCAATCTCCTTCAGTTTTTCAACTAACGTATGCCTTGTTTCTTAAATTTCTATTACTATAATCCTTTGATTTGATTTTCCACAGACAAGGATGCGTTTTATAAAGTTCTATAAATTCTTGAACAAATATTTTAAAGTAATTTTGCGTATCACACATTTTTGTAAAAATTAAAGTATAACACTAAAAATAAATGTTTCACAAAAAAAATAAAAAATGTTAATTAAAAGCAATTTCCAGCGGCAGTTGGACAAAGTAAACGAAGCTCACAGCTGATCGATGCACTAGCTAAGTGCACACAAAACCAAGTGAAATCAAACACCTGTTGATTCACAGCGACATGTATGTGCATGCAAGTTTCACACACAAATCTTATGCCTAAACGTAGAAAACTGTTTGCGCAAACAAATTGGAACCAACATATTTCATGTGCCTAGTGGTGACACTTGTTGTTTCATACAAAACGCCGGATATAAGTTTGTAGCAACATTTTAGACTACTATAACTTGTTTGCCGACTTGTATGTGCAAACATTTCTGTCCGACATTTCCTGTAGTGTAGTTACGAGGGTTGATCAAATATAAACGAGACTGACTTTCTAAAAACTTTTCTGTTGGACATTGAACTCTAAAGGGTGGGGTTTTAGGTAGCCTGGGAGGTTTGGGACGGGCGTAGACGGGCAACATTTCCGTTCGGACCCTTCAGTATAAAACTATACAATGAGTGAGAGTGAAGTGCACGTTTCCGTGGAGCAGAGAATTATTATTAAGTTTTTGGCCAAGGAGGGGGTCAATCCGACTGAAATCTTTCGTAGATTGACGGCTCAATACGAGGACAGGACCCTGTCAAGAGCTCGCGTTTTTGCTTGGCACAAGGAATTTGCCAAAGGACGGGAAGCAGTAGAAAACCTCAGCCATGATCGTCGCTCGACCACTTCCGTCCACGGACGAAAACATTGATGCTGTTCGGAAGCTCCTGGGCGAAGACAGGCGTATATCGCTGCAATTTATTGCAGATGAACTCCAGTTGAGCTATGGTAGCGTTCAAAAATCGTTACATCAAACCTGGAACTCAGCAAAGTATCTGCAAGGTGGGTTCCACGAATTTTGACCGACGTTCACAAACGGAATCGTTTGGAGATTTGCCAGCGACTATTGACCCAATTTGAGCGAGTTGGTGAGGCATTATTAAACCGGATTGTCACCTGTGATGAAACATGGGTTCACCATTACACTCCCGAGTCGAAACAGGCAAGTATGGAGTGGCGGAAGAGGGAAGAGAGGGCGCTCTGAAGGCCAAATCACGATTGTCGGCCGGGAAGGTAATGGCCACTGTATTTTTCGACAATCAAGGCGCCTTTCACGTCGATTTCCTCCATCAACGACGCACAATAAATGCACAATATTATTGCGATGTTTTAGAGGCCGCAAAACAGTCTTTTAAGTAGAGAAAAGGAAATCTAAACCGGCGAGAAACGTCATTCTTCTTCACGATAATGCCCGACCACATTCGGCGCGAATGCTATGAGGCTTAAACTCGATCAAATTGGCTGGGAACCAATGGAACATCCCCATACAGTCCAGACTTATCACCCTGCGACTACCACCTGTTTGGGCCACCCAAAGAGGCGCTTGAGGCCAGCGTTTGAAGACGATTCTGCGGTGGAGACCTTCGTGCTCCAATGGCTCAATGAACGCCCGAGAACTTTTTACGAAGATGGAATTAAAAACTTCCAATCCGGTGGGAAAAATGTGTTACTCGTCAAGGGAGACTATGTAGAAAAATAAGTTGTATCAAGAATAATTTGTAAGTAGGCAATAAATTTTTTAAAAAATCAGTCTCGTTTATATTTGATCAACCCTCGTACAATTCATGTTGGTGCCAACAAACTAGAGGAAGTAATCTTCTCCTACAAATATAGCCACCTAGGTGGCCCAGTTGATAGTGTACTGTGCTTTCACCCTGAGGACCCGGGTTCGATTCTCGGCCAAGGCTTGGCATTTTCATATGCTATAAATCATCCCATCGTCTACATTAGCCCAAGTGTACACAATAGTCGGACGTTAAAAAAAAAAAAAAAAATCTACATATTTGAGTGTTTAGGGACATATTGTGTTTTGTTTGTGCATATTGGTGTCATACAGGTCTACGCGTGTAGGGTAACCTTAATACAGTCAACTCCCGATTACCATCTGTATTGAGCATAGTGATTGCTGCGGAAAACCTACTTATTAAGAACAAACTTATAGAACCACATTATTTCACAAGTACTATATGCACTGAATTTTAAAGCCACAATGTGGTTTACAAATTAATTAGAAGAATAAAAAATAATGAACTAGAATAATAATGAAAAAGAATGATTTAAAGTACTTAGACGCACAACTATTCTGCTTAAAAAGCTAAAAGACAAACAGTCCTGACTGTTATTTATTTACTGCCTCAGTTATCATTGTCCTGTCTGCTGCCAGTACAGTATTTGTAAAATACCTGAAATTTAATGATTATTTATCTGAACAGCAGACTTAATTCTGTACACTATGGCATGTTTAGGTGTACATAATTACTGTATAACAGTAAGTGTGTGTATTGTTTAACCCTTTCCGTGCCAACATTCGATTGGACAGGATGTTTGAAAAAAGTATTATTGTTATTTTTTATAATATCAATCAGCTAAGGAAGAATAAATAGTTATTTTCATTTCACATACTTTAAGTATCAATCAGTCAAGTTGTTTCAAGGTTATTCAATTTTATGTAAAAATAGTGTAACTTTTTAATTTAATAAGATATCGGCCTAAACTTTTTAAGACATTAGCCTTTATACATATTGTACATTTGAGTGATGTGTGAGGTTTTAAGTTATATATTTTTTCCTGCCTGATTTCGTCAGTAATTTTTTTTTTAAGGTAAATAATTCAAGATTAGTAGATGTTATTAGAAAAAGAAGAAAAAAAACGTGATAACTTAAATTATCAAATAACAAAAATGCAGCTTTTTTTACAAAATCGGAACAAAATCCCGAAAAATGGGTCAGCATTTATGGGCATTATATGAAAAAGTGCTGGTACTTCTAAGTAGTGCTTGCAGAAAAATGCCCCGCAGGGGGTTGCAGAGTAGTTGCACTTATTGAGAGGATTTAGATGTCCCTCATGGCACCTGAGTCTAACACACACGACTTTAACACTTTACTCTTATACTTATATCTTCAATTTTCTTACTTTGTATTCTCTAAGCCGCCTCGGTGGCCTAGTTGATAACGTACTGAGCTTTCACCCCGAAAACCCGGGTTCGATTCCCGGCCAGGGCTTGGCATTTTCATACGCTATAAATCATCCCATCGTCTGCGTTAGCCCAAGTGTACACAATAGTCGGACATTAAAAACAAAAAAAAAAACTTACATTTAGGGAGGTGATAATAGCCTCAATGTGCTTTTCCCCTTAAAATTAAAAAAAATAAAACAGAAAAATGTCTGGGACTGAAAGGATTAACAAAATTTTATTCAACATTATTGTATTTGAAATCTAGGTTGTTTTTCAAGATAAAACCATTGATAAAACATAGGTTTTGTGTGTTGATTTCAACTTTTCCTGTAATACTATTGTATACCGAACTTTTTTCGTTTTTAAAAGACAGTGTATACATTTTGTTTCATTTATCAAAAAAAAATTATTTTTGTTGCAACGGATAATCAGGAGTTGACTGTGTGTATCTAATTTTGCCTTGCTTTCATTATAAATCTAAATAGTTAAACAAACGTGCTATGCAAATTTATTTCTACGTGGTCAATAATTTTTCATGTAGACACTACTGTTATGGAAACTAGTATAAACTTATAAATTTAAAACATTTTTAGTCGTACTCTTGAACCTAGGATTTCATTGTGCTATCTACTTTATCCAGGAATGATCAAAGTTTATATTCTTCCACCATCAATTTGTGTAATCTCCTCGGTGCATTCCTTTTTCTCTTTTTATTTCACCTTCTGTATTTTCAGCAGTTCAATGGCAATGATAACCTTAGTGGTTTTTCGCCAAAAAGAAAAATTTCAGCCTGCAGTGTTAGTATAAAATCTTGTTAAAAGTTGTGTTAAAATGATTTCTGGAAGTACTCGTAACGTCTTTTTATTGCATATCAAATTATTTTTGTGCTGTTTGAAGTCAGCAGTACAGTATATAATATTGCATTAGATTTGTAGTGTTAAAATAATTTTGTATATCAATTTATTTATTTATTTTTTTTTTTAAATCTTTAGTAGTGCAATATTAGTTTCTAATCTTTCTGAAGTGTTATAATGTTCCAGACATTTCTGAAGGTAAAAATATTAATTTCTGTTAATTCGATATCAAAATGTTTTACATTAATCAAATCTTTAGCAGCACAGTATCATTGTAATTTAATTATTAACAACCACTTACAATAATTGTCTTAGTAGAGTTGTAGCCTACAAGTGAATTTAGAGGGTTTGGTTGGGCTTAATTTTTTTTTTATTAAAGTAGATTTCTTGTTTTCACTTGTCTGAGTCTTATTATTAACTCAAGCATGTTATTATAAGTACAATAATGTGTTTAATTTTTGTGTCAGTTTTATTTAAATGAATTTTAGAGTTTGTGTGTGCGCTTAAATTTATAATTTGTTTTATGTATGCTGTATGTGTTAGATTTTAAATGTAGCTTATATTGGAGACATATTTTGTACTCACTTCACCTTCACATAAAATAGATGGGTCTATTTTTTTCTAATTTTTAATCTACTCTGTGAACACTTTCTTTTCAAATTAATGATGTTTTGTATGATTTTTATAAATTTATTGTTTCGAACATTAAATAATATATTAAAACAGTTTGCAAATTAAGTTTCCAAATGTAGGCATTATACATACATCCATACATGTATTATAAAATCATACATATTTTGGATTCAAAACATAGTATATCACTTGTTTAGGCATAAAATAACATCTCAATTTAATAATTGGTCTGTGTTAAAAATTACCTAACATTTTGAATTGAATGCAGAGCCTAACCTCTAGATCACATTTTGATGGGATATTAAAAATTATATATATTACATTGAAAAGGGGTGTACTTCCACTCAATGCAATAGTTTCGAGAAGAAACACTGTTCAACAGCCATGTTGAGGAAGATAAGGTGTATGTTGTAAAAAAAATAACAGTGTTTCTTCTCAAAACAGTTGTGTCAAACAGATGTACACCGGTTTTCAATATTATATATGTATATATATTATTATTATTTGCGCATAGACCCTGTTGGACCACACAAAGCACTCCGACTCATGTCTTGTTCCTTCTAATCCTCCACACCTCCCTCATCCTGTCCCCATGGATCCTCTTCCGCTCCTCCGTCCATTTTACCCCTACTCTCTTTGGGATTTCATTCTCTGGGACCTTCCAACCGAGCATCTTTCTCCTGTATGCGTGCCTGTCTTCAACATCTGTTGAGTTATATATATATATATATATATATATATATATATATATATATATATATATATATATATACATACATCTGAGGTGATCTGAAAAGTTTCCAACCTAACAAAGATACAAGACATTTTTTCAGAATTTTTTTTTATTTTTCAACATAGTCTCCTTGTACCTCTACACACTTCTCCCAGCGATGCTGCCATCTCTGTAACCTGTACAAATAGTACTCGGCATTTTTCTATGCAAAATAATTGTTCACGAAGGTGATTGCCTTTTCATTTGACGAAAATCTCTGTCCTCCGAGCGCAATTTTTAGATGAGGGAACAAAAAGAAGTTGCTTGGGGCTAGATCAGGTGAGTAAGGCGGATGGTCAAGCAGTTCAAACCGTAATTCATGGATTTTCGCCATGGCAACCGCTGAGGTGTGAGACGGTACTTTGTCTTGGTGAAACAGGATTTTCTTTTTCTGCAAATGTGGCCATTTTTCCGCAAGTTCTGGCTTCAGCTTGTCAAGTAATGATGCGTAGTATGCTCCTGTAATGGTTTTCCCTTTTTGAAGATAGTCAATTAAAATAACTCCATGACTATCCCAAAAAACAGTCGCCATCACTTTCCCAGCCGAAAAAACAGTTTTTGCTTTTTTTGGAGCCGGTTCCCCCTTTGCAGTCCACTGTTTGGACTATATTTTTGTTTCGGGCGTATAATGGTGTATCCAAGTTTCATCTACAGTAATTAATCGGCGCCAAAACTGGGATTTATTACGCCTAAACTGCGCCAACAGAGCATTGGAAATGTTCATTCGAATACGTGTTTGATCTAACGTGAGCAAACGCGGCACCCAACGCGTGGACATCTTTCTCATGTCTAAATGTTGATTTAATATGTGACAAACACGTTCTTTTGACATGTTCATAACATTTGCCATCTCTCTCACTTTAATTCGACGGTCATCTAGCACTATTTGGTGAACTTCGGCGATGTTTTCGTCGGTAGTTGCAGTTTTTGGGCGTCCCGAACGTTCATCGTATCCCAAGTTCTTACGGCCACGTTTAAATTAGCCCAAAATTTCATTGTGGTAAATGATGGTGCAGGGTCCTCCATACACAGAATCCAACTCATCTTTAATTTGCGTTTCAAAAACAAATATTTAATGACAGCTCGATACTCGATTTTGTCCATTTTCATAAAAATACATCAACTCACTCAAAGAATTGTTACATAATAACTGCGCGTCCAAAATGGCTGAAACTTTGGTGAGTAACTGTCAACAGATGAACAACGTAATACAAGTGCTGCCACCAACGAGTGCTGCTATCTTCATATTGAGGTCGGAAACTTATCAGACCACCCTCGTGTGTATATATATATATATATATATATATATATATATATATATAAGTATACAAATACATATAGCAAAAACAGTAGGGTGTATGAACTGATTTCACAATCATAATCATTGTTAAAATCTACATAAATCAGCCATTAAAATTTTCAAATTCTGTTAAAAATATGGAAGAAACCTCACAGCAATCAGGGTTCATGTTTATATAATTTGAAGGTTTAGAATGCTGATTTGATTCAAACTTAGTACAAAAATCATAATCTGTTTAACAGTTTTAAAATGGTGGTTATTCCATACCTTAAATAAAATCATAACTGTTAACTTATACTATTTTGATAATTTGATTTTACCACTATAATCAGCGTTAAAATACACATAAATTAGCATTTTAAATTTTCAAGTACAATTGGAAAAGTGCCTCATAGCAGTTGGGGATAATTTTTGTATATCCGGTGTAATACAAAGTTTGAAATGCGGTTGAATATGCAGTTTTTCAATTTATATTATTATTGTATAATCATTTTTTCAAAAAAAAGTAAGAAAATAATTATTGTTGGAATTTGCTTCTGTAATGTAAACAAGACAGCTGCAGCAGCAGTTATTATTATATAAATTGTTCATTTTAAAGTTACTATTTGGCAGTCACAAACTACTTTTTCCATAAGTGATTTATTTTTGCTTTCTGAAAAATCAGATAGCAATAAATCATATTGCTGTCATGAATCTTAAGGCAATCTCAAACTGCCATCTCATATTTAAAACCATATTAGGACGTTCAATTAACTGTGCTACAGTATTTATGAACTTTTGCATGCTTCTCTCTCTCTCTGTCTTCCATTATTCATACTATCGACATATGTTCTTTAGAGAATAAACAATAATCTTTCTAATAAACAAAAAATGTTTCCTTCAAAACAACTCAAAAACCTCCTTAAATCAGATTTTGTAAAATGATAGAATTAATTTTGTTTATTACCAAAATTTCCGTTACAAACAATAATTATATAGAAGAGACCTATAGGGGTCATAAATGCCCATACATGGGTTGGTTCTTGGATTGATATTTATTATCATCAGAATAATTTGTATTATTAAATTTTCAGCCCTAGATAATAAAGTTTGTACTGCACAGTAAATTAAATAATTAACATTGATTAACAGGGCACTTAACTATTTCTGTTGCTGTTGTTAGATCTCCAGATACTTTAATAAACAGTATTCTGTTTTTTTTTGTTTATAATTTGTGTTTTTTATTCGTAAAATAAATTATTTTCTCTGTATAGTAAATTAGTGTACATTATTGTATTGTCTATAGGTTTAAAAAATTTCAGGAAGATTGTATTGTTATTTTTTTTATTTTTATCGTGTTTGCTTGTAGTATAAAACTTATTTAGACAAATTGCATTAATATTTTTTACAGAGTAATGAGAGGCATCCCCACACATATGTTATCTTCTCCTGGTGGTGAAGAGAGCAGTGAGCAGGAAAGTGATTCTTCTGGCAATAATAAAAAAGGACCACTTCCATATCCTCCACCTTTGGCAGATTTTCCAGCAGCTGAAAATAATGCTCGGTATGTTATATAACTCCAGATTTAAATACAATAAAACTTCCTAACAACGGACATGTTTGAACGATTTAAAAAAAAATCTGTTATTACGAAGTGTCCGCTGTTGGGAGGAATACAGTTAGGGCCTATTTTGTGTAGGCTAGCTGTTATGGCATTCTGTTAAATGGGCACTTTGAACGGCAATATTAAGTCAAAAAAATGGCATTGATTTCCTTTTCGTAACATTAATTTTTAGATAAATACACAGTTTTTTACGACAATGGATTTTGAACAATGAAACCTGACAGTATTACTGTAATGAATGAATAAACAAATGTTCAAATTATAGTAAAACCCATTATAACGGACCTGTCCAAAGCTTCAGTGCTATTCACCTATCGATCACATCTTGATAGTTTGACAAAGGTAGCCAGTTGTGTTCTGATCATGAGACATTTTAAACAAAGTGCATTGTATAGAAGAGTAAGTGTAAAAAAACTCTAGATTGGTCCCATATGTAAATGACAGCTAATAATGATACTAAATCAGACCCATGTTAAGTTGTCATGGCAGCTACAAAAAAGTGTCTATCTGTTTTTCTCTGCTGGAACCTGTAAGTGAATTACACTGAAACTAAGCAAAAATAAGTCCCAAATAGTCCACGTAGCGCTTTCACAAGAGGTAGAACAAGATAAATTCAGTTTGGCAGGTTTTTTGACACTGCCAGAAAAAGATTTCGAGCATCGTTTACACGCCACTTCTTTGCTTTTCCACTACATTTGTTCTTTCCAAACTCATCGTTTCCAGGGAGTGGTCTACGAGAGAAACACTGTACAGTATAATTTTATTTGTTATAGCGTACTAGGCTTTCACCCCCGAGGACCCGGGTTGATTCCCGGCCAGGGCTTGGCATTTTCATATGCTATAAATCATCCCATCGTCTGTATTAGCCCAAGTGTGCACAATAGTCGGACGTTAAACACCAACAAACAAAAAAATGACCTATTGTGCTTAGTTGTCTATTATTATAAGGTCCAATAAACCAATGGATCATTGATTTAATGACCGTTGTCTGTTTTTAAGAATGTCTGCTATTTGGAAGTTCTTGTAAGCCTAAAATAGCTACATCTCACTCATATAATACAAAAGTGTTCATTATAAAGATGTGTCCACTGTTTTGGTAGTGTCCGCTATAGGAAGTATCACTGTACTATATTCTGCTTATTCTAATACAGACAGTATGTTTTCCATAGATAAATTAAAAATGAAATATGTCGTTGAATGCAATTTCCATTTATTAGACAAATGGCTATTGACAATAATAACAGTTTTTAGATAAAACAGCTGTTATCTACTTCAAGTATATAAGCTTCTTACACAGTGATTATTGTATAAACTATATACCCTTTAATACAGACAGTATGTTTTCCATAGATAAATTAAAAATGAAATATGTCGTTGAATGCAATTTCCATTTATTAGGACAAATGGTTATTGACAATAATAACAGTTTTTAAATAAACCAGCTGATATCTACTTCAAGTATATAAGCTTCTTACACAATGATTATTGTATAAACTATAGACCCGAATGGTAAATTGCTAATCACCCTGTTCACTTGTAATTTATTTAGCCTTTTATATACACACACACGCACACGACTTTTATGGCGATGATAACCTTTATGATTTTTCATGAGATGGAAAAAAATAAACAAGACTTAAAGAAGCATAATTACATACTAATTTTGTTTTTATGTAATTTTATAATATTTAGTCATTAATACTTGTATTAATAATACTTTGATTGCTATCAGTAAATACAACTAGCTTATCAAGACTGTTTGAACACTGCCAAAGGTCGATTAGATCAGTTCACAAAAGTCCAGATACCACCACAGACTGATATAATCAGCTCTGTTGGTCCGTCTGAATAGAATCAGCTTTCAGAATACAAATTATTTCATTGTTTGCTCTTAACTCTTAAATTATTTAACTTTTGGAAATAAAATGAACTGTTCTATGCATTTATTACATTTATTGTCATTTTATACTTTCACTGATGTGGAATGCTTGTTACTAATGAATTCTAGTTTATTCTGTTTTGATAGCACCCACCTCCAAGTTTACACTATTTATGATGCAAAATAAATGAGGTTAAACACATTATAGCTTATTGTAAACACATTTCAGGGTAATGGTAAGTCAGATATTTACTTTTGCTCAATATCAACGAACAAATCAATTACTGTATAGACAAAGTTATAGTCAGTTGTTTTTTCATTACATAAGGCACTAAGTATTGTATTACGTATGACAATAAATTATTTTATTTAGAAAAAAAATTGTATATCTCTTCAAATTGCTTTTTCTTAAAAATACAGCTTTTGAAGTTATTTGGAAAATAAATTTATATATCTGTCAAATGTTAATATTTCTTAATAAAAATTTTCTTGCTAAAAATAATACACAAAGGTTCGATGCAGAATATTTTTCATACACTTGTAGAGTTTTAAATTTAATACTGTTTATAAAGATAAAAATTTATTATTTAAGTTAAAACACCATTAAAAACACAAGTCATGATTTTGTAAACATAACTTATAATCTACTTACTTCTGAAGAAAACAAAATCAAAGTCATTATTCTGTCTTAAATAATACCAAAAATATGATTGTTTACGTGTAGGCTACTTGTTTCGTACAGACCATGGCGGTATGGCTAAGCGACAATGGCCTAGCGCCATTGTTTGATACAATGGAAATATTTTTTTTTTTTAAAGAACTTGATGACCTAACTCGACTTTGCTGTTGGGTGTTTAATGAAATGCATGTTATTAATAATGAAAAGAATATATATTTTTTTACAAAAAAGAACTTGATAACTCAACTTGGCTGTTGCGTGTTTAACTTAACTCGACTCTGTTATGGGATGATTAATGCTTGTTATTAATAATGAAAAGAATATAATTTCATTTTAAAAAATTGATAACCTAACTTGACTCGGCTGTATGTTGTAAGTAATATTTTATAAATCTTTAAAAACCTTAACTACTATAAATATAAAAAATAAAATAGGTTAGGTTATAAATAAACTGTTTACAAGAAAACTTGAAATACCAACTGATGTACCGTATCAGATAATTTAAAAAATGGTAAATGAGTAATTAATGGACACTTCTAATTTTTTTTCCGTTTTATTTAATGCATATAAGTAATAATCAATAGTATAAAAATGAGTAAATTACCAGCATACTGGAAAAAAATACCTGCATAACTTAATCAATGCTATTGTGTGAAATATACTAACATAAACTTATTTATGTAACTAAATTTACTTTTGTAAATTTTTATAAGTTTTTAAACTGCTTTAATTTTTGGATGGTTTTCACCATAAACATCTTTCATTTTCATATACTGCTAAATGGTTGATTGTGAGGATGGTTTTGGTTTCAAGTTTTGAACTTTAATTTCCGTTTTAAAGATTTCTTCTTCCTTTAAAAATTGTTTAAACTAAGGGTGATGTTTCTGTCTAAATGCCTACCAATAATACTATTGTTCCCAAATTGAGTTTTTTACATTTTGGAACAAGAGTTACATTTTCACTTTTATACTGTACTTTCATTTAGTTTTATTACTGTTGGTATTTTTTCCTTAACTAAATAGTAAATTATCACTTTCAGTGTTATGTTATTTCTGAATGTAAATTATTAGTTTTAATTAGAATAAATGAAACTATTATTTAAGAATATCTTCAATATCTATCAACATAATACATAAATAATTCCGAACCGCAACTTAGTCGAATAGTTAGTTATTTGTTCATTGGAATAACTAGATATTCAATCATGAACCACTAGTAGTTAGAGTGATTATCAAATGAATAGTTGCTACGAATGATTATCTAAAACAAATAAATTGTAGGCTAATAGTTTTGCAGTGGTTCAGTAACTAGTAAGTATTCAGTTAACAAAACTTTTCGTTCTTTTACTGCCGAGTGCCGCATATAGAAGATGTGTAGGTTGTCTCCACCTTAGCCTAAAAAGCGTTCAACTACTATTTTTTGTATCTGAATATTAGAATAAAAGTGATCCATTCAGATATATGAATTAGATATATCTAATTAAATCTAAATTAAAGGGAGAAAACATAATAAATGAACAGATATCGTCACAAGCAGATATTACATTTAAAAATCTAAAAATTTTCAAAAATTAACAGGAGAGATGTCCGTTGAAGAGTAAGTTTGAAAGGAGCCAATCAGAAGCGAGTGAAAACGTATGATTTTGAAGAGCCAATCAGAAGCGAGCACTTCAGGTTTAATGTACATGTGTTGAATAGAGAGGGGTATGAGGTGGAGATAGAAAATTATAAATAGGACGGGCCATAATATTGGTGACCATTATAGATATAGTTTTTGAAGATGGAGGTTCTCCGAAACACGTCAACAAAAGTAGAATTGACGAAGCTAGGGAAGGCAGACCATTATACTGAACAAAGTGATAATAATCCTAGCAGAAAAGAAGAATGTAAAAATAATTTCAACTATTTAAAGTGTTTGCATATGATAGCAATTAGTGTCAGCTGCTTTCATCTATGCTATACATAAGTCATGTTCAGTTACAGTATTTGGTTTCATCTACAAGGTTTCTTTTATTATTTACTATAAATTATTTATTATGGAAGACTGTTTTAAAATGTCAGATATCAGAATTAACACGACTGTTAATAGGGTGATGGTTAATAGATTGAATGTGTAATCCATATTGCGTACATTGTCATGTAAAAGTAAAAGTAATATTTATTTGGCCCAACCTGTCTGATTCAAATTGTAATGTTGGCTTGAACCCATATCAGACTTTTCAAATGGCCTGACCAGACTCTTATAAAATACAAATGGATGGGACTGCAATGGCAGTGCAAACATTCTGAGGGATGTTTTTAGGACTAAATGACTGATTTTAAGCCTAAATTACTACCAATTGTTTTATGTTTAGGTGTCGCAGATTTCATCCTGTAGCTTCAATAGATACAACATCTCAGGAATCATGAGTTCAACAACTGCGTTTATAAATGGTAATGCATTTTTCCGGTATGAATCTGTATCCTGAACTAAGTATTCGTAAATATGATTTATTGTTGATGTATACCGGATGGTTTTTTCAGTTAAGAACCCATTTAGAATAAAGATTTTTTTACTATCCGTTTCTTAAAAAAAAATACTGAAATGAAAGAAATATTTGTAAAGAAAGCTAGCTTCTTTTTTGTCATAACATTTGTATATATAGTATTTAGGCTGCTTCAGTTTAACCAGCTTTTTCGTTATCTGACTATGGATCCAGTCCTGTAAGGGCCAGTTAAAAGGGATTATATGTCACTCATTAATCAGTCATATCTGATTTAATCAAAATTATTAAAATCATTATTTAGATATTTTTGTTACTGTCCACCCTCAAATTTAACAACACATGATTCCAGTGTCTGACAAGCTACAGAATTTTTATCATTTTTTTGTAAAATTCTGATTATTGGACTCCAGGGATTCTCCTTCTTATGAAATTCAGGATTAAATAACTAAAGGGCAGTTTACGAATTCTGCCCATAGAGACGACAGTTATGTTGGCCTTGAAGAGATCCTATAAATAACTGTCCAGTTATCATGCAACAACCATGTCTGATGGTCCTCCTACTGTACTAGTCCTTATGTTTGTACTTTTTTGTCGTCAGCTCTTCCAATATCCTAATGCCAATTTACCCATTTCAAGGGCACCAAGTTAGTAGAAGATAGGGCTGAAAGTAAGTATATGTAAAAGTAAATCTGAACGAAAAAAGTGTGGCACTGTGGGTCTTTGTTAATAGCCTCTTGACTGCTAGAGAAGATAGTACTCTAAGTATTTTTTTTATTCCTCTGTGAGAAGCTGAAATTTCAGTATGGAGTGCTGTAACATATCTTTTTAAGCTAGCGTTTGTACAACTTAAAGTAACAGCAGTCAGTATTTGATTATGCTCTGTTCATTTTTGTACTTATTTTCACCAGCTCTTGTAGTGGGATAATGTTCACAATACAGACTGACTTCAGAGGTACATCCAAAAAGTAAGTTCCGTTTGGTAATGTAAACAAAAATAGTGCAAACCTTAAAATATAATTCTACATAGATCCCAGCATTTTGTAGGCACCTGTCGTAGCATGGCACAAGTTTTTGTATACTTTCTTCATAAAACATTCATGCCCATTATGCCCACAGAATGTTGTCAACTCTGTGGTAATATTTTTTGAGCTCACCATCGTTGTTAAAATGTTGACCAACAAGACATGATTTCAGGTGCAAAAAAAGTAGGTGCTAGGGGCGAGGTCAGGGCTGTAAAGAGGGTGGTGGTCAAACCATATCGTGTTCGCCTTGTGAGGTCGAGCATTGTCATGAACCAAAACAATATTATTTGTGAGCATTCAGTGCTATATTCTGCTTTGTATCATGCAGTAAATATTTGAATTGATTGTTTCACCTCATGAAAAAAAAATCTATCAGTAGAATGCAATGTGTGTGACGAGTTGTGTCAAGATTGGTCTTTGTAGGTGGTGAAGTGTATCTCCATTCCATCAATTATTGTTTTGATTCAGGGGGTTTCAATAGCAAATATGTGGTTCAGATAGTAATTATTTCAGCTGCCTGATCGTAGCCTTTACTGTTTCATTAAAACTGTATGAAGGGAAGTTATTTTTCCTATAAATTTCCTTTTTCTCGCTGTGATCAGAAATAGTGCTGTAGTTTCACTTTTACTTAATATACTCTTTGTATTGACTTTATAATGTAAAATGAAGTGATAACTGATGACGACAAGCATTACAAAGCATAAACATGTTAAAATAGTGTCATCTACTTGATTCAGAGCCACTGTGAAAAGTGATCACATCACTGCTGCAGCAAGAATACAAACAGAACTTACTTTATGGACCAATCCTCATACATATACAATTCATATGAATATTTTGCCTAAAATAATGTTATTTGTATTATTACAGGGATTTGTCAAAGAGTGGATGGAAGCAGTGACTCTACTGCTCACTCTATAACCTGCAATGTGTAGGCTTCAAACTTGCCCTCTACTGTTTCTCATTAAAACTATATAAAGGGAAGTTATTATTCCTTATAAATTTCCTTTTTATCGCTGTGAATATAAATTCAGAAACAGTGCCATAGTTTCACTTTTATTTTATATACTGTATCGACTTTATAATTAATTATTAATGTAAAATGAAGTGATAACTGATGTGTTTATCATTGCTGTGTCGATTAGTGATATATTTATTGTTCAATTGGTTTTTCACTTGAGTTTACATCTTCAAGAAAGTGTAGTCATGATAAACGTTACTTAAAATAGTGATAAGAACAAGACAGTAGTGTGATTTGTTCCTTCACATCAAGACACAAGTATGATGAATAACATGGTCGTGACAAACCTTCCTTCACTTTAAGTCAACAATGGTGATAAAAAGTATAGTCAAAATCTCTTCACATCAAGACTACAAATGTGATAAGAAATATTAGACATTGCAGACGTTTCTTTGCATCGCAACAAGATGACATGTGTGATGAAAAGCGTAGTCATGATAAACGTGTCTTCACATCAGAACAACAGCTGTGATGTACAGAAAACCAGGACAGTAACATACTATGTTACCATTTTTTGAATACTAAAGTTTGTTAACTTTAGTTCCTAAAAAGCATTCAGTATAAAACGCTAACAATAATACAGTACGTGTACATGAATTTAAATTCATTCTACTTTTCTTACTTTTAATATGAAAAAAAGGAAAGTTTTTCCAAAGGAAGTATTTCTTATTTCCTTTACCTACCCGGAACATTTTCAAAGAAAATATGTAAACGTATACAGGTAATTTTAACATTATAGTATTTTCATTCGACTCTTCAAAATTTCACAGTAATCTGCTATATTTAAAGTATCAATTAAAAATTTCAGTAGAATCTCCATTAACCGAAATGATATTATAATATTTAAAAAATATTTTTTTTCACATACAATAATCCATTTTTCTGAAAAAAAATGCTTAGTATTGTACTATGTATACAAGGGAACATGTTGATCATTTATGGTTAGCCTAAAACCAATTATGTTATTACTTGTAGAATTTAATACAGTAAACCCTTGGTTTAAGTGACTGTAATTCAACAGACTGGATTTAATTGACAACAAAAACCAAAATTGTAATTTTGTACATGTATATTATGCGTTGATTGTTTTAGTTCATCGATGCTTGAATATGCTGTAGTAGAAGTCCATCCCTAAACGCACGTAATTTTAAAAAAACTCAGCTGTTGGACGAAACAAAACATTTTATATTTGCGTACGACTAAACAAAAATATGATACAAAGCAGGTAAAACAATTACTATCAACAATAAGGGCATTCATAGATTCCGCCCTCATTTTTAATAGGCAATTGATTTTAATTCACTACCTCCTACCATATAGTTAGTGAAACTGAGGGCTTACTGTACTGATCTATAAGTTTATTTATTATCCTTTGAAGCATCACATAGTTAACCAAAGCAAGATGAGTCAGGGTGCTAAAACAGGTGGCCTTGTACAACACATCTTTCTAGTGTTTTCAGTCCATTTCATTTTACTTGACAGTGTGGCCTAACAAACCTTTTTGGCATTCAAACTTAGCGGCAGTAATATTAATATAAGTATCTGTATAAAACTACATCAATTCAGTTTATATAGTTGGCGACTGAACTGCAGTATTCAGTCGTGTATATTATCAGAATATCAAGGTTCATTTCACGCAGTATTATTTCCTTGTCAGTATTATGAGCTGCTTGACGCTATGTTAAAACAAATCTTACAGTTCTAAACAGCTTGTCTACTTTACTGAATTTATTTTATTAGCATTCAGTAAATTAACTTCAAGTTGAATTTGGTAGTTTTATTTTTACAAAAATAGATAAACGTAAACGGTAACATAATACTACAAATCAGTGGAAAATAAGAGAGTAATAAACTAAATTTGATGTAAAAAAAAACTTTACACTATCACAAACTGATTGAGTTGACTTACAACAATAGGTTTTATTTTAGAAAGTACCACTTATGTAATGAATAGGAACAAACCTTGTAGGAGCATTATGAGTTTAGTTCATTTCATTAGATGTCTGATTACCATATGAAGGGGCTAAGTCACATTTTAACCCTAGATCTGGCAAAAACCAGTAGACTAGTCAGTTGAAAGGTCATCCTCAATGGCGACCAACTAGTTGAATGCACAACCATTTTTTAAATTAAAAAATGTTGACTTTATAGGTCAACAGTATTCTCTAAGTAGGTTTTATTGTACATTAGTTTACTCAACATATTCTAAAGTTTAATTTGATATAGTTTATTGCATTGTAACACATAATTAGTACAAAATAAATATTAAAAATTACAAAACAAAAGTAGTAGTCCAGCAGATGTCCGTCCATCCAGAGAAAGGAGAGAAAGTAAGGATATTTTGCTGTAATGTTTAATGTGGTAAATTTTGTTTGCGAAATATTTTAATTGTATCGCTATATAGATTGTTCTTTTTCTATACGTATCTGTGTTCCAATAATCTCTTTGCAACCATTAAGTGACAAGGGAATTATTACAGAACTATGTTATCTCCATTTCTATACTGGCAAACAACAGTTAGTACTAATCGATGGGTTTTCTATTATTATTTTAAATTAATATATAATTGTTAGATTAATGCTAGAGGAAATGGTATATAACCCCCGGTACTGTGATCAAAGAACCTATTGTACAACTAAACCTCGGGTTCTTGGTCATTCTGCCAGAGGTCCTTAGGGATCTGAAGTCCAAATATCCTTAATCTCCTACTGGCAAGAGCCTCACAGTTGTAGATTATGTGGCCCGCGGTTTTCGCTACTTTCCTGCATAACCTATACATGGTTTCTTCATGTTACGTTCCTGAATTATGCTCTGCCCATGATGACTACTACTGCTCTAAAAGGGAAGGCCTTCTTTAAAAAGTTGTTTATTATGGGAATACGCTCCAAGATTGTGCCGTTTTGCCTGGTACTTATTTACCTGTTGAAAGTATACCCGGCCAGAAACAGAGATCCCAACTGCCGGCTCAGGTCCAGTAAACTCAGATGCACATCCCTGTCCAGCCAATCTGTCCACCTCCTTGTTGCCCTCAACCCTCTTGCCCTGGAACCCAGTGAATAGTAACGGTTTTCCAAGGACAAAGCTTTGACAGCCTCCCGACAATCCCAGACTAGTTTAGATTGAATTGTGGGACCCGCAAGTTCTTTTAATCGCTGCCTGACTATCAATATAATTGATTTTGAGCCTTCTGAAAGGCCAGGCTCAAATTCTCCTCATGGTCATTGATGACCATTACCTCAGCCTGAAGTAATACATCATAAACTAGTAATAGAAGTATTGTACACCGTTTGAGTTGTCTTGATATTTTTTTCAAATCAGTAAAGTATCAACAAACAAAATCTTGATTTTCAGTATGATCTACCTATTTGAATTTGGGAAATAATTGATTCAGTTGTCTTGATATTTTTTTTCAAATCAGTAAAGTATTAAACAAAATCTTGATTTTCAGTATGATCTACCTGTTTTAATTTGGTCCCTGTTTAATTTCCAAAAGTCGTACTTTTGATATTTACATTTATTTCTTATAGTTTTTCTTTCATTTGTAATACACACAAAATATTTTAACACTATAGAAATGTTCTCCGGACATACCTGGAAAAAAATATAAAATAGTGCATACTTTATTTGAATGTTATTCATTCTATAGATTTCGTATGAAAATGTTAGAGTAGTGAAAAAGAGCCCGTCATTTCTAGGGTTAAAGATTTTTTTCAGGATAGCTGTTTTTTCATTAAAAATGGTATTACAGTAGACTCTTGGTTAACAAACACCCGGTTATCAGAAATAAAATCCGTATTTGCAGGGACTGTAAAAAATTTCATAAATCGAAAAAGTTCAGAGCACATAATTCAAACAAAATTTTGTAAAGAAATAAATTAATTCGTGGAATATAATATATTTGGATAAGACTGTTTTTAAAGAACTGCATACAGTAATCCCTCAACAACCATGGATTTCACATATCTGTGTTAACTCCTTTTCCTTTCTGATATGCTGTACTATAAAATAAATTTGATAAACTGCATTACCTTACAATTATGGGAAGGAAGAAGAGAAAGAGAGGGGTTTTGTGTATTTAAATATGATTGTTGAGAATAGTTGTATCTGCCATATCTCCGGTAGTCAAGAAATAGTTTCATATGATTAAAATTGCCTGCTTGGGCTTAGTTCCTGATTTTTACTGACATAATATATATATATATATATATATATATATATATATATATATATATATATATATATATATATATTAGCCTCAATGGAGCACATTTAGTCAATTTTGGTTCTTTTGGGCTTTCAACTGTGGTTCTTTTAGGTTTTTGAGATTCTCCCAATACTTTTTTCTTATAGATCTCCGTAGTCTAACTTCCTCCGAGTAAAAGGCAACTCTTTTTGTTCCTTCTTTAAATTTTAATCTAGTGTTTTTATTCCTAAGGATATGTTTTTCCCTGTCTTCTTTCAAACGTTCCTTCGTTATCCCTAATTCTTTTAGGTCCTGTTCCACTTCCTTAAGCCACTCATTTTTTACTTTCATCTTGAGTTGGTAATTTAGGAGTTTCTTCGTGTCTTTCTTCTGATAGCCTTATTAGGTGTCCGTAAAAAGCCAGTCTCCTCTTTCTAATATTATCTAACAGATTTTCATTATCCTGATAGATGACTGAACTCGGCAGCAGTCTATATGTTCCTTCTACCATGTGTTTTTTGTTGATAATGGTCTCAATATTTTTCTTTCCACTTTTTGAAGCTCCTCTGTTCTATTTCGGCTTCTTAGATTAAATACAGCTCCCGCAGCATAAGTCACAATTATACAAACAATACTCTTCATTGAAATAGTTTGTGAAGAAGGCCTAATAATTCACTGTAAACATAATATTCCCTACCTGTTAACAAGTTCTGGGAAATGCACACTGACACATTTGTGTTATATACGTAATCTCACATGCTGGCTGTGTGTTAAACATTTATACACTAAATTGTGACAACTTATTACCTGAATAATATAGTAAGATTTCTGCATAAATAAATTACTTCCACCGATTGGTTTCTATTGACCTTGGCAGTGCCTATTGTAATCACTGTAGGTCCACATCTGCATGTGATACATACCTTTGAGTAATTGTGGAAGTATCAAAAGCTGATAACAAATAATTGATCTTAGTTTTTTCACAAACAAATACAAATAAGCAACTATGTTTGTTTATTCTGCTCTCAAACAGGCTGAGGATCTACATTTAAATATGAAAGGGACACATGTAGATATAGTGTTACATTTTTGTTTTGTTATTTTATTTGATAAAACAAAAGGTTTATATAAGGCATAAGTGACATGTTAAAAGTACTGTGTACAGTACAATACTCTTTTTAGGCACAATTGTCTGATAAATATTTATGAACTACGTTATTTACAACCTCAAAATTATTTTGTAGGGCCTATGTTTATGTATTGAACAGATTAGTGATTTATGAAAATTATCTACAGTACTGGAATTTGTTAACCACGTTACTCTGCCAAGTTGTACTGTCTTTCACCAACCGCGATTTCATTAATGGCAGCTTTTCTGTGGAACCAAAACTTCCTTGGTTAGTGATGTAATATATAATAACATTTATATTTGATAAAAACTACAATATAATAACCCCTCAATGTCTGCGACCTTATTGTGTAAATTTTTTTACCAGATGTAGAAATATGCGCATGAACATTCATGAAAGTAGATCCCTAAATATAAAATGACACTAAAAACGATTGCAATAAAATTAGGCCTGTTACATTGTTTACTGATTCTGTTGTGTTTGTGCGCGCGCTTGCGTGTATGTGTTAAATAAAGCTTCTTTCTAATTTTTTCTAAAAAGAAGCTCGATATTGGAAATTCTCAGCATATTGATCCATTAATCAAAAGTCTACTATACTTTCATCTGTTTGAATTAATATTATGGAAAATTTATAAGTTGGTTGTGTGATGTAACCAGTATGATTCTGTTTTTAATTTTCATAACATGATAAAAAAAATTAAATAGCAGCACTACATTACCTGAAGGGAAAGAACAAGTTATGAGCCTTGGTTTATAAGCTGCTTAATTTCCAAGTGATAAGTAAATATGACAAATGTAACGAATTCGCCTCGTTGAAATTAAGTTATTGATAAAATTAAACTTTGTTGAAATTTTGTCAAAAATTAAACTTTAATCATCGTGGATGTTTTTAAAGAGTTCCGTCACCACAAAACTTTTATCAAATGTTGCAGATCTGTGTACTTGGCAGCTTTTATCGGTACAGCTTTTATTCTTTCGTGTTTCAATAATAAATTAGCTGATAAAAAACAGCTTGTTCTTATCCGAGAACCGTGGTGGAATTGACCCGTTTTATTCATATATATGATATTTTCCAACACTGTTTTAGATAGTTTGTAGCTCGTTTATTACGATGTTCATATCATTCTTCAGCTACACCATGGTGATCGTAACTCACTTTTTTTAAAAAAAAGTGGACTTATTCCCTTTATCCCCTATCAGTATGTTGTAGACATAAAATAAATGCAAACGTTGGTTATAAAATATGAAAGAAAAAGATGTATAGTAATTTAAAAATGAAATTTCTGTAATGATGAACCTGATGTGGGTAGTGAGTTGTATCTTGGAGGGACCATTTTACTTAGGCCCATCCATGAACACGGTGTTTAGTGGGTGCTTATACTTTCCTATATTCTTCTCAAAATTGCGTACATTTTATCTTTAAATCATTATGATCCCTGTAACATAGGCTATTCTTATATAGGTAATTTATAGTAAGGAATGTTGTGTAATTTTAAAATTAATTACGATTATGTCTGAAGGAAACCAGAAATGTGTTTGTTGTACATAATATTGAACATAAACCGCTTACTTCGTGTTCATAAAACGTTTGAAGACGCAATGAAAAACCAATTAATTTTATTTGTGATAAAAAAATTTTATTTAAATGATATTTCTTGTGTAACAAGGAAAATGTCTGGATGTTTAAATAAAAAGCATATTATTATTTCTAGTCATCAACATAACTTTTAGAATAGGCATATATTTTCTAATAATAAAATTATTACATTTCATTCCAGACATTTTGGTTGTTTATGTGTTAGTGTTTTGTTATAAGTTATATGTTTATTTTTTTCTGGATTTTGCCAGTATACTTAAAATATTACACGGAACTTCGAGTAAAAAAAAAATGTAGAAATCATCTTTGTCTTGAAAGACACTGAAAAGTTATGATTGAAGTTTATTTATTTATTTATATTTAGTTGGAGCATGAATATTAGCGTAAATTCACTCAGGGTAAAGTTAGAACATGCTTTCCTCGTCCTATACAGCCCTAATACAGTATCCACAAAAACATTTCATTTCAAAGCTAAAGAATCTAGTCAAGCTTAAATAGTTGTTTAGATTGTCAGTGTGACATGTAAATATTTCTGAACAGTAAAACTTCACATAAAAAAAAAATATTGTGGCATATTCAGATTATTCCAGTGTTTATGTAATGTCAAAATATTTTCAAGGCTAAAGAGGAATTATGTTTGTAACACTGAAAAGTCATGCTCATATAATTATAGAATAATTTATTTGCTTAATAGATGATTGCTTTCATGAGCAAAGTTTGATCTCCTAATAAAAATGTTTAAGTTTTATTAGTTATTGTTCACATTATGCATAATAATATCATAAAATTACAAAGTAATTATTATTATAAAATTCAGCTTTCAGATTCATTAACATGAGGTACATAGAACAATGGAAAACATATTTAGCAACTTAAAGTTTAATTTGTGAAATTTTGTTAAGGCTAAATATTTTCTTGTGCTGAGAATGAATTTACAATTTGTTATAAAATAAATTCTCAATTTTGATCAATTTCGCTGTGTAACTTGATGCATATGATTGCCTTATAATACTAACCTTATCCTAAATCTTCACTTTCATAATACAAGGACTATTTTTGTTTCAACCTCCGAACCTACTGTAACGTGGCCTGACAAGCAGTAAGAGGCGGAGCTGCACGCAGGATGATTAGCACATCTCTCTCTCTACAACAACACTGCCATTTCCAACTTCATAATACCATTTTAACTGAGTTGCAGACTCATAAACATGGCTACATCTGTTGATTCTCCCACCAAATGCGAATTGTGCAGTCGTTTGTTTTCTTCAGGCAGAAGATGATAACACGGCAGATATTCATCACAGAATGAGTTGAATATACAGTGAAAAAACTGCATGAGTGACAGAGTTATGCAAGAATGGTACAGAAAATTTAAGGATGGCTGAACTGATGTTCATGATGAAGGTAAGCAAGGGTGCAAGTCTGTCACTAGTAAAGACCTTGTCGACTATGGAGAGTCATTCAGAATGAAAGAAGAGGTCTGCTGTATTCTGCAGTTCTTTGATTCAAGACAACGCACGATCATATGCTGCTGCCCTAACAAATTCGAATTGTGCAGTTTCATTTGTTTTCTTCAGGCAGAAGATGATAACACGGCAGATATTCATCACAGAATGAGTTGAATATACAGTGAAAAAACTGCATGAGTGACAGATTTATGCAAGGATGGCTGAACTGATGTTCATGATGAAGGTAAGCAAGGGTGCAAGTCTGTCACTAGTAAAGACCTTGTCGACTATGGAGAGTCATTCAGAATGAAAGAAGAGGTCTGCTGTATTCTGCAGTTCTTTGATTCAAGACAACGCACGATCATATGCTGCTGCCCTAACAAATTCGAATTGTGCAGTTTCATTTGTTTTCTTCAGGCAGAAGATGATAACACGGCAGATATTCATCACAGAATGAGTTGAATATACAGTGAAAAAACTGCATGAGTGACAGATTTATGCAAGGATGGCTGAACTGATGTTCATGATGAAGGTAAGCAAGGGTGCAAGTCTGTCACTAGTAAAGACCTTGTCGACTATGGAGTCATTCAGAATGAAAGAAGAGGTCTGCTGTATTCTGCAGTTCTTTGATTCAAGACAATGCATGATCATATGCTGCTGCCCTAACCTAACTCTCATGCACAGTTCTGATGAGAAGTTTTCAGTCACCTGTTGTATAGCCTGGATCTTACTTTGATCCAGTGATTTTAATCTGCTTCAAGAGCTGAAGGCATGGCGGGAAGTAGGACAGTACTTCCATGCTAATGAATACTTAAACCTAACCTGTGAATACAATAGTACTTCGAAGTTATATTATACAGTGATACCCCAGCTAACAGTCGACCTGGACAACGGCGTAATTCACAGAATGAAAGATGACCCTCATAATAGTTTTGATTTCGTATAAAGGGCTCTGAACATTATGCTGTGCTACAGAAAGTACAAGCTGCTGAGTTATACTCAACAAGCGTTTGATTGTTGGGTGTTTGGTTTTTGTAGGGCAATAACTTCCACAATATTTCTTGGTGATCTGTTCTCAGAATGACCTCTCCTATTTCAGGGTTTCTACTAGTCCCTGATATCCTGTAAAAGACATGAATTTTATCAAGTGGTCCCAGATGTCACGAATAATACCGGAATTTAAAATTAAAATCCCCCTTTTCCCTATAAAATAATTTCCTTCCCTTCCCAGTGATTTTGTAAATTTCGATACGAAATGCTGATAAATATGGAAAAAATAGAATGGCCTCTATTAGCCAAAAATTCAAGTAGGCTTCCAAAATACTTAATTTTAAAGTTTTTATATACCATCTAGTGTATTTAATCGTGGAACTAATATTATGTACGATACCGCTAATGTTGAAGAAATCCATGGTCCCATGTTTTTGTAATATGTGCCCCCAAAAAGTCCATGATTTTTGCTTAAGGGACCTGTTAGACACCTTGTATTTCCTTTTCTGTCACCTAATTTTATTTAGTGTGTCATCAACTCTTTTACTGTGTGTTTAATTTGTTAGCCTGTTAAAAAATTTAAACAGATAATATTATCATGTTACATACTTTTTATTTTTAAATTTAACAAAACGTTAAGTGTGTGTGCGAGAAATCCTGTTTTCTATTATTTTTTTTTTGTGAATAATAATGCTAATAAAGTGCTTGTGGTAATGGAAGTAAGTGACAAACTTTGACAATTGAACTAAAAAAATATACAGTATTGATTTGTACTGTGTGTATATATGTGACAATTACATTTATATGAATTTAGTTGAAACAAAATGTGACTTCTGTTCTGAGAATTTTTTTTCATTCTTCATCTTTGACATATTAATGGTACTCAATTATTTTTTGTCTATGTAATAAATTAAAATGTTTTCTATAAGTTTCTATTGTAAACGTCGACTCGCACAGCAGTCTGCTCAGATCTGGAATTAATTAAGCGTTAACCATTGTACCACTGTAATTGTTTTTTTTTGCACACGGGCTAATGCAGATGATGGGATGATTTATAGCATATGAAAATGCCAAGCCCTGGCCGGGAATCGAACCCGGTCCTCGGGGTGAAAGCCTAGTACGCTATCAACTAGGCCACTGATAGTACCATAATTGTACTAGAATGATAACCTTTATAACAGATATGTGAGTGGTCGCATCTTGGACAGACTGTTCAACTATAGTTAAAACAGGTACCATTTTCTTAAACCTCTTCCTCTCTACCTTGCAGCTTCCAGCATTTGTAATAGCAGGTGGTAGTTCAACTGCATGAACTCTAGCTGCTAATATAAAGTGCCCTTTTTATAATAGTGGTTGTACTTCCAGTATATTTATATTCATTGGTGTAACCCTTACTGCCTTGTTTGCTAGTTGGTGAAAACACACTTCCAATCACCTTATAAACCACAAAAATGTCTTAAATACAAATGAATGACATTTCAAAAACTACATAGAAAGGTTGTACGTCAAGATATAACTGTACCAATTAATGATTTGTAAATCACCAAAGTATTTACGTTATAAAAGTTAATATTTCGGTTAAATATAAAGTGTCTATAATTTATAACAGCATCACGAACAATATATTTACATTTTGTATTATTTAAAGAAACTTGGATTCAATCAGGTTTGAAAGAAGAATGTTTTAAGCCCTTCATGTAATATCATTTAAGAGGTGTGGTTAAAAAATAACCGGATTAACGGTATCACATTCTTTGTTATCATTTCTTCATAACTTTAACATTATCTCCTTCAATATATTCCCCTACACCGCTCCATACGAGTTTTGAATTGGTCAAAACAGAGTTTCAAGGCATGTTCAGTGTTTTTGTCACTTTTTCTTTCGTAGATTTAACTGTCTCAAATCTCATTCCTTTCAAAACGCTGATTTCACTTTTAGGGAAAAACCGGAACAAGGTCTGATGAGTAGGGAGGGTGTTCCAACATGGAGATCCTGTTCTTAGCTAAAAATGTCTTGACAAACAATGCAGTATGGGTCAGTGTATTGTCTTGATAAAGAATCTATAACTTGTTTTTCCACAAATTGTTGCTTTTTTCTCACTCATTTACGAAGACTAGTTAGGACCTCAAGATAATTCATATTCATGGTGTAACCTTCAAATGCCCAATTTACACACATCTCATGGATGCCCAAAAACAATCATGACTGAATTTTGATTTGTATATTTTGAGCTTTCTTCTTCCAATGCATTGATTGGCATTTAATTTCTGGAAGTAAAAAACTACATTTCATCAGATATTATTACTTTTTCCAAGAGTTTGGGGTCTTTTTATAATGGATTTCAAAGTGTCAATACAAATTTTCATTCAAGGTTCCTTCTGTGTCAGGCGTGAGTTTTTTGGCACCATTTTTTAACAAACTTTCACATTAATTTCAATGATCTCAGTGACAGTGTGACTGCTCAACTGACAGTCTTTTTGGATTAAATGCCAATTTTTTCAGTGTTCTAAGTGATAATTCAACCCCAGGCACTGCGATCAACAGACAATTATTTAATTTTGTATCTGAGCTTACTTTAGTGAACATTTTGGAAAAAAATATTGATATTTAGTATTCCTACGTACCTTACTCTGAATAATTTTTAATATGTTTTATTCATTAATTCAACTCCTTATCCCTAAATGATGAATTAAAAAAAATATATTTTATTTCTACAAGCAACGTTAGGATCATAAGTTCGAGAGCACTTGCGACCTAAGAGGAAGTTGTTTCAATGCAATCCATCAGTTGTTTCAAATAACTTTAATTCCACTTTTGCATACAAGATTTTTATTTTATTTTAAAATATAGTAAAACATAAATTAACTAATTATTAATATAAAATGTACAAATTATACACACTACAAATAAAAACATTATTTACTACATACCATATTCTTATTTATTCTAAATAACATATTGTATACCTATAAAGTAATAATGTAATATTATGCTAAAAAACTTGCTATAATACACTGCATATGGTGTGTTTTCAACATTAATATTGCACACTTAAATTGCGTTAACAAAATTTAACTAGAAGTAAGCTTTCTAGTCAATGATAACCTTCGAAGTTCGTCTATAGTGTTTAAACTGTTAAGCTACCAAGTAGTTTTGAACACTTCTTAATAAAACTTAAGCTTATAACAGTTCATCTATTAAATCTAAACTAGACACGAAAATTCTTTGTAATTACTAAATTTATATCTTTGATTAAACAATTAATTTATTTTGTAATTATAGTTACAAAAGTATACATTGACTTAAAGCATTCATTAAATACTGCAACACTCGTTAAATTACTGTGGGTGTGTATGTATATATATATATATATATATATATATATATATATATATATATATATATATACACACAATAATTTTAAAGTATAATTATCACTTGTACTATGATTACAACTTCATAATACTGAAATATATGATTAAGTATGTAAAATTGCATCATATGCTTTAAAAATACCAGAGGCTATATCAAGTGCACGAGATTTCAGAGAAAGGGTAATATTAGGATTACCAGGCTGTACTTTCAACTCATTAAGCGCCCAAATTCCATTTGTCAGTTTCAATGATTGATACAGCATGTCTTGCCCCTCGACATTTCTTTTGGCAATAGTAAAAACATTATTTTGTTGCATTTTCTGAACAATTGCATCAGCATTATGCTGAACATTCGTTAGAGTATACTGTACTTCATTTTGTGCGGGAATGTCTTTCCATGTTGCAAGAAAAATTTTTTTATCCATCTGTCCATCTTCAACGAAATATATATTCATTGGCACGATGCAAGCAAAATAAAATACCTCAATGTTGTTTTTTAGGGCAACTTGAAGGTTGTTTAATGGATCCATTCTTTGAACTAAACCTGTTGTTCCGAGTGCTAATGAACAGTCGTGACTAATACCAGGAGGGAGTGGTGTCAATACCTGAAGTGGTTGTGTTGGTGTTAATCCAAAACTGTTTTTATTCAGCTGGATCGCAAAGCCTGACATTGCTTGTAAAGCTTTGTTTGTAATAGTGAAATCCATGCTGATTTGGCCATTTTTTCTTGAGAATGTACCCTTTATTTCCATTCCTTTTCCTTTGTCTGCTGACAGCCATAAAATTTTAGGAGGAGAGTACATTGTCGGTTGAACTGAAAAGCCAAATATGTCACCCAAAAGACCAGAGGTAGATTGTAACGCAGGTGTTGAATTATTAATCATTCCGATATCACCCGTCATCAAAGAATCTAAACCTTCCCCTAAAAGATCTACCACTGGAGTATTGTTAGGAATAATGCTTGGTGCACTGATATCCATGCTTAAAAGATCTACAACTAATGAATCTTGAGATGGAATAATTGAAGGTTCAACAGGAGGATTTCCACCAACTATTTCTTGAGATCCTGATTTTGCTGGTAAAGATTTGGTCAAACCTTTGTGACCTTCCACAAATGCATTCGGCGGTTTGTGGTAAACCGAAGCTAAACTTGAAATATGACAAATTAATTCATCAAGTAAAGTTGGTTCTAAAAGATCAGTTTCTTCAGAAATTAAAGGCTTTTCTGCAAGAACTACTTCCTTAGCTGCAGCAGGATCAGTAGACAAAAGCCTCCAATAAATGAATCCTCGATCCCGTAAATCTGGATTATCAGAATCTTGTGTTGCTAAACTTAGTACTTGTTGAACAAGCTCTTGAGTATCTGTTGGACGTTTTAAGAAAAGCTTTACAATTGCCGTCAGAAGTTGTAACTGTACTTGCGTATTTTCATCATGGAATCCTTCTAAGAAACTTTCCAGTAAATCATCTGCATTATCTATTCGTTCCGCATACTCTCCAATGATCCAAATCATGGAAGCTCTTGCTTCAGGTTCATCGAGGGTATCCAAATTCTCACACAGTGTAGAAATAATGCTTTCATATTTGTTTGGATATTTTCTGAAAATGTCCTTTATAACGACAATAGCTTCTTGTACCACATAATTAACTTTGGTTTGGATAAGGTCAAGAAGAGTTGAAATACATCGCTCAGCTGACTGTTCCACTTTAATAGCACAACGACCGATAGCGCGTACTGCCTTTCTAACAAAATCAACATCAACTTCAGTAGCATATTCCTTTAATTCCGATAACACCTGAGCTATATTAACTTGAGATGTAAGACGAATCATGATATCAAGCTTTTCAAGTTTGACATAAATAGGATCATTGTATTTAACAAAGAACACTTTCATTTCATGTTTCAAAATATCAGGTCGTTTCTGAACTATTAAATTAATATTCCGAAGAGCAACGTACTGTACTTCTGGTTCAGAAGAAAGTAGTGTTACCAAAGGTGGAGCTAATTTTTTTGTAAGTGTTGTGACAAAATCGGATTCAGAAGGAAGAATTTCCATGAATTTCATGAGAACTTTTACCGCTGAGAGAACAACTGCTGCATTTGCATGTGCTAAACGAGGAGTAATTCGTTCGCAAATACTTTGCGCTTCACGATCATCTTTTGGACTATAGTTCGCAAGAGAATCTAATATAAACACTTGCCCCCATTCTGTACATTCATTTAAAGCTGTTAGCAATTTGTTAATTGTCTGGGCATTCATTTCAATCAAAGGACTGCCACTGGTGCTGGCTTCATTAATTTCTGATAGAGCTGCAACTGCATTAGCAACCTGTAAAAGTAAACAATATTACCATTATGATTGTTTCGAGATTTTACAATATATGGCCTTTTTTTAATGTTACTACCACATCTAATATTACTTGTTTAAAGTGTCAATAATTGGGTAACAAAGTACTTTAATTAACTACCTTAGTTTACTCAGATTAGGCTAAATGAAAAGAAAATCATATTTTTTTATTCTAGAACTATAAAAAATGATCATACAGCAAGACATTTTAAGAAAACTATTTGTGTATTATTACCCTCTTTTATACTTAAAATTTTATTTAAGCGCCATAGACCTCTCGACCACGCTAACCACTTTTCTTTTTTTTTTGGTGTTTAAAGTCAAAAGTCGGACGTTAAAAAAAAAATAAATAAATAAAAAAAAAAAATTAATGTAGCAGGTGGTGTGTAGCTGAGTGCATGTTTTTCTCTGGCTACTCTTGTACTAATCAAACACAAAAACATTGGTCTGCCTATTTGGTAATCAGAGAAAGTGATATGCAGCATTTACAGTACTTAAATCAAAATTTCTTTAAAGATTACCATACCATTACTCTTAGTAAATCTGGCATATTATTATTTTTTAAATCAAAGTAATTAAAAGAATTTTTAGATATTGTTAGTTACTCTAATATTCACTACTATTAATACACAATGTTTTCTGGTTAAGAAAATCAACTTTGGTTAACCAAATATGACACGGTTCTAAATGGAATATAGATTTTTAGAACCTATTAACTTATTTGTACAGTTATATAATCATTATAAAAACAAAAAAATATATCTTGCCTGAAAAATAAAATATACTTTATTTCACACAAAGCAATTTACAGTGCTGCTTATTTTATTTCACGCGATTGCCGCTTTTTCAAAAATCATTCAACTATCAGTTTTTGAAAGTGACCAGAAATTTGTTCATCATGTAACTTACAAAAACATGTCGACCACTGTACCAGAAAGTAAACAAAAACACAATATCAGTGGTTAAGCTATTCCACACTAATTCCCCTTTCTTAATTCATGGTATATGTAATGCCGAAGCAAGAGCCGCCTCGGTGGCCTAGTTGATAGCGTACTGGGCTTTCACCCCAAGGACCCGGGTTCGATTCCCGGCCAGGGCTTGGCATTTTCATACGCTATAAATCATCGTCTGCATTAGCCCAAGTGTGCACAATAGTCGGACGTTAAACACCAAAAAAAAAAAAATCTTAATTCCTGGTAAGTTACTATTAAATATAGTGTGACCAGTGATGTCCCAAGTAATTTCTTTTTTGAATTGAAAATAAACATTACAAAATTCTAATAGACTTAGAAATTGACAACACTAAAACGATTTTTTAAGAATTGGTATTGTAACTTGTGATACACTAAAAAAGTAAACAAAGACTATGAAAATTACTTGGTTAATGTTACATAAGAGTTTTATTTCAGATATACCATAGTTTTTATCACTACAAATCCACATATAAAAATAATAATATAGGCTACAAATCCACATTCTACATAAAACGACAATTTAAATTAGGCTACATTTTATTTTAAAATCGGAAAATATTTTAATGTTTTAATTTGTTTATAAATACAGCAGTTCAAGTCCAAGTTAGAACTGACATAGAATCACGGAACAAGATGGCCATCCCGTATGTATTGAAACACACTTTAAAATGATAAAAGGTAACGTAAAACGTTTGGTAAAAAGATTTTCTCACTAGTCTATATTTTATGTGAGACTAGTTAATTTTTTTTTTTTTGCTGTTTAACGTCCGACTATTGTGCACACTTGGGCTAATGCAGACAATGGGATGATTTATAGCCTATGAAAATGCCAAGCCTTGGCCGGGAATCGAACCCAGGTCCTCAGGGTAAAAGCCCAGTACGCTATCAACTAGGCCACTGAGGCGGCCAAGAGACTAGTTATAATGAGAGGTTAGTGTTAACAGTAAGGATAAAACAAATACTGCTCAAACTAAGAACTTTGAGGAGCACAGTTCAGATGCAACAGACTGACCAGTGACCACATTGACCATCAAGCACTTCAGTAAAAAGAAAATAATGTATATCAAAAATAAGTAATAAGAATTTTAAAATGAATTGTGTATATAAAAAGTGCAATTTGCTTTCCAAAATTAATTTTTTTTAATAAAAATTATCATAAAGAACATGATCTCTTCATAATTTCTATACGCATAGGTCATTACAACTGAGCTTTGAATATTATTGACGTCATGCCTTTCTATGTATGTTAAGCTAGTAACACAAAAAACAGATTTTTTTTTAAATCGCTAAATCTTCATTTTTTGAGTCCGCCAAAAAAAATTCCCCCTTATTATATTCACAAAAAATGAAGGTTTTCAATTTTTTCCTGTTTAATGGCTATACTTTATGCCTGATGAGAACAAGAGATCAGTGTTAATGATAATTGTAAAGCAATAGGAGTAACTGCAACTAGAACTAAGAATCCTGAGGTGTGGAGTTCAAAGACATGTGACTCAAGGGCCTTAGTTCGAGCTGTAGTTACTCCTGTTACTTTACCATTAACGTTAATGCTGATCCCTGTTCTCATTAGTTTAAGTGACATAAAGTATGATTTTCAAAAAGAAAAGAAAGAATGGAAGGCCTAATTGTTTACTATTTGTCCCGTAGGGTGGTGCAGACTAGCTGCACCTATTGAGAGGATTTAGACGTCCCTCGCGATACCCGAGTCTAACACACACATTTAGGGAGGCGATAATAGCCTCAATATGCTTTTCGCCTTAAAATAACAAAAAAAATATTTACTATTTGGCAGTCACAAGCAACTTTCCGTTTTGAGATAACTTTGGCCAATATTGTTTACTTTTGATTTCTAATAACAGAGTGATATGTTCAAAGTGTTAAATCAACAAGATAATTAAAAATTTTAAAGGGAGTATCTTATCCTATAAGATTGAACTAACGTGTGTGTTAAAGTACCCAGCTACAGCAACTGAAAAAATCAATTTCTAGGTCACCTGGGTAAATTTTATCTTTTATTTTTGCTTACTAAAAACAGATTAGGGGCATAACATGTTTAAAAAGTCGGGAAAACATAGTTAGGTTATCAACACTAGCAAATCTAACACAATATGCATGAAAATAAAATATCATTCACTTTTCTTATTTTTAAATATGTAGAGAAAATCTGTTGTTGGGAAGCAAAAATTAAAAATATACTTTTAATATGGAAAAAGATGCTTGTGGCTGCTAAATAGTAAGCGATTACAAAAGATTCTGACAGGGTCATGCTGAAGGCCTAATTCATATTTACCCAATTATGTAAGTACAAAACTAATTTACTTACAACCATTGGATTAGAATCTGAGAGAAGATATTTAAGTTGTTCCAAGAATCCTTGGTCTTCAACAAGTTGAGCATCAATGTCATGTAGTTTGGCTACACAAACTGATGCAGTTTTTCTTACATATGGGTCTTCATCTTTTAAACACTTTCGAAGAGGTTCGCAGACATATTCTGTTATTTTATCAACACGAATACAACCCATTGTACGAACAGCTAATGCTCGTATCAAGGGATTTGCATCTTCACAATCTTTAACGAAAGTATTGACAGCCATAATTGCCATATCTGGTTGACTCTTTGCATAGTTCATCAGGTACAAATAAACAAGCTTCTTCAATTCCAGATTATCAGTTTGCATACAGTTGACAACGTCAGGAAATAATGCTGAAACATCTTTTCCTACAGTCATAGAGGCTATTACTTTTTTTACAGCTTCTCGTTTCTTTTCTTTCTTATCACTATTTAATTCAGATTTTAGTTCAAATATTTCTCCTTTTTTTGTTGTTGTAAAATATTTTGAATCCGTCATATTTGAATTGTTATTGTACCTATTAAAAACTAAATGTTACAAAACTTGCACAATTTAATTTTAAAAAAGTACCTCAATTTCAAATCGTGGAAGTTTACAAAATCAAGCCTACAACTGTAACTTTATCAACTGTTATATTGCTACGCCCACTTTTAATTTTGATAGTCCTTGCGCCGCCGCACTAGAACAGATCAAACTGATAAAGGTTCTCAATTCTCAACTAAACATAGTTCATAACAATCAATGCAACTGATTGTTAAACCTATGCTTGACCTATTTATTCATCTATGCATGTCAATATTCAATAAGTGTATTTATGCTGTACAGTAGTATAATTTAATATGTTTACTAAAACTTCTGTAGAACAAATTAAAACCAAACTAACTTCATAATTTCTTGCTTTTTTATTTGAAATTAATATTTAGTTAAAGAGCACAAAATGTTGCGTAAGCACTTGAAATATAAAGATGGTAGGCAATATTTATTACTTAAAAGTTTTGTATGTACCGAAACCTTGTTTATTCGAAATTTCGGATTTTTTTACAAATACGTTTGAGAAATAAGATAACAGTGTTATAAGTTTTGTTATAATTAATTAATTAAGCATTACTTTTCAATTTGTATTGAATCTTGTATTGATAAGTTCTTTGTTTAACGAGAAATAAATATTGTTAAAGAAGTGTTTGTCACATAACAATTCAAATATATTTTATCACTAAGCATTGTACTAAAACTCGTTTCCAATTTAAATATTAAAAGTTTTTAAACAATTTCTGTTGCAGAGCCGTACTTAAATGATTAGAGGTTTATAACTGCTCATTTGTAAGATGTAATTATAAAGTTTAGTGTGACATATATACATTTATAATATAAATGGAAAAGCAGAACAAAGATAAATATTTCTGCTGATACAGAAAAATTATAATTTGATAGATGCTAGGCATAAAACACGATAAATATACTTTGTTTTATAAAGGAAAGAAAATCTTTGCCTCAAGCTTTAATATTATGGTGAAAAACTACAACTGAAAGTGTACTGGCTTCTTCTTATAAACAAGGTTTCAGTCAGTATACTGAATGTACTTAAGCAAAACAATACATTTATGCAGAACCTTTTCGTTCTGTAAAAGCTCACGATAATCAAGATTTTTAAAACACTCTTGCTGGTACTGCTATGGTAGAAAAATTTATCTATGGGCACAGCTTTGTTACATTACCTGTGCTCAGTCTGCCACAGTTACACAAAGCTATGCATAGAGAAACAGCTGTAAGCAACTGTCATTTTTTCAACATTTTTTTATTTTATTACAAGTATTTAGTTTACGTTTAGTTGTTTAGTTGTTACTGTTCTTGAAGGATATACGCATTGCTTTGTACAAGTGACAAGTAAAAGAAATTTATGGCGGGTTTTGATACAAGTCGTTTACAACTAGCTTTAGTTAATTATCCAAAGAATCATTCTAAAGTTATAAATTATGGGACTGCAGGGTTTCGAACACGGTAAAAGTTTTGTTTTATTTTTAATATGTTACTTCAAAACTTCTGTAACCTACATTAAAATAACATATGGTAGAAACGGGTCTAAATGTTTAGACCTAGTTTTACACATTTAAAAAAATGCACGTTTAGAAATTAAACATTAGTTAATATTTTATGATTTAGCTGATAATGATCATAAATGTTAGGCTTATACTTTAAATATATCTGAAAAATTATACTTATGTGAAATAAAGTTGAAGTATCTTAAGGAAATTCTTATAATAAACAATTTTCCAATAAAGTTAAGATTTTACTATTCATTTACAGGTATGTCTAAATTAAACACTTTCACTATAAATTAATTTGTTTGTTAGGGCAAAAATATCTATTTTATCATTTAACATATTATTTTTGCATCCGAACATTTTTTTTACATCTTCATAAAACACTTAAAATTAAAAAAAACTTAATTAAAAAAGAAATTGGTTAAATAAGATTACAACTTTTCCTTTTTCCTAAATAAACAAGGAACCTTGGAAATATTATAATAATATTATCCATTAAGAAAGTGACTGTTTTGCAAATTAATTAAAGGGCTGCAAACAGATTTTGAATTGGAGCAAGTTATGAGTAGTAATGAGCAGGATATTACACATGACATTCAGTAGGGCTTGGATGAATATTTATTAATGATCTGCTTCATCAAAATTAAAAAAAAAATAATGTTTTTATACATGATGCAGGGCATTACTCAATAAATGTTGCTCTGAAGTACACTTGTTCAGTATCTATTTTCATTTCAATTTCTATATTTAAAATTTAATTAAATATTCCACCTAACAGTATATTTGTTATATACTTTACCTCTAAAATTTTTAATTTTTTGTATTTATTAAAATAATATTTTTTCAATATTTTCTACTTTTTGTAAAGATATTTCCTTGAGTACTGAATTTCAACACATTAATTAAATTAAACATTAAGTAAAATTAAGCTTTTTTTAACATGAAATTCCTCTGTTATTTAACATATTCTTTAATGTAATACTTTAGTAATATAGTTGCAAAGACCTGCAGTAATTTTAGTGAGGATGCATTCATTGTTCACAATCATAGTTGGTTAGTAGAGGGTTGCCTAAGCAGAACACTAACTAAGTAAGAATCTAATGAAAACTTGTTTGGGCTATAGAAGTATTGTCATGACTAAATACTAAAGTTAATTTTAAATAGTAATAATAAAGTTCTTAAATAATTATAGCTTAGGATTTCGTAAAATATATTTTTGTGAGAGGAAGAATCAAAACTGTAAATCATATTGTTTCAATTTTCATTTAATATTTTTGTCATTTAGGGCTGAAGATTTGAAACATGTGTTATTTCGAATGGGATTAGTAGCAGTTCTTCGTTCCCGAGTGAAAAATTCAGCTAGCATTGGGTTAATGATAACTGCTTCGCACAATATTGAATCAGACAATGGCGTAAAATTAGTGGATCCACATGGAGAGATGCTTGAGCAATCATGGGAGGCTATTGCTACAAAATTTGCCAATATTGAAGACAATGAAGTGGAAAGTGCAATAGTGGAAATTGGGGTTCAGTATGACATAGATTTACAGAAGACTGCTTCAGTTTTTGTTGGTCGAGATACCAGGTAGGCTTTAATTATTAGAAAGTTTCTAAAAGTGGGCAATCAGGGTAACCATTAAGGTAAAACCCAGGTTGTAGATTGGAAGATCATGAACCGTACTCTGTACCTTCATAATATGTTTAAAGAATTTTTTTTTACAAATATTGTATAAACCTATGTGTATTTTTTATATTACTTTTATGGTGTTCTTGATGTTAACTTTTTCGTTATATGACATATAAAGAAAGTAGGTCTACAAATGTTTTTCATAGAAAAAAAAATCAACCTGATTTTAATATATCTGTCTATTTTCAGGTTTTATTCTAGTTTTTATTCTTACACTATAAATTTAATTTTTTGAATATTTGGTACACTAATGAATTATGATTTTTTAAATATAAATATTGACTAAATTTTAGTAAAATCTGATAAATCAATTATCAAAAAATTAGTCTGTTTTTCCAATTTTTTCAATAGCTTTTAAATCTGATTTTTTTTTTTGTTGGAAGAATTAAATGTGGAAAAGTTTTTGTAATATTTTTGGACCATTTATATATGTAGTAGAACTAATTTTATTGTTTTCACACATACAAGGAATATACTTGCAACCATATTTGTTTAATAGTTTGCAATAGATATCAACAATTTTAAAGTTTTTTTTTTAATAATAATCTGCCTTTATAAAATACATTTCAAAACCAATGTTTTTGTTAATGTACAGAACAACTTTTAGAAAATAATGTTTACTATACCTATTAGATTTTTTTAGAAAAGTAGGAACACTATAAGTTTCTCTTTAGAATGATTTGAACATTCAGTTTGATGAAGCCTTAATATTTTTGCTATAGTTAGGCCCATATTTGGATACTAAGCACGCCTGTACTTCAAAAAAATTGCCACCCCCACACACAAACTTGCGTCTCAGACAAAGAAGAAATTTACAGGCGTACCTCCTAAGTTGAGTACATTGTAACAAATAATCATAAACATATGATTGCAGTATGTTGCAGTGTTTTAGGTATTACAAGTTACAACTAAATTTTAAATAGCACAATTACCTCAAACATACATATATTTCTATGTATGTATACATTTCTAATAAATTTCTGGATTAATACATTTCTAAATACATTTGAATGCAGAGCGAATATTCTCAGGAATTATATATTTATTATTATTTTTTTTTCGAATAGCCCATTTAGAGGGCTCGCTTAATCAACTTCTTAGCCTATGCTTCCTTGATTTTCCTTGAGTGGTTTTCTCTGTCCTCTTGCGTCCACTTTCTTCCTCTCCTGCACGTGGGTCTTTTATTCTCCCGCAACTCAAGTTGCCGTATTGTACTTCTGAATATTGCTCTGTCTCCTATAATTTCTGAGTCTATTGCGTTGTTTGCCAGGTCCTTGTCTATCTCTGTGAACCAGGTTATCTTGTTCCTGTGCTTGTTTAATATTGTGAAGATCTGTTTAGTTAGTCGGGTGTTCTCCATTCTATATATGTGTTCATAGAATTGAAGTCTTCTTTTCCTGAATACGTCTGTAATTTTTTTCTATTTTGGAATAAAGCTGTCCATTTGACCTCTGTTTATATTCTAACCCTGTGTAACTCTTTGGACCCAATATCTTCCATAAAATCCTTCTCTCCATCTTTCCTATTTTCTCTACATCCTGAGCTGTATGCAGTTTAAGTGTTTCCACCGCGTAGAGGACTGTTGGACTAACTACTGTTTGGTAGTGCCTTAGTTTAGTGTTCCAGGATAGGGATTTTTTGTTGTATATGTTTTTCGTGAAAAAGTACGCTTTTTCCAGTTTTAGTAATCTGTTTTCTAGTGCTATTTTATCGCTATTGTTTTGTGTTATCCACTCTCCCAGGTATTTAAAACTGTCGGTTTTGGCTATTGTATTCGTGTTTATCTTGAGATGGCTGTAGATATACAGGGTAGGTGGGAAATAAAATACCACCAGCGGACCAAAATGATTCAATAGAAAAATCCACCAGCGTCTGTCTTGTATCAAGTAGCTTGGTGGTCAGCGTCTGTTCACCAGAGGTGCGGCTGTAAATCCAACCTCATGGCTAACAACCTTGAGTGTATTCTTAGAGGGCTTGTCCCTCTAACATTTCATAACAAGAAATCAACAATAATGAACATGCACACTGTAAGAGATATATTTATTATAAATATAATAAATTGTAATATTTTTTATTTCACTTTGCTTGGGTTATGAAATGTTTAACTTATAATTACAATAAATTAATGTAGAAAGTACAATAACTTAAAATTCGTACATTCTACATTGTCATCACAACCATTACTATACTTTTATTTGTAGATAAGGATTTATGTTTTTTTACCACTCAAACTTATTGTTTAGACTACATTTTCATTCAGTGTGTTGAATGAAAAAATGTGTGTTGATGAACATTCGTCTTATCATTGTAATAAGTATACATGAAGTTAAAAGATAGGCAGAGTTTTTGAAATGGCTTGTTTTTACAACTCATTTTTACAGACTAGTTGTTTAAATAACCAAGTGGCACAGAAATGTATTGCTTGCTTTTTCAACACTACATGCTGCAACAACCTACATAAATGGCATTGAATATTTGATTTTATGAATCATTGCAGTTAGACTGAAGATTATTTTAATATTTGATTCGTGTAATAGCTGACCAAATGTTATAAACGTTTGTGATTATAAAGTAATTGTCAGTATTAATTATAAATTCAGTTGCATTCTAAATAAATATAATTTTATTGTAAATCTAAAAAAAAATCCAAAACTTCGCAGCCTTCTGCTTGAGCACAGAATGGTACACGTTTAAATACAGGCCTGGTTATAATAGATTTGTATGCATACTGTTTTGAAATGCAAACAAAAACATTTTTCTGTCAGATATTTATAATTTTGTAATTTTTTTGCACTAATCATTCAAAATTTCGGTTGATTAGTTTTGGAATAATAAAATAGGCTTGAGCTAAACAAGGATATTTTCAAGTAATGTAGTACATTTATTATATTTTGAACAAACAAGTCATGCTCTTTAAACAGTGTTTAATCTTATCTGTTCTAACCTTACATAATTTCTCTATCCAAAGTCTGACCTAATCTACTTTTTACTTGAAATACAGAGCGATTCATTATATTGCATGATATCACGTCATTAAATGCCTGTAATTATTAAGTTGTTAAGTCCGTAACATATGATTTTATGTGCTCTATTTAATTGCATTCTTGATCATAACAAAACATGTTACCTTTGGTTGTCATTTCTTAAGTTTGTAATACTGTATTAAAAAAAAACCGAATTAAAGTTGTTCTAATTAATAGTAATATTGTTTTGAATGAATTAATGTTTTAAATTAAGACAGTATAGCAGAACAACACTTAACACTAGAGCTTTACAGACATAATTACATGTTATGTTATACTTAAAGTCACAAATCAGTTAAAATATTGCATGTAAGATATTGCAATATCTTTACAATATATCTTGTATATATTGTATACAATATATATATATATATATATATATATATATATATATATATATATATATATATATTGCAATATCTGATTGCAATATATTGCAAATCAGGTAAAATATATGTATGTACAATAGTAATAATTGTTTTACTGTTTTCTGCATTGTTCAAGATATTGCATGTAAGATATTGCAATATCTTTACAATATATCTTGTATATATTGTATACATATATATATATATATATATATATATATATATATATATATATGTGTGTGTGTATGTGTATGTGTAATTGCAATATCTGATTGCAATATATTGCAAACAGGTAAAATATATGTATGTACAATAGCAATAATTATTTTACTGTTTTCTGCATTGTTTAAGATATTGCAATATCTTTACAATATATGTTGTATATATATATATATATATATATATATATATATATATATATATTTCAAATCAACAACGTCGTGGATCGCACAAGTCAGAATAGATCTACACGACGCAGGAATAGACTCAACAGATGTTGAAGACAGGCGCGCATACAGGAGAAAGATGCTCTGTTAGAAGGTCCCAGAGAATGAAATCCCAAAGAGAGCAGGGGTAAAATGGATGAAGGAGCGGAAGAAGATCCATGGGGACAGGATGAGGGAGGTGTGGAGGATTAGAAGGAACAAGACATGAGTCGGAGTGCTTTGCGTGATCCAACAGGGTCTATGCGCAAATAATAATAATATATATATATTACAATATCTGATTGCAAGATATTGCAAATCAGGTAAAATATATGTATGCACAATAGTAATAATTGTTTTACTAATTTCTGTGGTATGATTTATATGGAAATGTCAGTGCCATAATACTTTTTTTAATTTATTTCAAACTTAATAATGGTATTAAAATTATACTAATAATATTTAAGAGCAATAACACTATGCTTGAGTAGCATGAGTGGTATAATCTGACTAATGGATAATTAACTGTCAGTGAAATAATTTTCTACTTGATAATGTATTTAAACACTTTTCTCCATTTTTTTTTACTAATCTATAATGTTTTCTTTTTATTATAAAAAATGAAGCTATAGTGTTAGTTAAGTAAAATTTTTGAGCATTATGGTGTTAAGTGCTTATAGGAAATATATAGTATGCTGTATGTTATCGCAGTAAAATTATCTTTGTATTGTCTTATTTTATGTACAATTATAGTCATGTGGGCTGCAATTTTTATAATGCCAAAAGAGATCAACCTTTTCCAACCCATCAACAAATGTCTCAGTGCTTTTAAATTTATATAAATTAAGCCCTGATATTATTTGTAATGTTTTAGACCTAGCAGTGCTGCTCTCTGTACAGCGGCAATGGCAGGGGTGTTTGCATTATTTGGCGTACCCATTGATTACGGTGTTATTACTACACCCATGCTTCATTTCTTTGTCACCTGTCAGAACACAGATTGTGCTTATGGAAGACCTACAGAGGATGGGTATTTTGATAAACTGAGTGGTGCTTTTAAAGCCCTGTTACAAGAAGTAAGTTGTATGTGATAATTAGTTAAGGCCTGCAGGAGATGATTATTTTGATAAGCTGATTAGTGTTTTTAAGCCTTTTTACACAAAGTAGTGGTTTTGGTATAGTTAAGGCTTATATTTTGATAAACCGTGTGGTGTCTTTAAAGGTACAAGAAGTATGTGGTATTCTTTTTAAATATTTTTGCTTTATTTATTTTGTACTGTATTTTTAAATGTATTAAATTTTTTCAGTTAATATTGCATAAATTAATTGGAATGCAGTAATTATAGAAAATGTGCAATACATCCCAGGGTTTAATAAATCTATTTTGGAGCAATAAAGAAAAAGCAAATTAAGAAAAAAAAAACTAACTGAAACACATTACTACGTATTCAGAACTGGTTAATTAGGGTAAAGGAAAAAGTACTGTAGGTCCATTGCACAATAGGTCCATTGAACACAGTTCCTGGGATTGTATTATCCCTTCCTCTAGCATTACAAAGGTAAAAGTAATACTGCTGAATTTATACTAACTTAACATCAGATTCATTTTTACAGAATCTATACTGTTTAAATCTTTGATTAAAACAAACAATTACTATGCCAATAAATACTGTACAATGGATAGTGTTAGTGAAAATTGAACTGCAAGTTAAAGAATTTGTGTTTTTTTGCAACATTTCTTTAATTTTTTTTTTTTTTAATGTCCGACTATTGTGCACGCTTGGGCTAATGCAGATGATGGGATGATATATAGCGTATGAAAATGCCAAGCCCTGGCCGGGAATCGAACCCGGGTCCTCGGGGTGAAAGCCCAGTACGCTATCAACTAGGCTACCGAGGCGGCCACATTTTTTTTAAATCATTGCTGTAAAACTATTATATAACTGTTTATACGAAACTATTTACAATTCTGTTGTAAAACTGAAAATAGTAGTTTTTTTTAGTCGTAATAGAAAGATTCAGTTGAACAGTTGGTCTTTTTGATATTTCTTTAGTAAGATGTTTTATGTACTTGTGTGTATACATATTTATGGAAAAGTTTGAATATGCCATAATAAGTATTAGACATGTTTCTGTAGACTGCTTTATATTTTAGATTTTAAAACAGTATAAACTTATTTATGTGAACAATTTTGACCTGTAAAAGTTTGACAGTGGTGTGCATTAAAAATTATTCTGTGGTTCAAAAGTCTGAACCGTCCGATCTTATAAACGAGTAAAAGAAAGAATACTGAGTATTCCTTATGTTTTTTTTATCGATATTAAAAAAAGATTATATCACTGGATTCAATTTATTCTGATGTAATTTTATTTTGTTGTAGAACACTGTTCAAGGAACTCCAGAGGTTGAATTTGATGGTGCAAATGGTGTGGGAGCTCTCAAGATGCAGAGTTTCTTAAAATACCTTGGGGACTCATTGAAAGTGGTAATTCATAATGGTGATACAACCAGTAAGGGAAAACTGAACTACAAGGTAAATAATTTGTCTTATTTAAAACATTTCTTTAAATTATTACCGTAAATCTATTAATATTTAAATGTAATCAAACTGTGTAAAATATTTCAGTAAGTTTTAATACAGTAAAAGCCCGCAAATCCAGCACCTTCAGGACTTTGACAGTGCCGGACTACCGGAATTGCCGGATTATTGAAGGCTGTCAAAATAAAAAGAGTGGTGAACGGAGAGCAAGGCGTAAGTTAAAGAACATTTTACTCGGAGAATTAAAAAGAAAATACTTATTGTTTACATTCTGTAATAGAATTCTAAGATTTTATTTTAACTTTGGAATAACTTAATTTGACTGCATTGGCTTAAATGAGGCCTAATGTATGTTTTTTCTTTAAAAAATTGTACAGGTAATGCGTCATCACTAATAATGGCGCCTGAACTCTTATCAATCACACTCGATTTCCTCGTACTCTTCCGATCGCATCAAAAGTGTACAGTACAGTAAATATACTAATCTTATTTTTTTAAAAAAAAGCCTATTATTGAATGCCGGATTATTGAAAGTTCCGGACTATAGGATGCCGGATTAGAGGGTTTTTACTATAGAAAGAGCTATGTTCAGTGGAATAGTGGGCATTTTAGATATCTCTTTAATAAGATGTTTTATATGGTTGTGTGTTATAAATATCATCCTGCTTGATGATACGAACGGAAAGCAAGGCGTAAGTTAAAGAACATTTTACTCAAAGAATTAAAAAAAGCACTTATTGTTTACATTCTATAATAGAATTCTAAGATTTTATTTTAACTTTGGAATAATTTAATTTGACTGCATTGGCTTAAATGAGGCCTAATGTCTGTTTTTTCTTTAAAAATTTGTACAGGTAATGCGTCATCACTAATAATGGCACCTGAACTCTTATCAATCACACTCGATTTCCTCGTACTCTGCCAATCGCATCAAAAGTGTACAGTACAGTACATATACTAGTCTTATTTTTTAAAAAGAAAGCCTATTATTTAATGCCGGATTATTGAAAGTTCCGGACTATAGGATGCCGGATTAGAGGGTTTTTACTTTAGAAAGAGCTATGTTCGATGGAATAGTGGGCATTTTAGATATCTCTTTAATAAGATATTTATATGGTTGTGTGTTATAAATATCATTCTGCTTGTTATATAAAGAGTTTATTTAAACATTAGCAATTTTCAGAGACCATTAATGGAAGTACCTGGTACTAATTATGCTACAGTCAAAATACCTCAAATCCATTCAAAAAATTAAACATTAGCAATTTTCAGAGACCATTAATGGAAGTACCTGGTACTAATTATGCTACAGTCAAAATACCTCAAATCCATTCAAAAAATTAAACATTAGCAATTTTCAGAGACCATTAATGGAAGTACCTGGTACTAATTATGCTACAGTCAAAATACCTCAAATCCATTCAAAAAATTAAACATTAGCAATTTTCAGAGACCATTAATGGAAGTACCTGGTACTAATTATGCTACAGTCAAAATACCTCAAATCCATTCAAAAAATTAAACATTAGCAATTTTCAGAGACAATTAATGGAAGTACCTGTTACTAATTATGCTACAGTCAAAATACCTCAAATCCATTCAAAAAATTAAACATTAGCAATTTTCAGAGACAATTAATGGAAGTACCTGTTACTAATTATGCTATAGTCAAAATACCTCAAATCCATTCAAAAAATTAAACATTAGCAATTTTCAGAGACAATTAATGGAAGTACCTGTTACTAATTATGCTATAGTCAAAATACCTCAAATCCATTCAAAAAATTAAACATTAGCAATTTTCAGAGACAATTAATGGAAGTACCTGTTACTAATTATGCTACAGTCAAAATACCTCAAATCCATTCAAAAAATTAAACATTAGCAATTTTCAGAGGCCATTAATGGAAGTACCTGTTACTAATTATGCTACAGTCAAAATACCTCAAGTCCATTCAAAAAATTAAACATTAGCAATTTTCAGAGACCATTAATGGAAGTACCTGTTACTAATTATGCTACAGTCAAAATACCTCCAATCCATTCAAAATATGTTTGTTGCGGGATTCGGATGTAGCTGGCAAACACTAACTGCACACCATAACTGAGAAAATATATAAAAAACACATTTATACAATGCTCACACAGAGTTCACAATGTTCTAAACAGTGTCTACTTATTGCGATTTTGATTGTTTGATTAGCACAAGATTACGCGTTCTACGCACAAGATTAACACAATCTATCCAAAAAGTTATTTAGTTAAGCATAACCACTTAGGTTTGTTTAGCATTGAAAAACTATTTTGTTCTTGCAGGAAAAGATACGAAATATAGGATTTTTCTTATAGTTTTACTCGCAATCATAGGACAGTCTGAATGTGTAACAGTTTCTGCTGCTGGAAAAGCATGTAGATGTAATAAAGGGTTAAAGTTATCACACTCATTAGATAAGAAAATTATTTGTAGGTTGACTTTAACCTTCCTGTAAGAGAACTATAGATAATATATATATATATATATATATATATATATATATATATATATATATATATATATATATATATATATATATATATATATATATATTCATAAAGGTTCTGAATGGACATAGCGTTGAGAGCGTGGGCTCAAACACAAACTTGCACTGCTAAAACGAGTGTGGTCTAGAGAAGAGCTGTTCAACAAATTATTAAGGGGATGTGTAATAGCTTAGAGATTTATTAACTTAGAGAATCGTTCTTCCTTTGAAGGTACCGTGTTATAAGTTAGAGATCAACCTGTGTAATAAGATAGAGGTTCCGTACTGTTTGTTAACATAGAGACTACAGTGCCGTCAAGTGTGTTGCACCGTGTGTATATGTTGCCGACGCCGCTGCTTGCAGGCACTTCAGTATCTTTTATCTAACAAGTATACCAGCCTAATCATCACTATTTTGTTTTAGTTTACAGTTGAATATATTGTCAATACTATGGTCAACTGCATATCTAAATGTTTATTTTTGACAATTATCTGTATAGAAAAATAGATATATTGGTGTTTCATTAAAAAAAAAACAACGTAAGTTATTATGAATTCATTAATTCATAATTAATTCTTTAATTTAGGGCTGTTTTATTAATTCAATTCGGATATGGTTTGAATAAAGCAGCCTTCAGACAATATTTTTATATTATTATTACTATTACTACTATATATGTAAATTAGTATACATTTACAGAATTGCACATAAGCCTTTAAGAACAAAACCTATCCAAATGAACTTTATGTTTTAATAATATATCTTTCTTTAACTAAGCGAATTCTGCTTGTTAGATAAAAGATACTGAAGCACCTGCAAGCAGCGGCGTCGGCAACATATACACATGGTACAACACACTTGACGTAACTGTAGTCTCTATGTTACTACACAGTACAGAATCTCTATCTTATTACACAGGTCGATCTCTAACTTATAACACGATACTGTCGAAGGAAAAACAAATCTCTTAGTTAATATATTTCTAAGCTATTACACCTTCCCATTATTAATATCCTAATGTATCACTGTGGGAGAACTATTAAGCTCTAAATTAACCCAATATCCTCAATGTTGATACACAGCTGCAAGGTCGATACTGTGGCTTAGTCGGCACGCAATTTGTAACACAGACTTGCACTACTAAGATGTGTAGTCTAGAGAAGAGCTGACTAACAAGTGAAGTGACCCAACTAGCTTGGGTAAGTGTAGGTTGCATTTTTAGGTCAGACAAAAATGTGCATATGCAAGGAACAGAATTTTGTACCCCTTACGATGGAACAGACACCTTAGGTTGCTTTCACTCTGTTGTGTGACCTTCACAGAGAGCTCTGATTGGTCCGTGGAGGGTGGAGCAACAGAAAACTGTCAATTTTCAAATGTTTGAAAACACAGAATTTGAAATAGCTTTATGCAATACTGCCATTGCAGGAAATGTACAGAAAACAAATTGTTTCGTAAGAAAAATAATCTTTTAAAGTGTAAAATGCATTTTGTTATTAAACATAATATATTGTTTTTGAATTTGTAAAAGTAATGCTACACGGGTTTAATATTTTAATAAACTACAAATCTACGCTTAATAGGTTGGTATGCAAATAGGCAAGGAAGTAAGACATTGTTTTGTTTCTACGAGTTTGACTTAGAGGTGGGCGTTAACACTAACGTGCTTCAACATCAACACCAGTTAACTGTTGATGTAACCTGCTAACGTTGATGACATTATAGTTGCACAATTTGCTTCCCGGTCTTGAATTCGGTAACATTAATCAATTAATATTTATTTGTTATTAACTATTTAATCACTGCTTTAACATCACTTTACTACAGTTAACAGTTGCATATTAAAACTTTTGTTAATCTGTAGTCTTTGATAATTTTACAGGTATATTTAATATTTTGAATTTAAATAAAAATAAAATACATGATTGAAAACATAATTCACCCATTTAGTTTAATATATAGACAGTTTAATATATGCGACAGGGATGTTTTGGAAAAAGAATCATTTAGTCAGAGCATTGCACATCTTGTTTAGTCACTTTCTTGTCAACTGTCAATGTAATATACAAAGTCATGTAGACTGTGTACTATTAGAGTTTTTGTACACGCATTAGCGGATTAGCGCTATTATTGGTTAGTTTGAGAACTATAGAAAATTTATCATTTGTTTAGTTGATCTATGTTGGTAGTTAATATATTTCTTGATACTGTTAATGTAACTTATATGTTAACTGTTAATGTAGATGGTGAGAGTTAGTTTTACGAGGGTGGTCTGATAAGTTTCCGACCTCAACATGAAGATAGCAGCACTCGTCGGTGGCAGCACTCGAATTTCGTTGCTCATCTGTTGACAGTTACTCACCAAAGTTTCAGCCATTTTGGACGCGCAGTTGTTATGTAACAGTCGTTTGAGTGAGTTGATGTGTGTTTTTATGAAAATGGACAAAATCGAGTATCGAGCTGTCATTAAATATTTGTTTTTGAAAGGCAATACGCCAACGCAAATCAAAGATGAGTTGGATTCTGTGTATGGGGACTTTGCACCATCATTTACCACAGTGAAATTTTGGGCAGCTGAATTTAAACATGGCCATAAGAGCTTGGGAGACAATGAACGTTCGGGACGTCCAAAAACTGCAACTACCAATGAAAACATCGCCAAAGTTCACCAAATAGTGCTAGATGACTGCCGAATTAAAGTGAGAGAGATATCAGATGTTATGAACATGTCAAAAGAACGTGTTTGTCACATATTAAATCAACATTTAGACATGAGAAAGCTGTCCGCACGTTGGGTGCCACGTTTGCTCACGTTAGGCCAAAAACGTGTTCGAATGAACATTTCCAATGCTCTGTTAGCACAGTTTAGGCACAATAAATCCCAGTTGTGGCGCCGATTAATTACTGTAGATGAAACTTGATACACCATTATACGCACGAAACAAAAATATAGTCCAAACAGTGGACTGCAAAGGAGGAACCGGCTCCAAAAAAAGCAAAAACTGTTTTTTTGGCTGGTAAAGTGATGACGACTGTTTTTTGTAATAGTCATGGAGTTACTTTAATTGACTATCTTCAAAAAGGAAAAACCATTACAGGAGCATACTATGCATCATTACTTGACAACCTGAAGTCAGAACTTGCGGGAAAATGGCCACATTTGCAGAAAAAAAATCCTGTTTTACCAAGACAACGCACCGTCTCACACCTCAGCGGTTGCCATGGCAAAAATTCATGAATTACGGTTTGAACTGCTTGACCATCCGCCTTACTCACCATATCTAACCCCAAGCGACTTCTTTTTGTTCCCTCATCTAAAAATTGCGCTTGGAGGACAGAGATTTTCGTCAAATGAAGAGGCAATCACCTTCGTGAACAATTATTTTGCATAGAAAAATGCCGAGTACTATTTGTACAGGTTACAGAGATATCAGCATCGCTGGGAGAAGTGTGTAGAGGTACAAGGAGACTATGTTGAAAAGTAAAAAAAAAATGTCTGAAAAAATGTCTTGTATCTTTGTTAGGTCGGAAACTTTTCAGACCACCCTCGTATTTACATTAACAGGTTAGCACTGTTAACAGTTAGTTTGGGAAATTTATACGAGAAGTTTATAGTTTATTTATTTGATCGACATTAGCAGTTAACATTTTTACTCGATAGTACTGAGTACTGTTGGCAAAGGTCAACTGTTATTGGACACAGTTCTTGTCTGACTGTTTCTCAAAATATCAGCTAGCTCATTCTTCTTGTAAAGATAGGTCACTGCCTGCAGTGGCACAGGTACATGGGGATGTATCCTTCTCCCTTAAAACGTGGAAAAAAGAGTGTTCAGGTTAGACAAAACATAGTCAAGCTAGGAAATGGCTAGCTCTGAGAGTACATCAACAAAATAAAATACCTGACTACAATTTTTTTTTTTTTTTTTTTTTTTTTTTTTTTTGTGTTAAACGTTCGACTATTGTGCACACTTGGGCTAATGCCCAAGATAAAGATAAAGATAAAGATGGTATGATAAAGATGGTAGATGATAAAGATGGTATGATTTTATACCATCTTGGTGTTTGAAAATGCCAAGCCCTCGCCGGGAATCGAACCCGGGTCCTCGGGATGAAAGCTTAGTACGTTATCCACTAGGCCACCGAGGCGGCCCCCTCCTGACTACAAAGGGTTAACTTTAGGTATAAATACATATGTATCTATTAATAAAAGTGAAATGTATTTTATTTTGTTCAGTGTGGAGCAGACCATGTTAAAACTACTCACTTACCTCCAGATGGAGTACCACTGAAACCATATAGAAAGTTTGTTTCAGTTGATGGAGATGCAGATAGGATTGTGTACTGGTATACTGACAATGCAGGGAAACTTTTTCTTCTAGATGGTGACCGCATTGCTACTTTAGGTATGGTAAGTTTTGGTTTAGAACATTGGTTTAACCATGTTGAAACAAACGTGGTTAGTTTTATTATAAAAAAATTTGTTGATTTATGTTAATAATTACTTTTAATAATATTAATATTTTAAATTAAAAAAAAACCTGTCACTTGTAATAAATAAATTACAGTTATGCTATTTTAACGGAACAAATTAGGAATTGGGCTGATGCGGATACTTGGATACAAAGCCTTATGGCATTTTCTTTTAAGGCAAGAAGCACATTAAGGCTATTATCGCCTCCCTAAATGTAAGTGTGAGTGTAAAGTGTTAAACTCATAAGTGTAGTGTTATAAGTGTAAGTGTGTTAGACTCGGGTACCGCAAGGGATGTCTAATCCTCTCAATAGATGCAGCAAGTTTGCACCCCCCTGTGGGGGAGCCTTATGGCAATGTAAGTTCTGCAGCTGTACCAGGCTTCAAGCCTTTAGATTTTTTTATATAGTTTTTGTTTGCTTAAAGTAAGAAACAAAAATATATTTAAAATTAAAATGCTCTGCTCATCAAACGACTGAAAAGAAAGGCATGACGATTGTGGAATATGAATAGGAATTATTATGTTATGAATGTGTTCATGTGTTGTCTCACTATATTGGCGTGAAAACCGCCAGTTGGCGTTTTATTCAGTTGAGAGTAAGGTTATCTCTGCGTTCTTATCAACACGAAGAAACGCCAGGCAACAGCCACTGTGTCTGATAGTGTGGTATGGTCTAGGTATCTGTTGAGAGAAAAGGATATTACAAAAAAAGATTTTTGGCTATGCAAATGCAAAGACAATGCAAACAAAATGCAGCCAGTTTGTTTCTGTGCTGTGAATGCAGCTTGAGACAGTATATTATATCCTTGTTTTGAAGAGTACAAGGATTTACAAGAGCAAAAAATCAGACCCCCAGAACATCCTCAATGAAAAACTTTCATTTAAATCAAATTTAATATATGACATGGCTCTAAGGATAAGTGATTTGAGTAAGTAACAAAAACCAACAGACGCACCGTAACTGATAACAATGACGGGCGCGCTACTAATAATGGAGGCTCCGCTGTCCAGAATGTAACGACGTACGAGTCACGTTTATAGCTTGGCCAAGCCGAATTTCATGATGAATATTTTAAATGTGCAATTGTGCTTAGTGTTTGTGATGTATGTTTTAATGTTTTGTTTGACTTTGTGACGACCTCGACAGAGGGATTTAACATTTTGTATGGCCTGAAGATGAAACTATAGAGTTTCAAAACCACGGTAGCCTTTATGAGGTGAGTTGATAGACCACTGACGGGAAGAATAGGTCATAATCCTAATCATTTGAAGAGTACCATTAAAAAAAACTTTGTTATACTGTTCATGTTTTTTTAATATATTTATTTCATTTTTATGAATAATAAATATGAATAGTTTGATTTCAGAATGTTAATCAATATTTTCCCTCAGGCATTTTGACTACTTTTAGTGTCACAGTTTACTCATTTGGGCACTGTATATTGAGACTTTCTGGTATGGTAATAGTCTACTCCTTAAAGGGTATTAAGAAAAACCAATATATCTGTTAAGTTCCGTTTAGTGATACATCGGATTTTAAATTTTCCTTAGTAATATTGTTTTTTTTAAATAGAAAAATCATACTTTTGTACTATTGTAACGTCAGATTTCCAAGTAAACCTAATTAAAGTATAAAATTGTACAGGCTTGGTTATTGTTGTTTTAGCAATAAGTATTATTTACACTGTCAAGAGTGAAAAGTATTTTTCCAGTATAATGTGGTGTGGGAATGCATTTGGTGAGCGGGAGGGATTCATTTAAAATTTTTTTTTTTGTTTTTGGCCGTGCAAAAAGTTTTTTGCACAGGCCTTACATTCTCTTAGGACTGCTCCGGTCAGTATACTTTAATGAATGAGTGAACAAGATTGCAAGTAGAAGAATAATGATGAACAACATATTTAGAATCTGTTTACAGGACATTACTCAGAAACAGTAAAACAAAAATGTTTTCCAAGAAATAAGTCAGTACTACTACAACTGCACACCTCAAACTAACAACCAGTCACACAATTAATCAACAGAGTTGTTTTTATAGACTCTACAAAAGTAAGAAAAATATTAGGAAAAGATCTAACTGTATTTTAAGTAATTTGTCAATCTGGCTTTTAATGAATTTTTGTATAAAGTCAGTTTGAGTGTCAGAAGAAAGATGGATGAGAGAGAATCTTTGATTTTTACATCAGTAATCCTTTTTTGGTTTAAAAATAGAACTTCAGAGATAGAGGATGGAGGGAGAGACCGCCATGATATACTTTTCCACTTTACCGAAGCAGTGTTAAATTTTTGTAGCGCACATACTGATTATGCAGTAAACTAATATACTGCATTGACTTTATTCGGAGAGTTTGTATACACCATTCTTGCTCAACACTTGTCACTCATAAAATTTTCACTTGCTTTGCTCATTCTACAATGAATTTTTACTGCATAATTCCTTCCTGCCTGAAAAAAATGAATTGATATTTGTGGCCATGTTTATGAGTCTGCAACTCAGTTCAAAATGACATTTTAAAAATCCGACTAGTTTGGTATAAATTCTTTTCATATTAAATTAGTTTTCAAGCCGCCTCGGTGGCCTAGTTGATAGCGTACTGGGCTTTCACCCCGAGGACCCGGGTTCGATTCCCGGCCAGGGCTTAGCATTTTCATACGCTATAAATCATCCCATCATCTGCATTAGCCCAAGTGTGCACAGTAGTCGGACGTTAAACACAAAAAAAAAAAAAAAAAAAAAAAAAAATCAGTTTGTGTTAAAAGAGTTTCCTTATTGTAACTGTATATCACACCACAGCGCTCCTTGCATATATTGTATTACTAATTTCAAGTAAAATTGAATAAGCATAATTGCTAACATAAATGTTTCAGTTTTATCAGATTTGAGTTATAAAAATTCACTCTGTTTTCTTCATAAGAAATATTTTTAATTACTATGACTTTTTGTCAATATTTTCAGTTGCTGGGTACTTAATGGAAATTGTGAGTAAAGCTGGGCTTAAACTTGATATTGGACTGGTTCAAACAGCCTATGCTAATGGAAATTCTACAAAGTATATCACGGAGACTTTAGTAAGTCATTATTTTTAACTAATGGTAATGTTATAATAATCTTTATAATATGTAATTAAATCCGAGAATCTTTTTTTGTTTGGCAGTAAATGGAAAAAAATATAATGGGCGACCAAGTTGTTTTTTTTTTAGTAGGGAAGATGTTTTTTTTTAGTCTTTCAAATGTCTAAAAATATGCTATACTCATTTCAGTCTTGAATCCATTGACCTAATTTAACAAGTATTTCTTCCCATCACACATACTGTTCACCATGAAATACAAAATATTGGCCATGAAACATTTTGAATTGAGACTCTCGTTATGTACTTTCTTCTTATAGTTATGGAAATCTTTGCTAGAAAGCAGTTTTAGATGACCTTGTTTCTTAACAAGAGTTTTTGTATTTTGGTTTATAATTTTGGCCACCCTAAATAACTTAGAAAATGCTACAGTAGAGCCTCTCTAATCCGACACCTACGACATCGGACATCCGTCAAAGTATAGCGCGTCTCCAGACTACAGAGGTCAGCAAAAAAACGTACATTGTATAGTATTATGTTAGAACTTCAATGAAAATTAAGTTAAAAGTGCAAAATATACAGTACGACATTAAAGTACTGTATACAGTAATGCCTCGCTAACTTAATATATCCACTTCTGTGATTTCACATGCGCTTTGTTCAAGAGAGATGGAGGTTTATCATTAATGAATTGTATGATAATTTTCATGAAATTTGAAGGTCTTCTCTTTACGGAATTGTAATAGACACTTAAAGTACAGAAAACTTTCCTAAAATGCTGACTATGAATCACAAAACATGGTAAATGGCTTCACTTTGAAGCTTCTTAAGAAGAGATGAAACTTGGACTCTCAAATTCAAAAACTTGTTCAATAATGGAAAGGTCATAGCCAAAACCTTTTTTTGCTCATAAAAGTGTCTATTATGCTAGTGGATTTCATGGAACAAGGGATTATAGTCAGTACAGATGTATATTATCCCATATGTTTTTATGGGGAGCCATTAAGCACAAACTATGAGGCCTGCTGCTTCTGGATTTGTTTTGATTTATGGCAACTCATAACCACGTGACGCTGTCCTAACCCAGCAGATTTTTGCACAGTAATGGGAAGTTTTTGATCACCGGCCATACAGGTTGGATCTTGTTCCAAGTGAGTTTCATCTGTTTCAAGATATAATGGCCATGACTGGGAGACAGCACTTCACATGGTTCAAGACTCCATGAGGATTTACTTTAGTGCAACATTCTATAAAAAAAATGTCTCCACTCTCATACATTGGTATAACAAATATCTCAGTTTTAACAGTGATTATGTTGAAAAGTAAATTATACCTTAGTTAACTTTTAAACATTAATTATTTTGTTATGTACATTTGCCTTTTTAATGCCCTTTGGAGGAGATTGAAAAAATAGCCCTCATAATTTATTGTTATATAAGTTAAGTTACCCATAAGCTTATAGTAAGGCTAGCTTCTGCCATACTTAAACTTTAATTTAATGCTATTCTAGAATATTTGTTAATATTATCTGCTTTAACAGAAAGTGCCTGTAGCATGCGTACCAACTGGAGTGAAACATCTTCATCACAAGGCTTTGGAATATGACATTGGAGTGTATTTCGAAGCTAATGGTCATGGCACTGTAGTATTCAGTGAAAATGCTAAAAATAAAATTAAAGAATGTACAAACGATAACAGGTAAAATGTTTGTTTTTTTGCAGTATTAGGCTGTCCATTTTTACAGATACATTTTTTTTGCTGTTTTGAAATTAAAACTAGAAGTATACTTTTTTTTAATAATTTTATTTTTACATGAAAGCCTGTACCTTAATCTACTTTTTAACATAATTTCCGTTAATATTAAGCCACTTATCGTATTATTCTATCAACCTTTAAATTCCATGCTCATAGAAATCTACCGCTTGATTTGATAACCACTGAAACACAGCCAGTTTTACTATCATCGTCATGGCCCTGACCATCCATATGCTTTTTTAAATGCAGGAACATGTAGTACTCACTGGCTACTAAATCTGGACTCAATCGAGGATGATCTTGTTCCCAGCCAAATGATGCAATTTGATCGAGTTTGATTAACCACGTGGTGATGGGCATTATCATAAAGCTACACCATTTGTTTTGGATTGGATGGCGCAGTTTAGTTAAGTTTTCGCAATAGGTTGCAGAATTTATTGTGTCACCATGAGGTAATAAATCCACAAGCAACTCTCTTATTCCAAAACGGTATACATGATTTTCAAGGCTGAAATTATATGCTTGAACTTCATTTTCTTGGGTGATGTTAAATGCTGCCATACTGTAAATTGTTGCTTCGTTTTTGGTATAACATAAGCCACCCATGTATGGTCACCTGTGACAGTTTGGCTTAAAAAAATTACCGACACCAAATGTGTGTATTACTGAGGGAAAGTCAACACCTTGGCTAAGCATTTGGTCTTATGCATTTGAGGCAAAATTTTTGGTACCCAGAGTGAGTACAACTTAAGATAATGTAAGCGTTCTGCCTAATTTCATAAAGAACACTTCTTGAAACATAAGGAAACTTTTTAGATAAAGACGGAATCATAAAGTGTATGTTCTTTTGAACTTTTTTGTTAATTTTTTGCTGCTAGTCCTTAGTAATTAAAAGCTGCCTCGGTGGCCTAGTTGATAGCGTACTGGGCTTTCACCCCGAGGACCCGGGTTCGATTCCCGGCCAGAGCTTGGCATTTTCATAAATCATCCCATCATCTGCATTAGCCCAAGTGTGCACAATAGTCGGACGTTAAACACCAAAAAAAAAAAAAAAAAAACAATAAATCTGTTTTGTTACCATTCTTACTGCTCATAGTGTTTTCATTATACACTTAACTGAACTGCCGATGAATTTCAACTGCTTTCATGACTTTTTTATTAAAAAAAGGATTACAGTGCATATTTCACAATTAGCAGGATGTTTAATTAATTGAGGCATTTTAAATACATGGAGGCAGATGTAAACATGGTTGAATGCTTCCGTAATGGTGTCTGCGACTAGCTAACAGGTCCGCTCATGTGCTGAACAAGTGAAGCGACCAAATTTTTTAAACAACCCCTTAAAAAAAACCTTATAGTGTTACTTGTCCTGCTAGTACTAAATGAAATAGCAACACCTATCTCTTTATAATTAATTGATACGAGGGTTGATCAAATATAAACGAGACTGACTTTCTAAAAACTTTTCTGTTGGACATTGAACTCTAAAGGGTGGTGTTTCAGGTAGCCTGGGAGGTTTGGGACGGGCGTAGACGGGCAACATTTCCGTTCGGACCCTTCAGTATAAAACTATACAATGAGTGAGAGTGAAGTGCACGTTTCCGTGGAGCAGAGAATTATTATTAAGTTTTTGGCCAAGGAGGGGTCAATCCAACTGAAATCTTTCGTGAGATTGACGGCTCAATACGGGGACAGGACCCTGTCAAGAGCTCGCGTTTTGCTTGGCACAAGGAATTCGCCAAGTCACGGGAAGCAGTAGAAAACCTGAAGGCCTAATCACGATCGTCGGCCGGGAAGGTAATGGCCACTGTATTTTTCGACAATCAAGGCGCCTTTCACGTCGATTTCCTCCATCAACGACACACAATAAATGCACAATATTATTGCGATGTTTTAGAGGCATAAAACAGTCTTTTCAGTAGAAAAGGAAATCTAAACCGGCGAGAAACGTCATTCTTCTTCACGATAATGCCCGACCACATTCGGCGAGCGCTACGAGGCTTAAACTCGATCAAATTGGCTGGGAACCAATGGAACATCCCCATACAGTCCAGACTTATCACCCTGCGACTATCACCTGTTTGGGCCACTCAAAGAGGCGCTTGGAGGCCAGCGTTTGAAGACGATTCTGCGGTGGAGACCTTCGTGCTCCAATGGCTCAATGAACGCCGAGAACTTTTTACGAAGATGGAATTAAAAACTTCCAATCCGTGGGAAAAATGTGTTACTCGTATGGGAGACTATGTAGAAAAATAAGTTGTATCAAGAATAATTTGTAAGTAAGCAATAAATTTTTTTAAAAATCAGTCTCGTTTATATTTGATCAACCCTCGTAATAATATTTCCCATCATTGCTCGATGATAGTTTTCGTAACAATATGTGTTTTTTTAAATTTAGGGCAGAATTATCCATTACATATTTTTTTTTGTTTCAGAGTTCATTTTGACAGACTTGCTTCTGTTATTGATATGACTAATGAAACAGTAGGAGATGCTTTCTCAGATCTCCTTCTAGTAGAGACAGTGCTCTCTGCTCGAGGGTGGAGTGTCCAAGATTGGTATAATACTTATACAGATTTACCTAATATTTTGGTTAAAGTTTGTGTTAAGGTATGTTTATATTACAAGGTGGAATAAATTTTCTATATAATCTTTTAATTGTATAATTATTTGTATATTAATACTGAATTGTAAATATCATTTTGGTGAAAAAAAATAATTAGTATATTTTTTTAAATATAGTTTAATAATTAGTGAACTGCTTTAGAACGTGAAAACTTACAAGTTTCCAAACAATATTGTTGTTTTGTTCAAACGTTGTTAATTGGAAGCAGATGTATGATCGAGTGTTTGCAGTGTTTTAAAAAAATTAATAATTCCAAAGCCAATAATATTTACAACTTACTGTATATAGTTTTTTTCAGAAAAGTTTGATTAACATGCTTATATATAATGTTCATACAAGTTGCCTTTCTGTCCTCGAGTGATATTTGTGAAATTGGAAGGAAGTTTTTTTAATAATTTTGTATGTCAATTTCTACCACAGAAAATGTTGTGAAATAAAATTTATTAAAAATATACAATGTTTTTATAAAGATACGTGTAGAATAATTTTGAAATATTTATACTAAAAAAATGTTTATAGTTAAAAAGTTGTGTACAGTCATAAAAAATCAGGCGTCCAGTTTATTCGTACTTCATTTTCTTTGTTTCACTCTTCATTGACTGACAGTGGTGAACTTTATAAATAATATGCAATGAAAAAAACGTATCACAAAGAACAAAATCAGTAAGTGTGGCTGTAATAACACTTACAGAGACAGGAATACGGAACAGTAACTCAGAGTAACTTAAAACAAGATAAATTTTATACAGAAACTGAGAAAAAACTTGCAAACATAGTATAAAATATGGAATTAAAGCATAGAATGTCAGATGTCAATTAATACCAAAATTAATAACGTTTGAACCATTATTTGGGTATGTTCGTGATACTTTGTGAATGGCCATTAATACATAGATATATCAACAATTTCAACTTTGTAGGCAGAATGCATAAATTTCTTGACTCATATTACTTTTAGGGATATGGAAAGATTTAAAAATATTTCATAACAATGTTATGAAAGAAAATCTAAAAGAATATCAATTCTTAATTAAACAACCGGGCTTTATTGAACAAATATACTGCAAATTGTTTTCATTCAAAGATTTTCATGTGGATTTTAAGCTACTGTTTTTTTGTTAAAATCTATATATATAAAAGGTAATGTCCTGACTGACTGACTGATCAACGTACAGCCCAAACTATAAAACCTAGAGGCTTGAAATTTTGAGGATACCTTCGTTTTAATATGTAAGCTCGTACTAAGAAAGGATTTTGCAAAAAATTGATTTTAACTCCATTAAACTACTAACTCAGTCCAAATTTAATAAACAACGTACAGCCAATACTATTATAGCTAGTGACTTGAAATTTTCACGGTATCTTCTTACAACATTGTCGAGATGCACTGAAAAACGATTTTCCAGTATGCAACCCCTAAAGAGGTAAACATGAGGTACAACAATTTTTATTAAAAAAAAAATGTTTCATCTGACCTTAAAACATAACATAGTCACTCTTAAGTATAAGTAATGAAATATATTTTTCACCTTTTCCCCAAAACGCATCCCCTAAAGAGATTGAAAGAAGGTATAAAATATAAAAAAGGGGTACAATTTTGTATTGAAAAAATATTTTTTTTTATCTTATATTCTAGAAATATGCTATGAAACATATATTTCAATATTTTTCTGAATTCATCCCCTAAAAGAATTAAAATGGAAAAAAAGTTATCATGGGAGAAAAAAGAATGTTTTCATTGGAGAAAAATATTTTTTATCAAATTTTCTTAAAAGTGAACAAAATATTTTAAAACACAAATTATGATACACGCAATTCAGTATTTTCCCCCGAATTCATCCCCTAAAAGGACAAAAATATAGAATAGGTATAAATGTTTGTATTGGACAAAAATATTCTTGATCAGATTTTCTTAAATTCGAATGGAATACATTTGAAGACAATAAAACAACATATTCAGGTTATAATATTTTTTCATATTCACTGTAAAATAATCACGAGTTTAGATGATCACGCGTTTATTAATATATTTTTTTATGTTTCTAAATTATTACATTACTGAAACTGTTTAAGTTTCGTGGGCGAAGCCGCGACGGGTAATGCTAGTAATAATTATAATAGAACAACCACATACCAAAAGAGCAAAACCTTGGTTAACTGAACTCGGGTCAACCTAAATCATTATGAACCTCGGGTTATTCAAAACTACAGGAATCACAAATATTTTTCAAAAAATGACATGACGAGGAATAAATAAAATATACAAGAATATAAGGGTGAGATTGCATGGGCTAGCAGAGAAGTAAATGCTTGACCTTGAGTTGACTTCCCCAGCCATAGACTCCCGAGTCTGCCAAACCGCATCCCCACCCCACAACACTGACATCCACGTTTGTTACTAGCTGTCAATACAGAAATGTGGATCATGTTTAATTTTAAATTGTGTTAAAATTTTTTGAACAATGCAGCGAGTCAGCACTGGCTGATGAAAAAAAAGATGGCGGAACATCACGGCTCGAAAACATTATGAGGGGCATAAGAATTGAACAAAAATTACCGAGTTTTTTTAATGAATAAGTCGTATGCTATAACCTATCAATCTTAATATAGTTTATTGATGTAAGCCTAAAAATACAAAATTTAACTTCAACAAAGAATATAAGTTATGTATAGTCTAAAAAAAGAAGTTATCTAATTAATTCTGGAATATTTTGAAGGTCAAATGATTATTTGACCTTCAAAATCTTCTAGAATTAATTAGATACAAAAAAAGTATTATGTGTGCATGGCTTAACCAAAAAAAAAAAATCATCTGAAATGGCTTCCCCTTCTTTATTTCAGATAACTGGGGTTGTACTGTAATTTTATTAATCTGTCTGTTATCTGAATACAAGCACTTAATTTTCACTTCACTTTCCAGTGTCAAAACTAGTGCATGCCAAATTATAATTTCTGACAAATCTAGGCCAATTTGTTAAGTAGGTAACGTGAATAAATTACAACATTATAAATTGTTATACAATATTTCAGTTTGTTAAAAGTTTAACTTTTCTAGGATCGAAATGTAATCACTACAACAGATGCTGAACGGAAATGTGTAACTCCAGCTGGTTTACAAGCAATAATTGATGAACTGGTGGTACAGTATCCTGATGGAAGAGCTTTTGTGAGGTAAGACAAGTTAAAAATTTATCTTAATCCAAGGTTAATCTTAAGGCTTGGAATAATTGGAAGGAAAATAAAATTATATAGGAAAATAATTTATGCATCAAACTGCACTAACTTTCTTGCTAAACCAGTTCATAAAAATTTTGGTTTGAGAACAATCAGGGAAAATCAGCAATGATGACAATTAAATTCAGTTTTTCAAAAATCAGCTTTATTACTGGGGTTTGGTATTTTCATCCCATCTGAAAATGTCATCCAAGTGTGAAAATTTAAGGCCCAGACCCTTCTGAAGGGGTTTGGGGCTAAAGTCATTGTGGAGGGTAAAATATTCTCATGTGTATTGGGATGGCTAATGCCAGCATTGTTACTCATTTAGCACCACCCAGGGTACATATACAGCTTAAGGTTTGCTGCGGACGCGAGTAACTGTCCCTTGTCAGGACAAAGAAGATTGGGACAAAAGAAATATAGTGTTCCAATGGATCCCATGTAGGTGTGCCAGGTGCAGATGAGCTGGCAAAGAAAGGTTCACTCCTACCCCAACACAAACATTTGCCCAATCCAAATAAGGCAATAGCCATGCTCAAAAGTATAATGAAGAAACAGCAGATGGAAAAATTAAGAGCATAGCAAAAGGCAAATGCTGGGAAAATATAGGCGAGGAATGGGACGAACTGAAAGGAAAAACCAAGGAGACAGTCAGTGGCACAGTTCCGTCGACACGGGTCATGACTGCCTCGCCACCTACTTGAAGCACATTGGAGTCTACTCCTCTGAAATGTGCCCTCTGTGCCAAGAGACGAACTCAAATATGAACAAGGGGTGACATGCCCTGGATTGAATGCTGATTCGAGACGACAGAAGAGCTTCACTCGACTGTATTGGGAGGCAAGGAGGCTGATGGACTGGAGTCCGGGATAGCCATAGGAAACAACATATTATGTCAAAGCCAAAAATCCAGAATGAGTAAACAGTCGTGCAAACTCATTCTAATAGACAGGAACACATAGATAGAATTCATTTCTTGTTCAGTAAACCGAATGCTAATTTTGTTAATTGGGTTACTTTGATTGTTACATTGTTGGTTTTTCACAATAACTTCCTACATTTAAAGCAGTTTCAATAAAAATTGATAAGCTTTGTTTGAGAAAATTTCTATTTTTTCTAATAGTAGTTACCATACATTTTGAGACTTCACATTAAGTCAATAACTAGTAGTTCAAAGAACAGTAGACCTCTCAGTATATTCTTAATTGCTTGGGCACTGTTCTATAACAATGTCCGACATTTGTACGCTAATTGCTTGGTCACTGTTCTGTAACAACGTCCGACAATTGTGCACACTTGGGCTAATGCAGACGATGGGATGATTTATAGCATATGAAATTGCCGGGAATTGAACCCAGGTCTTCGGGGTGAAAGCCCAGTATGCTATCAACTAGGCTACCGAGGCGGCTTGGAATAAGAGTTTTCGTTGTTGTGAAGGGAAAACATGTTTAAAAAATAAATCGAAAAGTGATCGATTGAAAATATATAAATGCACGATGGAAGGAGAAATCACAAATATATTTGTGTTAAAACAGTGTCCAAAACATGTGTTTTGTATTCGAAATGCCTGTCCTGGCTTGTACGATGGGCAGGGATAGGGGACTGTCAGTAGGGCTACATAACCTATAAATTTAACGACTTTTAAGTAAATATTGAAATTGTTCTAAGCACGTATGCAAAAAAATGGCATTTTTAATGGGACTGTATATTCGTGAATAATAAGTTAGCTTCGTAAAATGTACAAAATACTGTCTAATTTGTGATGCCGCGCATGCGCATTTTAAATTAATGCATACCGTTTTGCCTGTGATAGTTAAAAGTGTCTTTAGCCGCCTCGGTGGCCTAGTTGATAGCGTACTGGGCTTTCACCCCGATGGCCCGGGTTCGATTCCCGGCCAGGGCTTAGCGTTTTCATACGCTATAAATCATCCCTGCATTAGCCCAAGTGTGCACAACAGTCGAACGTTAAAAAAAAGTCTATAACAATGCTCTGATGTGCTTGTAACCCTTTCTGCCAATTTAACCAGTAACCGTAATATTTAGGAAAAATGTTACTCGACTACCTTTATTGGAAATTTTATGCTCTTTCTTCATGAGGTGGTAAAAATTATTATAGGTCTTACCGTTCAGCCAGTACTACAGAAAACAGTCAGCAACGATATTCAACATTATTAAGTCGGAGGCTTTTTTTCTTGAAACAAGTGGATTGGGTAGAAGTCTTACACATACGTTGTTTGAGTGTTATACAAGATACCTTCAAACCAAATTTCAAAACAATCGGTCAATGCATTTTGGCAAAACTGTGTACACTCATCATCGTTAAATCAGAGGCCGCCATCTTGAAATCGAAGTGAATGGGAAAACATTTTGCACATACATTTTTTGGGTTTTATACAACACAACTTTGTACCAAATTTCAAAACAATTGGTTAATAGGTTTAGCCAAAACTGCAAATTATCATCATTCAGAGGCCACCATCTTGAAATGGAATGAATGGCAAAAAACGTACACATACATTTTTTGGCTTTATTCAAGGTACCTTAATACCAAAATTCAAAACAATTGGTTATGCATTTGGTGAAAACTGTGTAATTAAACAAACATAAGTCTGCACAGTCGAGTTGAAACAGAGCCTTTGCTTCGCTTGGTCATTCAGTGTTAATGGTAGCTTGAAAAATGTAAAATCAAACAAATCTTTTATTTAATATCTGAAAACTCAGATTTAGACCTACAAAATAAACTGCTTCTATACAAGCAAATACTGAAGCCGGTGTGGACCTATGGAATCCAGCTGTGGGGCTGCACAAAAAATACAAATGTAAAAGTAATTCAAACTTTCCAGAATAAAGTCCTCATGCAGTATTGTAAGGGCTCCGTGGTTCGATTCGCAATGACAGTCTTCATAGGGACCTTAGGATGAAAACTGTCTCAGAAGAAATCAAAAGATTTGCAGAGAAACACAAGCAAAGACTTATACATCACGATAACAAGGAAATAGCTTGCTTATTAGACAACTCTGGCGAGATCCGTCGCTTGAAAAGGACGAAGCCTTTGGAACTTTGCAGTGAGAGTGTATAACTAATCACACATGAACAGAGTGTGTGTTCATCAGGAGTCCATCAGTGGGTGTTACTTCAACAAACAGTGACATTACTATTAAATGTATATTGCTGGATAGGCTTTATTGCCTAGTTGTAATTATGTTAAATAAAAAAAAAAAAAAAAAAAAAAAAAAAAAAAAAAAAAAATCTGAAAATATGCCTGTTTTTGTAGAATTAATTTGAATACTGTTGGACTGATTTCAGGCCATCTGGAACAGAAGACGTTGTCCGAGTGTTTGCAGAAGCAGACACTATAGAACATACAAAAGAATTAGCCAAGGAAGTTACCAAGGCTGTTTATAATTTAGCCGGAGGCATAGGACAGTTTCCTGTCGAGATGCACTGACTGTCGATTAGGTAACAACTTCTGCTAGGTTCGTTCAAAATAACTAAAATATTTTGTTTGCCAACGGCTGTGTGACACACAGATCATATTTTTTCTACACGATATACACATGTTTATTATAGAAAGGTTTTCTAGAAATTTGACGCCGATTTAAAAATTGTATAGTAGCAAGTTGCTTTGCGATCTTTTGAAATGTGTATCTAAACATAAACAAATTAATACTCTGATTAAATTATTTTTTTAAATAATTAAAAAAATAATTAATGTTTTATTACTGCTTTACGTATCAAGAATTTTTGACTGAAATATTTTGTTGTTGCTTATTGGATTGATACTATATAGAATATTATAGAAATATTTGTTTAAATTCCAACGTTATATATTTAAGGTGCATGTGGTATCTGTAATGGGTTTGATACTTGCAGTTGCTGCTGTAATCTATCCTTTCTTTTAATACCTATCACTGGTCCTCATTAGTCTATATAGTGAGAGTAATAAGGCAAAATAAGTGAGATAAGCTGTTTTAAAAATTTTAGTTGATATGTAAAAAGATACTCTTCTAAATTCTTTGTTCTGGTGTACATAAGCCCATTACAGATCAATAGAAATATTTTCTCCTTGCGCATATATAATGACATTATCGGCAAACAGAATATTAAAACTTTTTCGTTTAAAAACAATAAATAATTTTGTTGGTTGTTGTTGTTTGTATTTAAAATATAAAATATGTTTGTACTTTTGTTTATTCGGTATTCAAAAATATTGAAAAAAGTTTTATAGATAAGATCGCAGGGCTATGTAGGCTAAACCAAAACATGTAGCCGCATGCTTAATACACTATACTTATCTATATTCTCCTCAAGTAGTAATATTGAACGAATAGTAGAACTGCTGTTTTCGAGACAATATTTGCAATCTGGCATGTTTACATATGTTAGATAAAAGTGACTTATTAGACTGTATGTTTATGTTACGAGTATGACACAGAGGCCTCATCTGTTATCAGCATTGGAAGCAACATTTTCTAAATAACCTGTCATTAATTAATTTTACATAAAAAATTATACACAAAATTGTTATACTTTGATATACGAGTTATTTATATTTTATATCTATGTTAAGCATCACATATTGAGAAGAGAGGAGATATCGCACACCCACGTTATGTCCGGTTGCCGTATGTATAAAAGGTGATCACTTTAGTTGTTAATTAATTTAAAAAACCGCAATACTCATCTAACTGTAAAAAATACATTCCAGAACAAATTTAATTATAGTTTGTAGTTTCAGATAGTGTTTTCCCCTTTTAAAAGGGGCAGTACGTAATAAATTGTATAAAATATTATATTTTTTAGTATTTCTTTTCGAAGAAAGTAATAGCTTGTCTTAAGTAATGCAGTTGTTAATCAGAGATGACATTTTTATTATTTTTTTTTCATTAAAGTTTCATTGAACTATTTGCTGCACTATACTCAGGTCCATATTTAGGCATGTGTCTTTCTTTACTTGAGCACAAAGTTTTAGAATTTTTTTTAGGTTCGCAAGGACGTGAAATTTATTTTAAATGAAATGGTACAATTAATAGTGATGGATATTATTGGCCGTTATTTTTCTTATCGACAATAATTATAACGTTAGACAGCTTTGAAGGAATCAGTTATGAAAATAATATCTAGTGTAACAGCAATGGTTTATGAAATCAGATATTCATGGCCATTCTTATAGGTTGTTGCCTATAATACAAGACAGTGTATAGTGTTGAAAAAGCAAACATTCCATTCCTATGTGTCGATTGGTTGTTTACACTTGGGAATTTAGTTGTAAATTAAACTGTCGAAAACACTGCCTACATTTTAATTCCATGTACAATTATTACGCGATAAGGTAGATATTCCAATCATTCAATATACTAAATTAATAAATAAAATGTAACCTAAACAATTAAATATTGACCTTTCTACATTTATAGTAATTCGTAAACTAAACATTTCGTAGCAGAAACAAAGTGGGAAAATATATTATGAAACAAATTGATTCATAAATCATACTTATTATAAATATTTTATATTAAAGCAACGTAATTTCTCTGGGAATATTTACTCTGCTTCAAAATATATTTAGCTAGGGTAGTAGCCGATTTTGTGCCAATATCCTCAACATTTGGTTTCTATCCCTCCGCTCTCTTTCCTTATCCACGCGGAAAGGTTAATCGCATAATAATTTGACTGTAAATATTAAAAAAATTCAATTATCAAACTAAATGTTTAAGAATTAAAACAATATATTTTTGATAGACAGTAGATTATACACTAAGAATAAATTGTGCCTATATGTCCAGTATTAAGAGAATACGTAGTTAGCTGCTTTGTAAATCATAAAGCATTACTACATACTGCCATAAACTACGTGTTTATGGTTATTTGTTATAATGTACTCAACTTGAGATGGTATGTTTGTAAAATTGTGGCTTGTTTCTTTGTTGAGAGGTAAGATGCTGAGGGGGAGGCAAATTACTTAGAGCCCGCGGGCGCAAAATACCTAAATACTGTACTATGTTTAATTTTCATTACGATACTACTCACAATCTGTGTATGCCATTGTGAGCAGGTTTGAACTCCTGCGAAATTTAGTTTTAAACTTGTTTTATAACTTGAAACATGTTGTTTCATTAATTATGTGAACAGACTTGAGCGATATAAGCACATGTTCGGTTTTAGCCTGACTATAAAGTTAAAACTGCAGTCAGAAATTATCAAATTACAAGGACCACAGAAGGTAGTGCTTTTTTAAAATCTTAAATTTAAAAGTATGCTGTTTGGTGAATATCATGATGCTCTGTTCAACGATGCTATTTGCATCTTCCACTGTTTCGTGTTATTTAAAATATTATTGCGCCGCAGGGGGGTGCAGACTAGCTGCACCTATTGAGAGGATTTAGACGTCCCTCGCGGTACCCGAGTCTAACACACACTTACACTTACAACACTTTAACACTTTACACTCACACTTACATTTAGGGAGGTGATAATAGTTTGTTTCTCCTTTTAATGCCAATGTGCTTTTTCGCCTTAAAATAAAAAAAAAATATTGATTTGTTTCTTGTAAAAAACACTTTTATTGAAAGTTATTAATGAGTAATATTTATGTACGGGCCTATATGCAATAATAGTGTATTAGAATTTAAATTGTATTTACATAATTTTTAAAAAGTGCCTTTTGGATATCTTGTACTTTATATTTATAAAACAATATATTTTTATTTAAAATTGTTAAATGTTAATAAAGTATATTGATATGTTGACTGAAAATTGTTTTATTGCTTATGAACATTATTTTTTTCAATAGAGAAAATTTAGCCGTGTCTATGGTAAGGCACATAGTGCGTGGCCTTCTGTTGTCAACCATGATTTGGTAAGGAAAGTTGATGAGATAATTTGTGAGAACAGACAGTCCACAATGACAATGCTTTCTCCAAGTTTCATGATCTCTTTTGTATGAGATTGTTTTAGACCGTTTAGGTTATCACAAGGTTTCCAAAATGATTACCGATGTCCACAAATTCCAGCAACTTGGTAGTGCTTTGACATTCTTACTGGGTACAGTGTTGAGGGAGTAGATTTTTTAAATAACATTGTGACGTGATGAAATTTGGATTTGTCGATCACTCCAGAATCAAAACAGCAGTCAGTGGAGTGGAGACACAATCTCCATAAAAACAGAAATTCAGAACAATGTCAGCCCAGAAAATTGTGTACCGTGTTCTCAGACAGAAAAGGGGTTCTTCTTGTCGAATTCCTTCCCAGAGTTCAATCCATTGCAGTCCCCAAAGGTTTCATCAGTGCAGTACGATATTGATACTGCATTGATATATGGTTTCTCATAAACCTTGAGAAACCTCCGGCATTCAGATAAAAACTTTTTTTTTGTTTTTTGTTTAACGTCCGACTATTGTGCACACTTGGGCTAATGCAGACGATGGGATGATTTATAGCGTATGAAAATGCCAAGCCCTCGCCGGGAATCGAACCCGGGTCCTCGGGGTGAAAACCTAGTACGCTATCCACTAGGCCACCGAGGCGGCTCAGATAAAAACAACAAAACAATAGGAGAGGGCTGCTCAGCAAGGAATTGTGTCAATTCTTAATAATGTTCAGCTCCATGTTGCTGGTGACACTCAAGCTCTTATTCGACAGTTCCGTAGAGAGCAGTTGCAACACCAATTATACAGCCAGACCTGGTGCCATCCGACTACTGTCTGTTCTTGTACATGAAGCGTGAGCTTGGAGATAAGCGCTTTGAAACTGATAACAGCATGAAACTCTATACAGCTATGGCTGTTATCATTGGTGGGATCGTTCTTTGAGGAAGGACTGGATAAGGTTTTCGACTGCTATGACAACACTGGTGGAAAATATGTAGAAAAGTAGTTTAAAGTATCCTTTTTCATGTGAAAATAATTTTGTTGAAAAGAAAGTTTTACTATTTTTTTCAAAACTGTACTTACTTTGTGGACACGTCTCATATGACTCCTGCCATGTCTGAAGTACACTGGCCCTGCAGGGGGATTGAGAGGATTTAGACGTCCCTTGCAGTATTTGAGTCTAATACACACTTACACTTACAACACTACACTTACGACTTTAACACTTTACACTCACACTTACATTTAGGAAGGCGTTAATAGCCTCAATGTGCTTTTCATCTTAAAATAACAAAACAAAAAACTGAATTACACTGGAAGATATTATACAAATCCTATATATAATCATATATGAAGTTTAATTACTTCTAAGTGGTATAAATCTTTTACTTCTACTATATGCTTTAAATACACAAGTATAACTCTATCCTTTTCAATTAAAAAAATTGGAATATCAATTTGGTAAGATGTATGTGGAAAATATTTAACTGTATATCGATGAATTAAGTTTACTAGATGTATTGCAAGTAATTCTCCAAAAGCCACATACTGTATACAATTTTTTAAATACCTAAATTGGCTTTTAAAATATTTAAACAACTGTCAGCACTTCTTTCAAAGTACTGCTTATTGAAATATTTTCTGTTTATGCATTTGTGTTACTGCTAAAATTATCCGAGTATCTATCAAAAACATTATATACAACTATAATAAAATAAAGTTATAAACTAAATATACTTTTTTTTTTTTCGGCGAAAAACCGTTAAGGTTATCATCGCCTAAATATACTTTTATGATATCTTTGTAAATACAGAGTGAAAAATTTAAAATTATATATATTGATCTAAATTTTGTTAGGTATGCATTAAGTGGGTTATTTAGTTTATCTTGTTTTGCTTTTTTTAAAATTTGAATTGCCAATGACCTTTTATGTTTAGTAGATTGGATAAGCTTTTTTTTTTTTTTTTTTTCATCCGGATCACCCACTATGGGGTACGCCAAATCAATTACTTTGATGTTCGTTAGCTGCCCTCCGCTGTATCCAATACTGCTTCATTCTATCCGAGGCTGCCTTCCTTCTTTCATCCGAGACTGCCCCGCCCCTTTTAGATGTTGGTTTTTCTTGGAACCTTAAGTTTTCATTATGTAAAAGTTTTCGCAGTTTAAGTACATCGTCAATCATCTCATCTGATATCGCCAGCTCAGTTAAGTCTTCCTGGACCCGCCTGAACCAATTACTCTTCGTTTTCCGATCTCTGAAGAAAGCAAAGATCCGCCTAGTAAGTCTACTGCTGTTCATCCTACTAATATGGCCATAAAAACTAAGTCGTCTTTTCCTCATGCTATCTGAGAGTCTCTCAATTTTGAGATACAGGTTTTTATTAGAAATCAACTTTACTTTGGATAAGCTTTGTTGTATATAAATTAATAAATACTGTACTTATCAGTTTTTTAATTGTTATTGCTTTAAAAAACTAATAAATAAACATTAGGCCAGTAAAATTGTCATAAATGGTTTACATTAATTATTATAGTTCCAATTTTTTGTTAATATTTTATGGGATGAAAAATTCAAGTTTTTGAATCCCCCCCCCCATTCTGCGATAGTGGCTTGAGTGGTTGTTATAAGTGCATGCTTTTGTCATTATTCAGTTATTACATGTTTTCCTAAGAAAGTACAAAAATATCAACAAAAAAAATTCCCAAGAGTCTAAACAAGCTAGCAGAACCGGTTTGGTCTTATTTACTTCTACTACAGACATTATGTAAAAATTTGGCGTATAATTCATCATTTACTTGCTACCGAGCAAAAACTGTCAAAAATATCTGTATTTTCACAGTTTTGAGAAAAATTCTGACAATTGAAAATGCTCTATCTCAGGAAGTATTAAAGCTAGAAGTTTAAAAAAGGTATTAAATGTTTTTGTCAGATCAATACTTTAGGCCGCCTCGGTGGCCTAGTTGATAGTGACCACCGACCCAAGGACCCAAATTGCTTTCACCCCAAGGACCCGGCGAGGGCTTGGCATTTTCATATGCTATATATCATCTCATCGTCTGCATTAGCACAATAGTCGGATGTTAAAAAAAAAAATCAATACTTTAGCAGCTTCTTGGGAAATTAGGGTTAAGTCTGACAATTTAATGCTTTTTTAAAGATTTGCATCTGCGGTGATGGTGCTAATTCAAAAACACCCATACAACATATCGAGAAAATTGGAACTATCGTAATTAATGTAACCGTTTGGGTTTTTTTAACAATTTTGCTGAATCATATTAGGAAAATAAATTTGTAGCCATGCTTAGTTTACTTATTTGTGACTATTTATTACACTTTAAACAACCATAAATTATTCTAAACATATAAAACATATTGTGATACATTTTTCATATTTTGTGGATAAATGGATGGCACTTTCCAAAATATTAAATTAAAGCACCTATTTTAGTCTTAACATTTATACACACAATTATTAATTAAATTAATAGTAATTTGATATCCTCGATCATATAATTTAATCTAAATATTTATTGTCTTTCGTTGGAATATGATTGGTAATTTTTCTTGCCTTTTCAGTGAGAAAATTATAAGCCTTTATTGTAGAAAACAACTGTTGGTGGAGGAACCATTTCCTGTGCCTTTTTCTAAAAAAAAAAAACATTACATTATTACTGTTAGTACAGATCTGTTCCATAAAATGTAAGGCTATCTTTTATCAAGAAAGAGCTAGTAAAATTTCACTCTTGTCCATCAATAAAATTATGCTTTATTGTTTACTAAATAAGTTACAATTTTTTACAAGAAAAATTTTAGTATAGATGATTTAAAACTATGTACTGTGGTATAAAAGTTTTGAGATTGTCAACTATAAATTAGTAGTAAAACGTTTTGTTAATTATTATATAACCAGTTGTACTGTTAAAACATAAACAGGGAACAGTTATATAACATGTTAAAAAAACCCCAATAAGACTGTTAAAAACTGAAACTCCAAACATTGTATTTTGGTATAAAAAATAATATTTATTTTCAAAAAATAATTATCATATATTGAAGATTTAAATAAATATTTTTTCTTTTTAATCATTTTGGAGGATTTGCTCAATATATTGGACATTCCTTTTAAACCGTCATTGTAACAAGAGTCAAATCTGAACTCTTTAAGTTCCTTCTAACCTCAAAAGATAGCACCATTGAACATTATTGGTGGGTGCATTAATCCGTTAGTGAATTTTTGAACCATGTGAAATATCGAAACTTGTCTCTTAAGAACGTAACTCAATATGTGACAAAACTTGTGCACATTTATTACTAAGAGGTAATAAATATCTATAAGGTCAAACATAAATAACTTTATATTTGAAAAAGTTATTAGAAATATGGAAAAAATTTTGTTTTAGTTTGCAAAATTATTTATTAGGCTTGAAACAGGTTCAAATAAACATTAGAGTATAGTGGGAGTTCCCAAAGGAGATTTCCATTAAATATTATTATTGTTAATATTTTATAAATACAGTGTTTTTTTTTGTTCTCTATGTGTTTAGCTATTCTTTAAGCATTGTTTTTCGTCATCTCTAAAACATAACAGCCAAAGATTTAATAAGTAACCTTAGAAATATATTACTCAAATAAGTTATTCAATAAAAAAACTATTAATTTTATTTTATAGGCTGTTAATTTATTGCTTTACATTTTTGTTCATAAACCTAATTATAATGATATTAATTATGTTTACTATAAAGAAGATGTCGGCCATGTTTTCCCTCAAACGTTAAGAACTTACCTGTAGTTCTTGTTCCAGTTTATTAACTTCTATTTTTGCTTTTTGTGAAAATAGAGCACATGCCATAGGTGTTGCAAAAGTTAAAAAGAATCCACAGAGTAACATCTGAACAGGTGCTGCTGACCAAGGATATTTAATAAAAAGTCCTTTCCGTTCCAGTGAGTTCATTGCAACTGGAGATAATACTAAAAAAAAAGTACCAAAGACATCCTATAAAAAGACCTTCCTATATTCATTTCAAATGGAAAAAGCCAGTTAATGCTAAACAAAAGCAAAGCTAGGCAGCAATACTAAACAAAAGTAATGTTGAAACAGGTGTAGTTGATAATACTTATCAACTAGTAACTTCGTACTAGTAGCACTGATCAACTAATGGTGTAGTTGGTAGTACTCTCTCAATTCCCTCTGATATTGCTCGATTGTGTTATGTGTGGTCTGAGCAACTGTTTGCAGACGATGTTGGGGGATAGTGCCTCGGCCGTTGACCGGGTCCTAGACTTCCTTCATCGTCTGAATTTTTTAAATAAAATTTTTTAATTTATATATTTGTTATTGCTTATGTTATTTTATTTACGAGGGTTGATCAAATATAAACGAGACTGACTTTCTAAAAACTTTTCCGTTGGACATTGAACTCTAAAGGGTGGGGTTTCAGGTAGCCTGGGAGGTTTGGGACGGGCAACATTTCCGTTCGGACCCTTCAGTATAAAACTATACAATGAATGAGAGTGAAGTGCATGTTTCCGTGGAGCAGAGAATTATTATTAAGTTTTTGGCCAAGGAGGGGGTCAATCCGACTAAAATATTTCGTAGATTGACGGCTCAATACGGGGACAGGACCCTGTCAAGAGCTCGCGTTTTGCTTGGCACAAGGAATTCGCCAAGGACGGAAGCAGTAGAAAACCTGAAGGCCAAATCACGATCGTCAGCCGGGAAGGTAATGGCCACTGTATTTTTCGACAATCAAGGCGTCTTTCACGTCGATTTCCTCCATCAACGATGCACAATAAATGCACAATAATATTGCGATGTTTTAGAGGTCGCAAAACAGTCTTTTTCGTGAGGAAAAGGAAATCTAAACCGGCGAGAAACGCCATTCTTCTTCACGATAATGCCCGACCACATTCGGCGAACGCTACGAGGCTTAAACTCGATCAAATTGGCTGGGAACCAATGGAACATCCCCATACAGTCCAGACTTATCACCCTGCGACTATCACCTGTTTGGGTCACTCAAAGAGGCGCTTGGAGGCCAGCGTTTCAAGACGATTCTGCGGTGGAGACTTTCGTGCTCCAATGGCTCAATGAACGCCCGAGAACTTTTTACGAAGATGGAATTAAAAACTTCCAATCCGTGGGAAAAATGTGTTACTCGTATGGAGAGACTATGTAGAAAAATAAGTTGTATCAAGAATAATTTGTAAGTAAGCAATAAATTTTTTAAAAAATCAGTCTCGTTTATATTTGATCAACCCTCGTATTTATTTTCTCTAAATAACTTTATTTCTGTTATGTTTATATATACTTTTACGAATTGTTATTAAATTTTATTCATTATTCATTGTTATTTAGTTCTTAAGTATTCGTTATTGTAATATAGTTATACCTGTTATTTAAAAATTTTTTAAATTTATTTTTACTATTATAGTTTGTTGTAGTTTTATTTTCTTATTTAAGTAAATTTTGTTAATTTTTTTTTATACTTTCATTTTGCATGACGGTGATGATAACTTTAACGGTTTTTCACCGCAAAAAAAAATCAATTCCCTCTAAGGTTTACACATTGTGAGAACAGATTTGGCAATCCCCCCCTAGCTGGATCTAACCTTCCTTCAACTATCTACTCTTGGTATCCAAACCTAGCTGGAAAAGTGTATGCCAAAGGCTGTTTGGCTAAGGAAGATGCAGACTCTGTATACTAGACAACCTACCTATATACATGAGGCTCTGTATGTGGAGAATAAAATTATTCTACTAGCTACTTGTAAGATTTGGATGGCTGGAAACAAACTTTTAAAGCCCAAAATATCTTGAACTGGCAAAAAAGGAAATAGCATGGAGGATGAGGAATCTATGGCTAGGCCATAGATATGAAAACTATAAATTTGATATGAGTTACCCCATGAAACTCATAAGAAGTGAATTTTGGCAGACTGTAGGGGTGTTAGGTGGACCTACTTAATCTGCAGTGAAAGAAATGAGATATGAGGTTAAACTTCTCAAATTAGATAAATATTTGTATTATTGTAACAATAATGGAGTCCGGAATGTAACAACGTACGAGTCGCGTGTGTAGCTTGGCCAAGCCGAATCTCATGATGAATGTTTTAAATGTGTAATTGTGCTCAGTGTTTGTGATGTATGTTTTAATGTTTTGTTTGACTTTGTGACAACCTTGACAGAGCGATTTAACATTTTGTAAAACGGCCTGAAGATGAAACTATAGAGTTTCGAAACCGTGGTAGCCTTTATGAGGTGAGTTGATAGACCACTGACGGAAAGAATAGGTATATAATCCTAATCATTTGAATATGTGGTCCAGTGGCTATGTTACAATAATGAACTTTAATGAGTTGTTTCCTTTATTTTATTGGTATTGATAAAAGGAAAACATCAGTGTAAATTATCTCTTTATTAAACCATAAAAGATGACACATTTCTTGCATTTTTTATGACTCCTACAATTTTTTTTTACTCCTAAATATTTGTAGATGTACAAAATATTATCAGGAGCACAAAATCACAAACTGAGAAGTGGTGGTAGTGAAGGGACTTATAATGAAAAATAGAAACAGAAGACTTATCAGGGATCAAACCTTGGGTGTAAGAAACACGATCCTTATAGAACTGTGATGATCTTATAGAACAAGACAGGACCATACACCTGAGGAGAGAATTATGGTACTTGTTATAGGACACTGATTAGAGGGTGCACATCAACAGAACAGGAATATACCATGGAGAAACTGTGTTGGTTATACAAGAAGGAAGAGGAAACTGCAAACCATGTAATCTGTGATTGTGAGGCTCTTACCAACAGGAGGCAAGGGTGTTCGACTTTCAGGGTCCTGAGGACCTCTAGCAGAAAAAACAAGTCAATATATTGAGGGCACTAGTCTGCTGAACTAGAATCCAAGAGGCTTAGTAGGTTCAAAAGCACAATAGATCACAGTGCCAGCGGCCCATAACCACAACAACAAAAATTAATCTAATATATTGAAATTATTTCATGTTAATGGGAAGGTACATAGCATTGCAAATTTACTAATGATGACTGTTAGATATTGCAATTTTTCTAAAAATAACTACTATAATTTCACCTACCCATACTCGGGGAAGCCATTGCAATTCTACTAAGAATAACTGCTATAATTCCAGTTCTGGCAGCGACTGTGGACTCTCCTAATTTGTTGTTATTTTCATCAAGTACAGGAACTCCATCTTCTAGTTCTCTAAATTAATAGGTAAACATGTAAAATTAATCGCAGCAAAGGTAAATGGTGTAAAAGTAAACTTCACGACTTTTTCTAAATCACAAGAAAATATCGATTTATTTCATAACTGAATTTTCATTTCTCATTCTTACTGAACTTATTTCTATTTATAAAAATCAGCATAGGAAATTTTGATATTTTTTGCTAATAACAGAACCTATTTATTAAGAAACACCAACAAAATATTAAAATGGAAATATTTTTTATAAGTATAATTTTAATTAATTATGAGAAGTAAGAATCAGTCGGTTCCGAGACCCTGTGTTACGAACTCAGCATTCACATATTTATTGTATTGTTTTATGTATATGTGTTGTGTGTTTTATACAAATTTGAATGTGTAGACAACTTCCCAGGAGTGAGTTCTGAAAATGGGACCTTAGTCTCGAAACGCATCAATAATTTCATGTAAGTAAATAATGTCACGGATGGTTAAATAGATTAAATTTGTAAAAAATGAGTGACTTTGTTACTAAAATTAATTAAAAATAATAATATATTAATTTATAAATTTAACCCGTCTCATGCACTCACAACAATTACCAATGAACAGTTCTTATCGAACTTAAGCTAAGATAATAAAAAATAGTAAAGACAACACTTTCATATTGGCGATATTATTTATTAGTCTTAGCACACTTTATACTTTACTAATATACTATTATCCTATGCAGTATAAAGTACTATATAAGCTACTAGACTTACTTTAATCTCATCATTGGAATGTTGATACAGTTTGCAGCAGCAACAGCAGCAAATGGAACAAGTCTGCCAACCAGTGGAGGTGCTCTCTATGGTAAAAATGTTCCATCTTATATAGTTATATAGATAAATAATTTCTATTTATTGGGGTGATGAGATGATCTACACTAACCACATTATAATAAGGCGCATTATAATGCAAATAATAAATTTAAATGTTACTTAGAGAAGTATTAAGTTTTATAAATATTTTAGCTACATTTCTTAAAATATTTCTTAACAATTCCTCAATCTGTTATCCAGAACCAAACTCACTTCTCCTGTCCCTTGGTACTGTTTTTAAGAAATGATTTTGGATAGTTGAATCCGGATCAGAATATTTGCATCTAACACGGATCTGTGAAAGCGGATTCATAGCTTGGGTGGCGAGAAAATCAACTTATTTTTCTCACTTATAATTTGTTGTCATTTTAACTCTTAATCTACAAAATGTTTATATTTAATTACGTCATGTTCAAAATTCTTCTAAATTTTGCTGCTCCTATGTTTGATATGGTGACTACATAGATATGGTGACTACATATGGATAAGCTGGCCCTGTGTGTAGGCTACATTTTTTTCGCTTCTTAACGTCCATACTTTATGTCAGTTAGACTAATGAGGATGAGGGATCAGCGTTAATAGTAAGATAAAAGCAACAGGATTGACTGAACTAAGAACCTTTAGGTGTGCAATTCAGAGACACAGCAGACTGACCGGTGCTTTAGCCACATTGACCACCAAACTACATGTGCAGCTTCAAAGAAACTAATATTAAGCTACCATAGTTAAGTTGGTAGAACTTTAACTTCTTGATCAAATTCGTTCAGAGAGCACCAAACACTTTTTGTTGCTTAATTTAAAATTTCATTGTACACCGTTCTGTACTCCACAGACAACCTATATTTTTTGTTTTTATAAATTTGTTTGCCTTCTAATTTTGATTCCTAATAATGAACGTGTAGGGTTATTTGAAACCCAATGATGGATTTTATAGCAAATGGAAGCATAAAATTTGCAATAAAGAGAATTTGATAAGCCTACCTTAACCATTCTGTTGAGAGATAAAGCTGTGATTAAAGCTCCTCCAGTTGCTAGGATATATGACTTTCCAAGTTGACTAGAAAAAAAGTAATAATTAGGACCAGCAAAATGAGTTGAAGTATTGTGTTTGGTATTATTGCATTGCATGTTATTAGCAGACATCCTGAAAAAATATTGCTACTTTTGCCTATTGATTAAATGATAATTTTTTAGAGGTTATGGAATTAGATGGTCCCTGGCACCGATCAAAGTACCTACTGTGCAATTAAGCCTCTTAGATTCTAGTTCCGTAGACTGGTGCCCCAAACTGTTTTAGCAGTCCACTGAATATATCATTATGCTGCAGTTCCTCAGGGTCCTGGAAGTCAAACACCTTGTAGCTCCTGCTGACTTTGCAGTTTTCTTATCTGTCGTACATAGCCTAAACATGGTTTCTCTGTGCTCTAATGTTCCTGATTGGCAGGCTTCCAGCCTTGGAGTATGATTCTTATCAACCCTGTCATCTCTGCTCCATAAGGGTTGTGTTTCTCACCCCCATGGTTTGACCTCTAGAAGGTCTTCTGTTTCTAGGTTTAATTAGAAGTCCCATTGCTATCGCCACTTCTCCTTTCAGTTTGTGATTTTACGCACCTGATAAACATTTGTAGCCATAGTGATTTGAGATGTACGACCCCATTCCTCACTCCATCCATTATAAATTTGTAGTCGGCTTAGCATCCCCACAATCTGCTGCAATTCACTGCTTGTGGGTTCTATAGGTATAGATACAGCCCCAATTCCTACCCTTTAATACTAACTTTCCCTCCCCGTGTCCAGTTTTGTCAGTCCCCTAGGAATTTTTAGATTTTGTGAGTTTTGATGGTTTGATTTCAGCCATCAAAATATGACAAGTATTTAAGGAAATAAAATATCCACCTATACAATACAGCCGATACTATTATAATACAGCTGAAGCAAAGATGCAGCCTTATCCCAAGTTAAGGTGAAACAGCATACACCAAGGGCTACATTGTTAAGGGGGAGCTTAGGTCTTAGTATGCAGCTCTAGGTACCAAGCGACCTCCAGTTTCAATTTAGCCTTACCTATACATACTGGGCTCTGTATGGGTGGAAACTTTTCTTTCTCAAGCTATTTGTAGGACCTTTAATGGAAACTAAACAAATTGTGATTCATAACACTCAAAAGCCTGGGGGATTTGCAGAAGTGGATCTGGGTGGTGATAATCTGGATAAGGAGGAAACTGGGGTTGTACTAAATCCCATAGAATCCACCAGTTGTGAATTGCAGCAGAATGTGGGATTGCTGTGCAGACCCATTCAACCTATGATAGATTTTTCACTCCACAGAAGGATGAGAATAGTTCAAGTTAATCTACATCACAGTAAGGCGGCAACTGATGTTTTATGGAGGATGCTTGAACAGGAAGAAGCTGATGTTGCTCTAATGCAAGAACCTTGGGTGACGGGAGGCAGAATAGCTAGACTGGGTGTAAGTGGAGGTAAGTTGGTTTACAACAGGTCAGCCACTAGGCCTAGGATATGCATTGTTGTAAGGAATAATATTGAGATACTAATGTTGTCTTTTTTATGTTCCAGGGATTGCACAGTTATCAGTGCTAATTTACATGTGGGATCTAGTAGTAGAGATGGCATTCATGGAGTAAGTTTAGTGAGGAGGTTGACCGCACTCATGGAGCATGACTTCACAAGGTCCTGGCCTCAGACGCTTTGAACCCCATGGGGACCCTCATAGGTCCTAATAGAGAGTACATAACAACTGGGGAGGACACTCTGGAAGTCATACTCAGGGAACACTTCCCTGACTCAAAAGTCAGGAATGTAGGAAGGGAGCGAGTGTCAGATATTCCTTATAGGTAACCTAGTAGGGGAGACTGGAAAATCACAAACCAGATTGTGGATTTGGATAAGGTGAAATGGGCTATAAATACTTTTCAGCCATTCAAATCACCAGATTCTAACGGAATATTTCCGGCTCTTTTACAGCAAGGAGGAGTGTCTATTGCTCTTATTGTGTGCAGATTGTACCGGACCAGCATAGCCATCAGGTATGTACTCCTGGGGCTGAAAGCGGCCCGTGTAGACTTTATTCCTAAGCTGGGGCGAGCATCATATGCTGACCCTAAGGCTTATAGACTTATCAGTCTGACTTCGTTCATTCTGAAGGTTTTAGACAAACTGGTAGAGAGACATGTAACAGGGGTCATGATCCCTCTTCATGTCAGTCAGTATGCCTACCAATCAGGAAAAGGCTGTGAGAATGTACTTCATAATTTGGTTCAGGGGTTTCCCACAGTGGGTGCAGACTAGCTGCACCTATTGAGAGGATTTAGACGTCCCTCGTGGTACCCAAGTCTAACTCACACTTACACATACAACACTAAACTTACTTTAACACTTTACACTCACGCTTACATTTAGGAAGGCGATAATACCCTCAATGTGCTTTTCGCCTTAAAAAAAAAAAAAATAATAATATCCAAATGCATGATTTTGTAGCCTAATCATATGGTACTACAGTATAATAATTCTGTGAGCAAAATTATGACTGACATATTCAAGATTTTATCACTAAAAAAAATTTTCAGTTTGTTTATTAATGAACTGACCCATTTGAACCCATTCCATGTATTCTTTTTAAACCTAAGTATGACAGTATAAGGCGTAAAATGATTATACAACCCTAGTCACAGTGCTCAGTCTTATTGTAAGTACTGTAAGCTATTTACAGTACAAGCTGACTGAAAATTGTTAGTTTTGTTCATTCAATCCTGTGCTCACTCATGTGTTAAAGGTTTTCGCCAGAATTGACAATATGCACTGCCTGAGACCAAGGATGAAGAAAGTTGTTACCCTGGGGCAGTATGCAACATTATTCCAGGCTGATGTACTGGCCATTAATGTCTGTTCAAGAGAATTTGAAATGGGCCTTCAAAAAGAGTCATTCTCATATTCATACTGATAGTCAGGCAGCAGTCAAACCACTTGTGTATCCTATAATTCAGTCCAAGCTGGTCTGGGAGTGTCGGGAGAACCTTAATGCTCTGTCCCTGGATAACCAGGTAACTCTCTACTGGGTTCCGGGGCATAAGGGAATTGAGGGTAATAAGGAGGCAGACCGACTGGCTGGACTGGGCTCTGCATCCAAGTTCATCAGACCAGAGCCAGCTTTAGGGATCTCTCTGTCATTGGCCATGTCTGCTATTAATAGGTGGATTAATAAGCAACACCATGCAAGATGGGATAACCTTCATGGGCATTCCATATTAAGCGCTTCTGAAGCATGATTCCATATAGAGGGCTTAAAGGGGCAGCAGACATCCTGGGCAGTGCACAACTCAGGAAAATCGTGAGGCTTATTACTGGGAACTGTGGCCTGAGGGTGCATATGAACAGGATAGGTATGTACCGTGGTGAAACCGGTGTATAGGTTGCGCAGGAAAGAGGAGGAGACTGCAGGACACAATCCTTGATTGCAAAGCCCTTGCTGGTAGGAGGCTAGGGATTTTTGGTTTCCAAGATCCTAGGAATCTTCAGCAGAATGAACTAGCCAGTGAATTGTTGGAAGTTACTAAGGGCATCAATCTGCTAAACTAGTACGCAAGAGGTTAGTTGCACAATAGGTCTGTTGATCACATTGCCTGGGGTTATATTATCCCTTCCTCTAGTTTGAATCTAATCTAATCTAATCTAGTGGACATCAAAAAGTAATTATTAATTTGTTTGGAACTTTGTAAGTGGTAGATAATATTTTGTAACTGAATTTTTAAATTAATTTCTTTAATAGTTTTGGTTAACAGTACATATAGTATATTTTTTTTATTTTATTTATTTATTTATTTTTTTTTTTTTAACATCCGACTATTGTGCACACTTGGGCTAATGCAGACGATGGGATGATTTATAGCGTATGAAAATACCAAGCCCTGGCCGGGAATCGAACCCGGGTCCTCGGGGTAAAAGCCCAGTACGCTATCAACTAGGCCACCGAGGCAGCTCCATATATAGTATATACAGTTCATATTATGAGTTGATACTTTTAAATCATTGTAGGTCGAAAGTGCTATTATAGAAATGTATTCTTAAACATATTGTACTGAATTCTATGAACCCATTCTTTAAAAAAAAAAAAAATTAAATTTTTTTATCTTGACACTTACAGTTTCTGACCTCATTAAAGAGACAATTGGTTTTAATGGACTACCTAGACTGTTAAACAGAGGGTTAACTATATTTATTGTTATTTTAAATACTGTAAATAGTCTATGTTTAGTAATTTCTATTTGTGTAAAAATGCATTCATTTTCTTTTCTTACTAAGCACTAATTAATTGACTTTGGTGTTGCTACGTTTTAATTTTTTAGATGATTTAATTACCTTTTTTATTGAAGTTGCAGTAATAAATCTGCAGAGGTTATTTCAGGATTGTCCTCAATTAATGACACTGCCTATATGATTGTCTAAATAAATAAATTCTTGAGTTATTAATTTTTTGTTGTTGATCTAAAACATGTTATTCTACAACACAAATTGAAGTCTAGATAATACTATTTATTATTGCACGTTCCTGGAGGTAACTCTATCAATGCCTACCTAATGGGGTCAAATTATGAATATTGTTTTATCATTCTCTAGAGTTTAGTTTTGGTAATAGAAAATCTGAACATGTACCTTTAATAATTTAATTTCTAACACATTATTTTAATTTTATATCAGTTTTACCATATTGAAATTTTATATTCTGAAATAAAATATCTCACTCTAGTGGTATGTTGGAATCTCCACTTCTGTTAGTGAAGTTGACTACTGCATTAAATGACT